>JAOTRH010000006.1:269083-297447 GCA_034768845.1 Heliamphora exappendiculata
ATCAGCTCTGCTTCAGGGACATATATAACCGGATGCTTGGTTATGCCGGATTCGTTGGTTTCGTTCGATTTGCAGTTCGGAAGTCTGACCAAAACCTGCTGGAGTTTCTCTACCTTGGCTTTGACTTGCCAGAGCCTCTCCAGCTCAGCCTCTGCTTCTTGTGCTCCACAACCTCCAGCCTTGAAGTTTACTCTCTTCTTTTTCTTGGCAAAAGCTCTCAAAAGTTTCAAGCTCACATCATCCTCTCCACATTCCATGTCAGGCTGAAAATACAGAAAACACAGAAAGAGAAGAATTATTGGCATGAAATGCTCAATAGAAATTTGTAAACTCAATAGAAATGCTCAATAAAAGGAAATATGTTAATGAATATGAATATTTTGCCGTGTTCTAGTATCATTGATATAAAAAT
The DNA here is from genome assembly GCA_034768845.1 of Heliamphora exappendiculata. Lineage (NCBI taxonomy): Eukaryota > Viridiplantae > Streptophyta > Magnoliopsida > Ericales > Sarraceniaceae > Heliamphora > Heliamphora exappendiculata. The sequence goes on from JAOTRH010000006.1 coordinate 269,496, forward strand.
TTGATAAATCTGACACTTAAAACACATATTTGCACCCGACACTTGTACCCGAGTTCATGTAACATTGGTGAGAAATGAGATCATTCAAAAACATAATTTCAATTCTTCTATAGGAAATTAACTTCTACACTTCCGAACAATTAATAATCTATTTCCAAAAAACAACATACTAAATTAAACTTACTCAACTAATGAGTAGCAGAATTGAATTGAGGTCAAAGATTTTGTTTAATGGTGTCAACCGTTGACCAGTCAAAAAATTATACCATAATGGCATATAACTTATTTGTTCTTTATGGTTTATGGGGTCAGCTCACCCCATCTCTATTATCTACAAGCCAGTATGTACAATATATGGGGTGGTTCTCAAAACTTGTTGTCTCTTGATCCATGGTCACTTGAACTAGTTTAGCACTTAATCTTCCGGAAATGAACACACCTAGAAACTTCAACCCCATCAAACAAAGGCCAATCTAAGATGGTTGGGTCCCTCATTTCTGCTAACAAAGTTTGTCCCTGCTTTGCAATACTTGTTCTTAAGATTCTCATCATTGCTCTTCCAATTCCAATTATATTTTTCCGATATAAAACATGGAGTTATGGAGTAGAACCACTCGAAGAAGAAGAGAAGAGGAGGAGAGTGAACAAGAAACAAAGATGAAAGAAGTGCGAGAGAATCTGACTCTGACAAAGATGGCGAGAGGTTGGAAATCCTTATTCAATTTAAGTTTTTCAAACTTAAAAATATACTCTGATCAGGGACATGACATCAGCCTCTTTGTGTATGGTTAATCCAGAAAAATAAAGATAAAAAACCCAGGAAACTAGGAACAATAATAGAATATATATAAATTAGAATTCCTAAAGAAATTGAAATTCCTAAACTTCAAGTTCAATGCCTTCTTGATCCCCATCAAACATTTGATATCAACTGGATTTAGACCATGTTTAATTTTATACATCAGAAAAAAAGTATTTCCAACTACCCTGCTAGATGACTTGCAGTTCTGAGAAAGAGAAGGCAATATTCGATAATAGGACGTTTCACTTTAACAAGGATATGCAAACAACATTTCAAACTCCCCCGACCTTTCAAATTAAAGAAAACTGCATATAAAACTCTAAAAGTCCGCAGGAATGCTTTATGAAGTTGGCACCTGTTTACTAGGCACTATGCTGAATCAGAGGAAATGCGGCAGGAACTTGAGGAGAACATACCTTGTTTCTATTTGGTAAAGCTATCTTGTGATGCTTTTTCTTTGAAGGGCCACTGAGAGACCTTTTATGAACTGTTTTCAAATGCTTAGGTGAATGGGCTGGAGTTGCCGATGAAATATCCTTCGATGCTAATGGATCAGCAGTTTTGTGCTTCCAAACTTTGGATCTGGATTCCTCGGAGAATGTTGGACTCACACTGTGAATTTGTTTTTCTTTCTCTTCCTGTAAACGTGCATGGAGGTTGTATACACGATAAGCTTCAGGAAACCAAAAACAAATGCCGATGTACCGTGAACTTGAATTTTGAGGACTCGTATAAGCGGTAAACAAAGAAACTCCTACTCTAAATGTCGCCAAAGCATAATATCTCAGAAAATAGTACAGTTTTGAGTTTATTCTCAAAAGTCCACATGTTCTGGGATATCCCGAAAAAAGAAAACACCAGCTAATATACCCATAATTTTCTGAAGAATAGGTTAGCTTAAGGGGCAATTGCTGGAACGACAATAAAAACACCAGCTAACAACTATAAAAATGTGGGTACGAGGCTTTGAGCATTAATATACCCCTTTCAAATTGATATTGTCTATCAAATAGGACAAAGAAAAATTGCATCATTACTTCTCCTTTTACTACTTGAGGGACAATTCATGAAAAAATAAGCCTTAACAAGAGTCCAACATGGTAAATTGGACAAGAAGTCCCAAAAGAAAAAGGGGCAAATATAGTTAGAAAATTGAAAATAGGCACAAAGTAGTAGAATTACTATCTTACCTTTCTGGCTCTAAGTGAAATGTAACGTGCATTTTTGAACCACTTGTTAACCTAGAAAATGACAAATGAAACAGAAATCGATTCAAAAGATTGAAACAAATAGGCAAGAAAACAGTAATTTTCATGAGATCTGCAATGTCATGTCCCTAATGCTAAGCCTCACCAGTCACCAATCACTGCCACAGTGCCACTATGAAGTTAACATTTCTGTGCCATACAAGTTGGGGGAAAGCATGGTAGGAAATCAATGAATATGGCTAATTTATTTGCAACTAATTTACAGGTACTTCTATTCAAGGCATTTTTGCAATCTACTTTTTTGGACCTCAATCTAACAGTTTTACTTTTACCTTCTCAGATTCAATGCCTAGTTGCTTGGAAAGGTTCTCCTTGACAGCTCTAGATGGAAGTTCATTCTCAGCAAAGGCAAGGCGAAGCTTCTGGTACATAACACAAGAAATGAAAGGAAAAATAGGCATGGTAAATACAAAATAAATCAAAGACTAGAACATGTGCCTGACCAAAGCTTCATGCAGTGAAAAAGAATCCCGACTACCTCAACAGCATTGGGAGGGATTCTGAAAAATGGTCGTTTAGTTTTCCCACTAGGAGGAAATGTTGCTTTCCCTTCAATTGTATGCACATTTGGAAATTTCTTCTTACTTTCAGACAGAGTCATAAGTGTGCTGGCTGCATCAGACTCCTTTTCTCTCCTCTTCCTTTTGGCAGGGCCCCAATCTTCATCTTCACTGATTTGTTCATTTGCAGGGGCATCCTTTCCAAACATTTCCTAATAAAAAGAGAAAATAATAACATGAAGGTACAGACCTTCATACGAATCCCCCCCACCCCCACCTTGAAGGGAAAAAAGCGTTTCAATTTTTTTACAAGAAAGCACGCACACACACATATATAAACTCACAATAAATAAGAGTGAATGTTACTCATCGCATAAATAACATTGGATTTTCATTGCTTATGGCACCATATACTTTTGTAAGGTAGGCGCTAGGAAGAAATTCTACCATGCATGGATTGACATAAAATGAACATATAATCCAATGAACAACTTCACAAAATATGAACATGATAAAAAATTATGAAGGGGCATAAGAATACAAAGTTTTCCACCAAGTACAAAAGGATCCTACCTCATTCGTCAATGGAATCGCTACCACACCTATTTACTTTTTCGTTGATAAACAAAATTGACCTTTAAGTTGAAGGGCATTAAACACTCACAGCATATAGCTTCTTATAGTCAACAGCCCTCCGCTGCCTAGGGCCGCTTAAAATCTCATAATCAGTTGTCTCATCCGAATCTACACCAATAGCTGACTCGAAAGAGCTATTCCATCCACCCCTTCTGCTTTTGGATGGCGTCCCTGATTCAGACAACACTTCATCTTCAAGTGACCATAGACTGCTGGAAATGCTTACATCATCTGCAGAATCAGCTTCAGATCCAGCCCTACTGTAACTGCAGCTATTTTCATTTTTCTCGGGATCATAGTCATCATCTTTCGAATCATCGGAAGGCCATTCTTGTTCTGGATCTTGCAAAGCACCTCCACCATCAGGTAAAGCAGCTTCTTCCTTGAAGATATCCTATTTTGATCCCATAGAAATATGTTTTTAGACATAAAGATGGGGGCAGAAAAATCATATCAGAATATAGCAGGAAGAGTTTTTGTTGTAACCAACCTGCCAATGACTCTCTGCAGAAAAGTGAGTCCCGAGATGAGCATTCATGGCTTCTAATATTTCCATTTTACACACACAAAATTTGCAAAACCATCCTTGGTCTCCTGGAGGAACTGAAAATTCTATTTGATTACACCAAGTTGCATGATGAACCTGACTACTTTTTACTTATATTTCATACTTAGGTGTAATATTCAGAAAATAAAAAATAGCAATATGAATAGAACTCACTATTTTCAGTCAACAGTGGAGGATCAAGACATTTTTGGTGAAAAGCACAATTGCATGTCCCATCACAGAGTATAATATCATTATCAGGGAAAGCTTCCCGCAACTTGCACTTTGCACATATTATCTAGGCATAACAGACGTGAATCAACGATAGTTTAGTCTACAATTGGAAATAACATAACAGGAGTAGCTAGGGGCCTCAGAGCTAAGTATAAACAAACATTTATCCTGTTAAGAACAATAGCGGTTGCACTGTTCCAAATATAGAAACCTCTGAGATTTTCAAAAGCGAGCTAAATACAGAATAGTGTCAATGTTGAGTTCTTGCTAAACTCAGTAGGGTCATTTGCTTCTGGAAGTGAGGCTGAAAACCAAATCTATTCATGAAAATAGCTGGAACACATTTGGATAGTCAAACAGCCTCTCTTCAGTTGATAAGATTGGTTCGTTTAGGACAAAAGATGATAAGTCAGTTAAAAGGAAGGAGTCTTGTCCAATATATTTAAAAATTTAAATTAAGTATGGATAAAATTTTACATGTTCGTGGTATACGGATCCATCTGGAGCAACGGCAGAGCCTTCAATACAGCCTACAGAGCTCAGAAAATCCAGCTGGCAAATGGCATCCCGGATTCCAAGTTTACACTTCAAAATCTGTTTCTTGGCTCTTAGAAGTTCCTTTTCTGGCTTGATCTTTTCTCGACTGAGAGAGAAAATGAAAGAAGAGTCCAGATTCGTGAGCAACTCTGTAAAGATCTGGAGCTAAAAGTGAGCTACAGGTATGTAAAACTTTTCTTCGAAGGAAAAACACTACCCATCAACATCAATCCACCTTGAAATTACTTAGTTGCGGATATAATGAATTTTTTCCGAAGTTATATCTTTAGTTTTACCATTACACAAAATGTCAGATTTCTGCTTTGGCTAATTTGTCCATTGGGCAAAGCTATATCAATAATACAGTAGAACAATTTACTAATCCTATTATTCGCAAGTCTGCTCGTGAGACTTCAGAATTAAGCACCCCTTGGATTTAAAGTTACAGATGATAGCATGTCTACATTGCCTTTTCATTGTCATCATCACTTCAACTCTTTCTTAATTCAAAAAATTCACTTCTGAATAGATAAAAATGTTCAGCTTGCTGTTTTACTAGCCCATATATGAGGTAAGACAAATACTCCTTAGATACACCAAATGAATTTGGGCAGCAAGCAAACATTTAAACTAACATATTCTCATACATAAGTGAAAACCACAACTAAAGGTTCCCAAAAGACCTTAAAGCTAACGGCTTGGCACTGAGTCGTCCATGTACCAGAAGAAGATTCTGCAGCTGTCGCTTTAAGACTGCCAATCAAGGTAATGCTTTTTATATTCAGCCAATTGCAGAGAATTCCCACCCCCAACAATTCACTAATATAATATAGCGTTACTATGCATACACATTAGCTGAATAATTTTAAAAATAATGTCGGATTTAGTTCATTACATAACCTCTTTTTTGGCTCATTTTATTAGGAATACTGATTAGTCTGAACTCTAAACATGTATTGCAGGATGTATTTAATCTGTATTTTCAAGAAATAAACTACTATTGAGATTTCTTCCCCAGTGAGATGCTTTCATGTGAGTTATACTTAACAGGGAGTCAAATTCACAATTAGCTGCCGTCTCCATAAGTATTAGCATCTCAATGTCCAAATGGCAGGTGAGAGTATAGATTTGGCCTTTGTTGGGTACCTATCATTTGTCTTTTAAGCAAGAGATCAAGCTTATGAAATCTTAACATAACATGAAGTAATGTAAGGCTGTACAAGGAAGCAGTTCATATTTAAATACAACAAATTCTCCATACCTCTGACCTTTCCAACCTTCCCCCGAATACGCATCAATAAGGTTCTGTTCCAACTTCATTTTTATCAACAGGTACCTTGCCCTTCTTTGCAAGCGGGAAGCTTCATCTAGCTCTAAATTATCCCTTTGCCTCATTCGCTTCCTTCTTTTCTTCAAATTTTGAGATTTAACATCTCCATTGACTTGTTTTCCAATTTCCTTAGAACTATTAATTGACGGTTTGTCACCTTGAAGAATTGAGGAATGCTGCTGCTTGTGGGACTTGGTTTTCTGCAGAGCTGTTTCCCTATTCACCTTTCTACTTGAGGATTCATTTTTCATCCCTTTGCTGAAAGACTTGACAACCTTTTTCTTCAACAATGTTGAATCAATTGTGTTGGCACCAGACTTCAATTTTCGTTTGCGTCCCTTGACGTACGATCTTTTGGTGCCATTTTTTATCTGCAATGATCCATTCTGCTTGGACACAGATTCTGTCTTAGTTAGAGAAGGGTTCTCAATTTCCTGGTGGGTTAGCTTCTTTCCACTTCTACGCATGTTGATCACTCATACGTTAGAACTGAAAAATGGGGAAAAGAAATTAGAAGATCAGTAGGTTATGACTTTCAAAGGGTAGAGCTAATGACAACATAATCGGGATAGAATTGGAATGCATAAACATGGGTTCACATATATTACTACGCAAAATATGTGCAACAATAACAAAAAAGAAACCCATAACGAAAAAGAACCCCTCTTAGTTCCATAAAGATTCATTTGGTAGAACATAACTTCCAACACTATCATCTAATTTCTCCGTGCTCATAAATAATCATGAAATGAACTCACATATCACTATCCCATGAAATCAATAACCATAACGCAAACAAAAATCTTAATGATGTGAAGAAGATATGCATACTAAGAAAATAGAGCTGCTCGTCAAATCTTGTTAAACCAAATCAAAAGAAAATGTCCACAATGCAGGGAAATGAAGGAGATGCAACAAAAATCAGCAAGATTTGGATATTCTCATGCCAAAAGCAACATCTATGTCCTATCATAATCAGAAGCCAAAGATCAGAACCCAACAATATAGTATATAGGACAGTCACCAATCATCACTTTGGCCTTCCCTTTGCCAACAAGATAAAAAAAATTACGGTACAAGAGAAAAGTTCGTAGCACCCAAAGAACTAATTGCAAAATTTTCAAGAATACAAGAATTAGCAAGAGTTTTACATCTATTTGATAACATATAGAGGAATGCAAAAAATCAATTCGTGAGACATGATCACCCTAATGAGAAAAAAGGGAAAAAAAAGTAACCTACTCATGGGAAAAGCCCAGAGAGTTCCATCATTTCAAGAAATCGAACATATCTGAGAAAGCAGCATGACATTGATAAAAACTAGAACATTGCAATTTATGATCATCAGAATCGAAATCCAACAATTACCCAGAAAAGACTAAAAGCTGATTTCTCCGAGAACCCCAATTGGGACTTCAAATTTGTAACTTGAGCTACAAAGGTCTAAAGAATTAAACAAGAAACTAAAAGGAGAATGCGAGAGAAACAGGCAGCTCAGTTATAAATCACATGAAAAGAATAACAACGAGAGAGATAGAGAATGAAAGACCTAAAAAGGATTGAGGAAGAAATGGACTAATGCCATATATATGGATGGTAGGAGAACCTGAAAACTGTGAAGGGTGAATGATTGAAAGGAGTCTTTAGAACCCAGATTTCAAATTTCAAATTGGATTTCAGGTGGGTTTTTTTTCTTCGGGAGTGGTGATGAATTTGATTTTGCCGATCGCCGTCGTCTGCCTGCCTTTGGGATTTTCCCCTCCCCGGCAAGCAAACGGTCAGGTCTCTCTTTTCTCAAGTGTCTCTCTCAAGGCCAAGGGGGTTAAGCCCACAAGTCGCCCCATGCCTAATGCTTGAGGGTGTCCGGTGATTCAAGCAGTGTAAAAATATATTAGTCTCAAATTCATCAATTGTATGAAATTTTAATCAGCTCAACATACTATTTGTATGAAGTCTTATTAACAAAATTTCAGATATGTATAATTACTCACAAAAAAATATGTAAGTTGGAGTGTTATGCAACTTGTGAGGGTTAAAATTTGTGATCTCTAAGAACAAATGGTCTTTCTATTCGAATAACTTGTTCTAGGATTAACAATCTTCCCGTCTGAGTTTTCTCTGCTCGGTTTCACCTTAATTTTCAACTCTATGATTACGAGAGCACCTGTTTGAGTTTTTGCTCTCTTTTTAATCCGTTATTTGTTGTAAACTTTTAATTGATACTATACTTTTAAGTCGCGTTTATTTTTCGAATTAGACTGAACTGTAAGAAATGTTGAGAGTGAAGAAAAAATTCAGTTTTGGAGTTGACCGCTCGAGTAGTGTTGTCTGCAGTTGAAGAAGCCGAGGGTGGTATAAGACTGCCCGATAAACCGCTTGAGCGGTCTATCCGAGGGGCCCTTATTATAAGGCTGCTAGGGTTTGCAGCAGCCTGTGTAGTGGCTTATTTTTCCTATGTTGTTATGAAGTTCTCTCTCAAAAACTATGTTCCTCTTTTGTAATCCCAAGATTAATAATACGAGTGTGAGTCCGTGGACGTATGCACTATTGCCGAACCACGTAAAATCTTGTGTTCGTGTATCATTGGTTGTTTTTTTTTCGTTCTTATTTAGTGTTCGTTTGTGGCTTGTTTGTGTTCTTACTAACGAGAAGTGTGAGTTGGATTTAGTCGTGTTCTGACTTAAAAATATACACAACAAGAAATAAAGAATTAGTTCTCCAAGTTTTTTGACACATCATTTGTCACACCAATTAGGTGGGGATAACTTGGATGGTAGAATATATATATAAAATGTGAGAATTAATACATACTACTGATTGGTAACGACCCAAAACTGTAACTACCCGAATGGAAGACCTTTGATCAATGAATGGATGTGCTTGAGGCATAAATGACATAAGCACGATTTTGTAGATATATGCTGCTCCCTATATACAATGCTAACCACTGGACGCTGTTGGTAGCAAATATTGAAACGGGAGAATGGCATCATTACAACTCATTAAAATGAAAGGGGAGAGACCCACATCTTATAGTAGTTTAGAAGCTAGTAAGTTTGTTAAATGTTGACTAAAAACCTGCAAGACTGACGCAAGTAAATAAATTTGCAATACATTTTTTTGTACAGAAATCATATTTTGATGATTACATGAAGACGAAGAGTAATGGAGAGATGGGTTTGCATGGCTTCATAAATAAAGTGATTTCAGTTAACGTTGCTACACAACAAAAGTTTAGCTCGTAAGTAAAATATGAAAAAACAAACTACCAAATACAAATACCTTTTGAAACTATACAAATGGTACTAATAACTGTGTCAATCATGCTTAATTTGACAGATTGAACTGCGGTATTATCGTATGGCATGAAATGAGGCAACTCGTTACTAACAAGAGCATATCTAAGATTTTTCCGCTAGAGTCATGTTAACAGCTGCAAGTTGAAATGATACACGAATTCTTGAGTGATCCTCATAAATCTTGGAACCAGTCCATGGAATGCCAGAAGAAGGATGTCAAAAATGATTGAAGGGAACGATTTGATATCAAACTATTAGTGCATCTTATTGGGAAATGTGTTCACGTAGTTGATCTTATTTTTTTGTAATGGTTTGGAATATTAGTTGGAATGCTTATTGTTGGCAAACAATGTGTAGCACATTATTAATCGTTGTGATAATAGTTTCTTATGAACACTCCATGAGGTATATGCTATGTGTTGGAATTACCAATATGAGAATATTATTGGTTTCACATTTGAGATATCATTTTTGCTCACCTGACTATAAACGTTTCTTTGGGGAATTATTTATGGATTTAGCTTGTTGTTGGTAGGCAGACTGTTATCCAGAACATCTAAAAACTGTGAAATGTAAATATTCTCAAATTAGTTTGACGGTAGGCAGGTTCTTATGTGGAAGTTCTCAGATGTTTGAAAGTTCCCAATAGTGAATGTTTTTTGTGAATGTTCCCAAATATGAATGTGCTCAATTTGTGAATATGATTATGCACCAGCAAGACCCTCTTTTCCGATAAAATAAGTTATGTTTGTCCCATTGAAATAGTGAACGCCTCAGTAACTAAGCTATAGGGACTCGGTCCCTTGTTATTTTCTTGTAGTAATGAGAAATGAGTATGCTTTGTCTGGTGAAAACGTTTGTAAGTGTAGATCTTGCGTAAGAATTAATTATTGAGCTTGTGTATCTTCGCTAACAATAGTTAAGTGTGAGGTTATGCATGAGAATGTTGTTGAGAGGTGTTTGTTGCGTAGTTGGTTCAATTTTAGCCTTTGCGGGTCAAGGTTTCTGCCCAGTTTGACTGCTCGACCGGAGGGTAGGCCACTCGAGCAGATAGGTGGTTGAGAGGTCCTAAGTGAGGGGACCGCTCGAGCGGTGAGGGTTCACTCGAGCGGACAGTCAGCGAGCAGACTTTAAATGTTATGATTTAGGCTATTTTTCTTATTTCTTTCTTCCCCCTCTCTCTAGAACTTAAAGAAGGAGCTATGACTTGTGTTTGGAGGCTTGTTAGAGCTCTCTTGGCTTCTCTTGGTGAGTTTTCTTGCTTTTCTCTCGGTGGCTCAACCGTTGGAGGCTCAATTTTGGCATTGGGGACTCTTTTCTCATCTTTCAATTGGAAGATCACATGTTTGGGTCTTGTTAGGGTGTTGTCCTCGGTGCTAAAGCTTCATAAAGGTAGGATCTATAACTACCCATGAATATATATGTGATATATGTTGTATTTTGGAATGTATGAACATAAATGCATCAAAATTGTATTGTTAAAGCCCTAGGTTAAGGTTTGATGTTAATGAAGAAAAAATCTTAGATCTATGGATGATTTAACTTGATTCTATTTTTACGTTGTCATTGAATACGGTTGAATTTGAAAAATGTTGAGCTAGGGTTTTAATTGAGTTGAAATCATGGAAACTGGGGGTTTTGGGATTAAGGGACCCATATGTTGAAATTGATGTAATTTTTGGATAAATTGAGGGCTCGGATAACCTATTGTACTTATATCACATGAATTGTGTGGAACATGTTAGTGTCGGGTGTAAAAATTTAAAAATTTTAATGTAAAACCAAAAATTGTATGTAATGATATGGGTTGGGTGAGAGGAACTGAGTTAACAGTTGGACTTGTGTCAACTGTTAAAGAAATGGAACAATTAAATGATTAAAGTACCGTTTGATGAAATTGAATGATTAAGTTTGGGCACGAATTACTCTTCGGTAAAAGACTGAAAACTTGCGCAATGTAAGGTAGACCCGTCCTTCGGGTTAATTTCCGTAAAGGTGTGCTCTTGGAATGCCCACCCATCGGCGTTTTTGAGAAAAATAAAAAATGTGTGTTCTTTGTATCGAGCTATAGAATGTGTATTTATCCCTCGGGCCTCGCGTGGATCGATGGTGATAAATACGCTTGAGTTTATAGGCGCCGGACGGCCTTGGTTCTTGAATGAATTGATGAAATAATTGGGTTAGTAAAACCTTAACTCATGCATGAAATGATGGGATGTGAAAATGCATTGAATGGGTTGAGAATGACAAGATGATGGAATATAATGGTTAATTTCATCGAAACTATGAAGTATGGGATGATAATCCTTTTTTACAAAACTTGGTTATGTATTGGGAATTTGATTTGGGACAAATGACCTGTTTTTCGATTAAACTTATATGTGCATCCCTCATAATCATCTTCACATGTCATGCATATATTCATTGCTAGTATTTTTTCTACTAGTTTTGGCTTATGTTGTTTATCAACATTTCAAGTGATAGTGAAAAAAAAAGTTTTGGACTGAGATGACGGTTGCCGAACCCTTTTTGGGTAGTTGATAGGAATACATCCTTATTTGTATCACCTTTTGAAAAATAAAATTGTTGTAAATGTAATTTTTCTTGGACAATTATTTTGTGGGTTGGAGTAACCCTTTGTAAGACTCTAAGGTTATGTTCACATATTTTGTATGCATGTGAAGGCGTTGAACTCGTACTTTAGGTCGAATTTCTTGACTTTTGAATGAAAGATTATAGTTTCAAATGTTAAAATTTCAAGTTTTCTGATTAAATGGACTTGTTTCATTGTAAATGCACGTTTTACCTTATATTTAAGCCTATCAAAAAGCGTGTTTGAGACTTGTGATAATTAAATATTTTCCCCAACTCTTAGAATTTTGTTTTAGGATTTTGGCCAAGATGCTCTCGAGTGCTTCACCATTCGAGCGGTGGAGGGCCCGCTCAAGCGGACTCCACCAGGTGGTTTTTTATTGAGAAATTTCTTTGGAACGGGATTTTTTCTATATATGTTTAAACTACCTTTTGGGTTATAAATTGGTTATTTCTCAAGGGTTGTGTTTCAAAAGAAATGATCACCTTATTTGGAGAAATGTTCTATCCTTTTCTCGACTCTTTATTGTTTTGAAATCGAGATGTAACAGATTGGTATCAGAGCTGTAAGTTCAAATACCTAGGAACCATGGGGATGGTTGATCTATTGCGTGAGGGTTTGCATTGATGTGCGACATTCATGACTTGGTGTGCTAGCGTGAAGCATCTTGGGTATAACTTGACATTTGCATGCTATGTGGAGGTTGGGCTTTTAGGATGATATGTTTGGCCCTTGGCGCGGCCGATTGACTGGTTTGGGGTTCGAGTTAGAAAGGCATTTGGCCGACGTCCATTATAACCAGAAATCCAAACGTGTTAGTCGGATTGACGTGTCATTCCGACTTGTTTCCCCTCGTTATGTGTTGCATAAGGTGCATTGATATAACGATTCGTGTGATGTGATATCTTGTTGAAGAGCGATGTTATCTATGGGAGATGAGTTCTTATGAGCTTGTGTTAGTATCTCTCCTTGTTCCTTCTTATTTGTAGAGTGATGATGTCGAGACATGGTAGGGGCCAAGGCCGTGGTCGAGGTCGTGCGTATGCTCATGTTTTAGAAGAAGGGGACGTTCATGCCCTGCGAAACAAGTGGGTGGTGTTGATGTTGTACAGGAGATGCTTGCTACGTTGAGAACAATGGGTGAGGCAACTAGGGCTGGAGTGAGGGCACCTAAGCCAAGGGCCTCTGTAGCAATGAGAAAATTTTGGCGGTTAGATCCTCCAACCTTATCTGGGGAGCCAGACCCCAGGGTTGCTACTGAGTGGTTGGAAGTAACCACAACGATCTTAGATACCCTGGAGATCGGAGAGGACGAGTTGCGTGCTAGGTTGGCGGCTTTCCAACTTCAAGAGGATGCGAGGGAGTGGTGGAAGTTTGCTAAGACCACCGTGGATGGTACGTGGACTGCTTTTACTAGGGTCTTTTTGGGAAAGTATTTTCTAGGTTTGCAGCGTTGGGTTTTCAAGTTTACATCGAGATTGTGAAAGTTGCTATTCGAGTGGAGAATACTGTGGCGGAGAGCCGTAAGATTAGGAAGAGCAAGTCACATTAGGGGGCTTTCGGTGCTCAATTTAAAGAGCACTAGGTGAAGAGGCAAAAATTAGGAGGGTCGGGTTCTTATCCCACAGGGTCTCAGCCACAGCAACGGTCGGCACCTGCGCCATCTATGCGTTCATCAGGACATTCTGAATGTCGAGAGATGGTATGCTACACATATAAGGGACCAGGGCACCGTGCTAGGGACTGCTCGTAGGGAGGACATCAGCACCAGAGTCAGACTCAGGGGAGGACCCCATTCTCATGTTTTCAGTGTGGCCAGATGGGTCACTTACGACGAGATTGCCCTCATGGAAGGAGTGTTTAGGGTATTACTGGAGCACATCTTGTGCAGGCGTCGCAGGGGCGACAGGGGTATGGTTAGTTGCAACATCATTTAGGAGCGCAGTCAGTGAGGATAGTAGGAGGTGCTACCTCAGCTCAGTCAGTGAGGCAGCCAGGGACTAGGGGCAGCGACGGACAGAATCAGGGGAACCAAGGGCAAGTATATGCACTTGTGGAGTCCAGTATGTCAGTGGCACCTGTCGCACTGGATACCGTAGCCAGTCCTTCGGACATATGAGGTACATTCTTAGTGTACCATTCTTGGGCTAGTGGTCTCGTTCACACTAGAGCATCGCATTCTTTCATCTCATCTACATTCGCATATGCATTGGGGTTAGAGATAGACATGTTGGGTAGTGCCTTGTGTATAGAAACACCGATGGGTGAGATTACCGTGTTGAAACGTATTTGTAGTGCTTGTGAGATGGAAATTGCTGACCATTGTTTGGTATTTGATTTTATCGTGCTCAATATGACCTTGTTTGATATCATCCTGGGAATGGATTGGTTAACCATCTTTCGCGCCTTCATTGATTATGACCGGCGACGGGTGTTTGCTTGCACACCGGAGGGAGATTCCCTTTATTTTGTGGGTGATCGGGACAATGGTTTAGTACCTAGATCTCTTCAATCGCAGTGCAGTGATAGCCTTTGCCTCATTTTTTCTGCCTTTTTGGTGAGTGAGATTGATTCTACTCGGAAAGCCCTCCCATTGTCTATGATTTTCCAGACGTGTTTTCGAGTGATTTATTTAAACTTCTGCCATGGCAGGAAGTTAAGTTTTCGATAGATCTCATTCTGGGAACTGCCCTTATTTCTATGCCTTCATACCATTTTGCACTGGCTGAGTTGAGAGAGTTGAAAGTGCAAGCCCAGGAGTTGTTAGACAAGGGGTTCATTCGCCCTAGCGTGTCTCAGTGGGGAGCTCCGGCATTGTTTGCAAAGAAGAAGGATGGGTCGTTGCATCTTTGTATAGATTACTGTAAGTTGAACAACGTGATCGTTAAAAAACAAGTATCCTATGCCTTGTATCAATAACTTGTTTGATCAATTGAGAGGTTCGTGTTATTTCTCAAAGATCGACTTGAGATCGGGTTACCACTAGTTGCGGGTCAAGGAGGAAGACATTCCGAAGACGGCCTTTCGTACTCGTTATAGACATATTGAGTTCTTGGTCATGCCTTTTGGATTGACTAACGCGTCGACAACGTTCATGGACTTTATGAACCGGATCTTTCACCTTTATCTTGATTGATTTGTGGTAATGTTTGTGGACGACATCTTGATGTACTCATCATCGGAGGAAGAACACGAGGAGCGTCTTCGGATTGCCTTGCAGTTGTTGCGGGAACATCGATTATATGCCAAGTATGACAAATGTGAGTTTTGGTTACCCGAGGTAAAGTTTTTGGGCCATGTAGTTTCGAGAGATGGGGTGGCAGTGGATTCATCCAAGATCGAATTTTTGATTACAAATTAAGAACTAATACAAGCCTTATTAAGAATGGAATTTTTGATTTATTCCCAAATTATTAAAACGATAATCCAACAAACAATGAATTACTCAACAACTAAGGGCCTAAAGCCTCCTTGCAAGACTTTCTATTGTGGCTCCCCAATCTCCCACACCTATCACATGTAATTTGTCTAATCTTCTCTCCCTTAGAAGGGATCCTACTTTTCCTTGGCCTACCTGGCTGGTTCCTAGATAATAGAGGTAAAATAGGTTCTTCAATCATATTCCAGTCTCGTTTCCAAATAGTGGGAACATGATTAATGGAAAAGGAATAAGATGCCCAAAAACTCTGAACATGATAATACAGAACAACATACGAATTCAGATCGTTTCCACTCTTCTATATAGCACCAACCGTATGTGAACAAGGGAGCCCATTAACTTGCCATTGACAACAGGAATATGTGTGGTTAGCAAGGTCGATTGAAACAGATGGTGTTGAATGTACCTCGTACACATCGTTGCCAACTAAACTAACAACCCAAGTCCTCGAATCATTAAATGCCTCACACAACTTGGTATCCATTATAGGACATATAATCCCGTTCTATTTGATCACAGCAATACACCTCGTAGAAATCTGATTAATCAGTTTAACCCTAATGGCATCGATTAAATTTGTAAAGATGATGTTCTTCATGTATCAAGTTAAATGATTTAGCTGCATTGGAACACATCTCGCCGTAACGACATCCTTCGAAATATGAATTACTCCAATGCTTGTAGGGCAAATTATTAATGAAACTTTTGAACTTATTGGCTCCCTCAATCTTAAACTCCTCGAGAAGTTGGTGAAAGCCTTCATTCGTTGGCGCGTAGTCACAATTGCCAAAATCATGAACTATTTTATATCTAAAGTCATTCTTATAACCCCTTAGTTGATGCCTCAAATTTCCCTTCAAGTGATATAAGAAGTAACCATGGAGGGCCGATGGGAAAACCAAAGAAATCACTTTTAATAAACCAAGATTTATGTCACTCAAGAATGTAATGTCCCGAGTTGTTTCTATAATTAATGGCAATTGCTCAACAAACCACAACAAATTATCACTATTCTCTGAATCAACAACGGCAAAGCAAATCGAAAATAAACCTGTGAGGCAACATAATGAAAAAGAAAAATTTAAGTAATCAAATGATTGTTCCATCATATTTAGGGCATACAAAGTTAACGCCAAACATACATATACAACATATAATAATAAAAATGAAGATAAAAACCATTTAATGAATTTACCTTGATTACCATCTTTTGCAGTAGCCGATAATAATATACCCTTGTGTCACCCTTTTAGGAGTGTCTACTAACAGGATCAATCTCAAGAAAAATTGAACTGCCCGAATTGGTACTTTTAAGAGCACTAATGTATCAATGTACTTGATCAAATGGCATTGAATAATCACCAAATATTTTCCCTTGCTTTCTCAACACCGCGCCAAGCTTTATGATACCCTATATTCAGTCCGTAGTTTGACCTGAACTCATGAACAACATATATGGGGCATTTTAGCGGCTTTGTACGAACATCATCACATATCAAGCCATCGACCAAATGTGATGTCATACGGGTATTGGTAGCTGTGCAAACCGCAGCACCACATGTATGTACGCTGATTATCTTTTTAATGTAAAACCAACCATTCGCTGAATGAACCCTCGCATGAACCATCCAATTGCAACCTTTCTCCCAAAAGACACATTTGGCTGTAATGCGGGAATTGTAATTTTTCACTTATAGGAACTCAAATCCATACTCGATAGCAAATTTGCAAAGAACGGTGCGAAATTCAGGAGCTCCACCTTTAAATGCTTGCCCAACTCCGACAAAGCCCTTTGACCATGAAGAAGATAATAAAACTTTCCCAACATTAGGGCAGAACGATGCCAAAGCATTGTTTCTCTTATCAAACTCCACTCTCTACTTTATTTCGTCAACATCCAATACCATGTCATCCACACCACCGTAATCATCATCACCAACATCCTTTGTGCCTTCGGTGTTTCTCCTATCGTTCACGGTGACATCAACGATATCAACCCCATAGTGAGCAATCAACTTGAACATTATCTAAACATCGACATCATTATCCAACAAACAATTAGAATGGCATAGTATTGAGTATGTTAGCGACATGAAATTGCTATCGATATGACTCCATTTAGATTGAACACTATACACAAGCTCATCCCAAGTGCAATTTTTCGTAACCTTTACTGCAGTCGTGATACCGGAATGCTTGCACAACAAAATCAGGGACATTTCGTAGATTGAATCATAAAAGAACAAAACATAAAAACCAAACGAGTCCATGCATCAATGATCACATAAAAAGCAATAACAAAAAGATTACAAAATTTGAAATAACTGAAAAATGATTTAGCGTGTGTGAAGGAAAATGAGAAAACAAATAAGAAAATGCGTTCAAATCATACGACGAAATACGCAGTGATTACTGATATAAGTGAAAATGCATGACATACTTATAAACCTGTTAAGAGAAAAATGAGAATACTATATGTAAATAAATTAATATAAATTAATTTCTATTTATCTTAAATGGAAAATCCAGGGTGATTAGGAAGTTTATTGGATTAGGAAATTTATTGGTTTAGGAAGTTTAAAGTTTTAGGAAGGCTTATCTAGAATCCTAAATAGATTTAGATATCCTTGTATTTTGGTTTATTTGATATGGAAATTCTTTTGAAGAATAAAACTGGTGGTACGCATAGACAAGCCGAATGTACAAGAAGTTAAAGCAAGTCTTGACAGAGAGCCTCGGCCACCTGATCGCTCGAGCGCCCAAATGACCGCTCGAGCTTAGACTTTTTTATTAAATAAGAGTCCTGTCTATCTGGGGTTTGAAGGATCTATATATAGACCATTAAAGGTGCACTGAACTAACTCTTGAAAGAATACAATATTGAGCTTCAAGATCATATCAAGGGTTAGTTCGTGTGTCAAAAACATCAAAGATCGTTCGAGTGCAAAGCTTAGACGATGTTCTAAGTTCTGAAAGAGAATTTTAGCAGAGAAGCTGTTATGAGAATTCGTTGTAGTAGGAATTAAGAGGAGAACGGTGAACGAGGACTCGACATACAAGCTTAGGACTAGAAGATTAAGGAATCGATCAAAAGCGTCTGTAAGTTGTACCGTAACTGTTCGTGGTTATTGCTTGTTTCCTAGACTTGGTTGTTCAGTGGTTTTTTTATCCGTTGGGTTTTTCCATGTAAAAAATATCTGTGTTGTGAGTTCTTCTTGTTGGTTGTGTTTTGTGTTTGTGATTGATTAAATCGCTAAAAATATTATTTTTTTAAAATAAGAAAAAAAAATATTTTTTCAATTGGTGTCAGAGCGGGTTTTTCTTTTTAAAAAGTTGCGATCTTAATCAATCACATACATGGAATTTTTTAGAGAAGGAAACTCAACTATTTGACCCCCGTAGTCAGTTAGAGGAAACTATCCCTATTGGAAAGCTCAGAAAATGGCGTTTATCAAATCTATTGACGAGAGGGTTTGGATGACTGTTGTTATTGGCTATACCTCTTGAACTGCTAAATCTGGTGATCATTTTATTTTAAAATCTATTGAATAATGGGAGAAAAGAGATTTAGACGAAACATGCTGGAATAGCTAGGCTATCAATGCTATTTTTAGTGGTGTCACACCCGAAGAATTCAGACGTATATATACATGTGAAATCGCTAAAGAAGCACGAGATATTTTTGAAGTCGCACACAAAGGCACGTCAACTGTTAAAATTTTTAAACTTCAAAGGCTCACCACAAGTTTTGAAACCCTTTGAATAGAAGATAATGAGACATTTGATGAATTTTATGTTAAGTTGAATGACATAGTTAATTCCAGCTTTATATTTGGTGAAAAAATTTCTGAATCTCGCATTGTTAGAAAAATTTTACGGTCACTTCCTGAACGTTTTCAACCAAAAGTTACTAGTATTGAAGAAAGTAAAGATATTGATTCTCTTAGAATAGAACAATTTGTTGAAAATCTGCAGATCTTTGAATCAACTATATGTCAACCTAAAAAATCAAAAGACGCTACTTTAAAATCTTCAAATGTTGAGTTAGAGTCTTCAGATGATGAAATTGAAATTGATTATGAGGTTATGGCATTTATAGTGAAAAAATTAAAAAAAATTATTTTAAATAAAAAATCTAATCTCAAGTCAAAATATGGACATTTTGGTGATAAAAGTAAGAATGTGGTTAAGTTTGAAAAGAAAAAAGCTAAATTTTAGAACTAGAACATATAGTGCTTTGAATATCAAGGGTATGGACATATTGCACAGAATTATCCAAACAAATAGAAAAAGAAAAAAAAAGTGTTCACTGTGACGTGGGATGATAAAATTAAATCATCTGACGATGGAAACGAGTCAGAACTTGAGAATGACGAGATTAAGTTCATTGCCTTTGTTGCTTCCACATGATCAAGTAAGTCTGAATTATCTAATCATGAATCTCATGCTTCTCAAAGTGATTTAGGTTCTGAATCTGATGAAGGGAATGAGAAAGATCTTTAGTGAACCTATGATAAACTTCACAGAAAAAGTTAAAAAATGATGAAAGTTATCACTAAGCTAACATTGAATGTTAAAACTATGAAAAAAGAGAATAACAATCTAAAGTCTGAACTAACTGAGTCTCAGAATTTGATTTCACAACTAACTTTTTTTAAAACCAAACTGACTAAAAAACTGATTAGTTCTGACAAACAGATGAATGAACTCGTTGAATCATGTGATTCCCTCAAAATAAACATTTCTAAACTTGAATTGGAATTACAAGACCCAATTAAGTTGAAGTCTATATTTGAGGCTAGTGAAGCTAAAGTGAAATTGTTGAAAATTAAGTTAGCAACTGCTAATACCACTTTAAAGAAATTGAATACAGGTTCTCTAAGTTTTGAAGAGATATTAAGTGTGTAGAAAGTGGCGACAGATCAAACTGGTTTAGAATATGTGGAAAGTACATCTGGATCAAAGAATACAGTTAAAATCAATTTTTTGAAATCTGTCAGCATGCTTACTAGTAAGGATAGTGTTTTGAAAAAGCCTAAACAAATCAGGATTGAATTTTCGGAAAAACCTGTTCAAAAACTTTTACTAAAATCAACTGAGGTTCAAAATTTTGTTCCTACCTGTAATTTTTGTGGTATTCTTGGACATATTAGACCTTTTTAAAGAAAAATAAATTCACTGTCTATATATCGGCATGAAAGAAAATCAAAAAAATTGCATGATCAAATCCGACAGCTGCAGAATAAAACTCTCGACCACTTAAGCGCTCAGCGGGCTCTCTGAGCGCTCGAGCGGCCAACTGGCAGAGAGATGGGGAAGTTGTTGGAGGCAATACTGCCAAGATCATTATTTTTGTAAAACGATTTTCAGTAAAAAATTAACTGGACGAGCAAACGCCGAAACGGGCTCCAGATAAAAAATTTGACGTCAAACGATCAAAAATAAACTCGTGCAACCAAAGTTAATTTAAAAGAATACATTTTGTCGATCTAATTTTCAACTACGATTTGATTACGAGTTGAAACTCCAGTCAGATCTTCTACTTTATTCCCATATACGATCCTCGAACGTAGTGTGGGTTACGTTCCTCCGAGAACTTGTACCGATAGAATCTCGATATATTTAAGTCTTGAGAGAAAAAAATAATATCATAATAATGATATGAAAAAAAAAATCATCAAAACTGGTTCAGCCTACCCGCATTTATATAGGGCTACAGCAGGGACCTGGGGAGTAATTATGAGTTAGACTTTCAGTGAAACACAAACACCTACTAGAGATTTTTGCAATTATGAAAAGACATGCAACGGTTTCTGTAATTTTTATAAAACACTGAATTACAGTTCACACTACTAAGAAACTATAATTGCACTCTGACCCATAATCTCAAGTCCTTCTTGCATTGAGCTCCTGTTATTAAATACTTATCATTTCTTTCCACGTTAAGATTTCTGATACCCACCAATTTAATTTAATCGGTATCTTGATATTCCTTAAGCTCTTCTGCTTAACTTATTTGACCGTTGGATAATTAAATCCACCTACAGGGTTTGGCCCGGTCAAAACTTATAAGCATTCTTAATGGGGTATCGTCAATCCCGATCATTCAAGACGTGGATTCTGTCAATAATTAATATTCACCATATAAATAATACCGCTACCCAACTCATTGAGAATATAGACCCATATAATATCACACCCTCTAATGAATCAAAACAAAAAATATTAAATATATACAAATTAATAATTATTTCGAGATTAGGATGATAAGCACTATTCATAATAATCTTGGAGTGTGAATTAATTTATATAGTAAGTACAAAATTAAATACTCCAAATGTCCCGCTCAATACATACAAAGTGTACTAGTATAGAGAGCCAGAATAATAGATGACGCTTTATCTATTCCCCGTAACCAAGACATGCCTACTAATACTCTGTATTACAATCGTACCGATGGTATGTCCATTTTTATCTAAACTATGAATATAAAACTTATATTTTGCAAAAACCTAAAATCTAATTTTGTGTGCAAGCCGTACTCTATACACCAGATTAAATACTATACAGAATATTAGACATCCATGCATATCAAAGAAATGATACACTTACATTGCTCATAAAATTTTTTATAAAATAAAAAATTAATTTTATTAAAATTAAATACTTAAATTATGATTTTTAGAATACCAACCCTAACAATCTCCCACTTATATTCAAAATCATGATATCATACATTTGACTCCTATGCCCTCTACATGACTATCAAAAGTCTTAGCCGGTAAGCTCTTTGTAAATGAACTGCAAGGTTGTCTCTTGATGCAAACTCTATGTCTAACTGAAAATCTGAGTCTGCGTACCCCAGAGGTACTAGACTAACTACCTGGTAAACTAACATATAATTCTTAGTTCTTTTCAGGTACTTGATTATATTTTTTATCGCAGTCCAATACTCCTGTCTTGGATTAGATTAATATCTGCTAACCATGCCAACGGCAAAACAGATGTCGAGTCTAGTGCAAAGCATAGTATACATGAGGATTCCTACTGCTGAAGTATAAAGAACCACCTTCATCCTCTCTATCTCATCAGGTGTTTTAGGACATTGATCTTTGGATATAGTGATTCCATGCCTGAAAGGAAAAAACCATTTCTTGGAATCATGTATGTTAAAACGAGCAAGGATATCAACGATATACTTTGCTTGTGATAAGCCCAACATCTTTTATTTCTGATCTCACACAAGCTTGATCTCAAGGATGTGACTGGTTTTTCCCAAGTCCTTCATATTGAACTACCCAAATAACCATACTTTAACCGTAGATAATGCCCCCACATCATTTTCGATGAGCAAGATATCGTCTACATAAAGTACTAGGAAGGTCATCACGCTTCTTGTACACACATGACTCATTCGGACATTGATCAAATCCATAAGACTTAATGGCTTGATCAAACCGAGTGTTTCAAGACCTCGATGCCTACTTAAGTCTATAAATGGATCTCTTAAGTTTACACAATATGTGTTCCTGATCTTTCGCAATGAATCCGTCTGGTTGTATCATATAGATACACTCGTCAAGACTTTCGTAAAGGAAAGCTGTCATGACGTCCATTTGCAAAATTTCGTAATCGAAATGTGCGGCAATGGATAAGAGAATCCGAATAGACTTAAGCATGGCTACCGACGAAAAGATTTTCTCATAATCGATCCCTTCTTTCTGAGTGAACCTTTTAGCAACAAGTCTAGCTTTGAAGGTTTCAACCTTCCCGTCTACTCATGTCTTGTTTTTTGTAAATCCTCTTGCATCTAATGAGTTTTATCCCTTCGGGTGGTTCTACAAGTTTTCAGACCTAATTGAAATACATAGATTTATTCTCCAAATTCATAACCCTTTGCCAAAGATCTGCATCTTTGTCTTATAGTGTTTCATTGTAGTTATAGGGTTCGGTATCTAGTTTAGCTGAAATCTTGTCAAATGACTCTCCCAAGAATATATACCGATCAGGTTGATGAACAACCCTCCCACTACGACGAGGCACTACCTGTGTCTGTGTACTAGCAGTAACAGGCTGTGCAGAATCTAAACCCTGTGCATCAGCACCTTGTTCTTGATTTGTACATATCCCGATAGTCCTCTCACTACGACGAGGTAATAGAATATCAGTGACTTGTGGTTCCTCTTCCGTTCCACTGGTATTTCTTCTCAGTTCTTCCAAAAGAATTTTGCTTTTGGGTTTGTGATTTATAATAGAATCATCTTTCAAGAATTGGGTATTGGTGCTAACAATGACCTTATGATCCTTATGATTATAAAATGGACCATCTTTCATTCTCTTGGGATACCCCACAAAGAAATAGACTTTTGTCATCGGTTCTAATTTATCCGCATTTCCTTTTAGCACATGTGCTGAACACTCCCAAATTCGAATGTGTTTCAGACTAGACTTACGTACGGTTCACATTTTTATGGGACTAGAAGGTACTGACTTAGAAGGTACCAAGTTCAGAATATAAGCCGCTGTCTCTAAAGCCAGTTCCCAAAATGAATATGATAAATCTGAATAACTCATCATTGACCTTACCATTTTCATAAGAGTCATATTTTTTCTTTCTGTTACATCATTCTGCTGTGGAGTACCAGGTGCAGTCAACTGAGATGTAATCCTCTCTGATGACTGTGGCATTGGGATTTAGGGGTCAAAAATAAGAAAATTCAAAATATATTTTGAAAAATAGTTTAACACCTCGAAAACTAAATTTTGAAAACCCCTTTTATAAAAAATAGAGTCGCCACTTAGTTTTTGAAAAAAATTAAGAAAAAAAAATAGTCACTAATCTTTAAAACGTTAACTAGAAAAATAGGATTCGGGGGCTAAGGTACGAATCGGGAAAGGTGTTAGACATCCCGTTCGCCCAACCGTAAGGTTGGCCTCTACTAATCTTTTATTTATGTCTTTTTTAATAGAATTTCTCAAATGCATGCCACTAAAAAAAATAGAGGTAAAGAGAGAACATTTAAAATCAAATATAAAAAATACATAACATATGTACACAGCACTCCAAATCAGAACAAATAAAATGATTAATTTCTAAGTCATATGACATGAAATTTCTATCTAAAGGATATATAGAACACAGCTGCATGCGATTTTACAAAAAAATAAACTAAACTAGCATGGTTCAAATGAATAGGCTAAATATGCTAAAATAATCTAGACACGATTTGCTACAAAATAAATTAAACTACTCTAAATATTTATTTAAAGAAAATAATCAAAAGACGCATAACATTTATTTAGAAAGAAAAATAGGAACATGATAGGTACTAAAAATAAAAGATGCACAAGAATTCTATATTTTAAAATAAAGAAAGTCTACTAGCAAAAATAAGTGTATTTTAATAAAAGGGAGTTCAAAGATTTAAAGAAAATAAGGGAAAAATTTATTGAAAAAAATTTATACTAAGAATAAGGAAAATAGAAAATATTTATTGAACTAATGAGAAAGAAAACTAACTATTTAAATTTTAAAAGGGATAAAAGAAAATAAAGAAAAAAGAAAACAAAAGGGAAGAAAATTACATTCAAAGAATAAGAATTAAATTTAAAGATTTTTTAATGATTTTTATGGTTAATGAAAATGAAAGAAAAGGAAAGATAAAATAAAATAATAAAAAAATAAAGTTAGAAAAGGAAAATGAAGAAGGAGCCTTATAAGAATAAATACTTACACGAAGGGAAAAAACACTAATAAAGAGAAAAATTAGCATTAAGAGAAAAGAAAAAAAAAATTGGACATTATAAAGAAATTTAAAGCTAGTAATGAAAATAAAATATTAAAGGAAGAAATTATACTAATATAAAATAGAAGGAATAGAAAATAAAAAATTAAAAAAAGAAATTAAATTAACTAAAAGAAAAGAAGGAAAAGATAAATGCGAATAAAAAAATATTAAACTAATACTTATGAGAAAGAAAGATAAAAGAAATTACTACATTAACATAAATGTAAAATGTAGAATTAATTACTACATTAACATAAATGTAAGTGAATTGTTATAACAATTAACAATATTAATTAGTTGTAATTGTAAGAATATTTTAACACTAAATTGGTGAAGTAATAAAAATAAGAAAGAGAAAGACAATGTGCTTAATGTGAATGTAAAAAAATTAATAACTAAACAATTAAAAAAAATAACTAAATTATATGAAGCAAATATGATTGACTATGTAAGTGAAAGAAAAATACAAATTAATATTAAATTTAATCCGATCACTCAAAAAGAGAAAGAATAGAGTCTAGAAAGATCGGGGATCTAAGCGAGATACCTAGATTGCCGGGGAATCCTCTAGTTAGGGATGTACTCCAACAGTCTAATCCTCGGGTGGTGATCCGAGTAGGGCTTCAATGTGGGTGTTTAGAATTCGGTATTTCGGCAGGATTTTGGCGTCGGGGCTCGGAATTGCTCGATATATCAGCAGAGTCTCTCTTACTCAAAATTTGCACTGAAAACGTACGCTGGGGTATGGTATTTATAGAATTCTTCAACCAATAAGATGCTGCCACGTTTTGGGACACGTCAGGCCATTTGGAGTTGGTGGTCGTTATGATGCAAGTTGGCGGTCGCCATGTTTTTGAAAGGTTCCACAAAGTTCTACAGCGGTCGCCATAATGGGAGTTGGCGGTCGCCATGATGAAAGGTGGTGGTCGCCACTTTTGGCTAGCGTTTCTACAAAGTTCTATTGCGGTCGCCACAATGCAAGTTGGCGGTCGCCTTACTTGGGCAGCAAGTTTCGATGGTTTGACAAAATTTTATTGGTTTGAAGGTTCTGAGTTCAAATACCGAGCTTGGATCACTTTTCGAGGATCGTACTGAGGTATTATTCCACATGTTTTCTTCATCGAATTCACCTAAGATTAGGCGGGATCAAATTGGGGTGTCTACAGTTGCCCCTCTTTGATATAACTTGCATAGCAACGCGTGAAGCAGGTTATATCAAAGATCCAGAGACAACAACTATTTGACCGAGCCGTTAATCTTAGGCCACAAACACACAAGCATGCATATGATGTTGGTCGTACTCAAATTTTTATCGAGCTGCCTACGTATCCCTTTTTCTAGGGATCAAAGAAGAACGTAGTTCACGGGGCAAAATGCGAGATGCAATGATAAGGGATATGATGTATGACAATTGCAGATATAATGCGAATCAATTTAAAGTCATGATGAGGACCGATGAGTTAGTTTATGGTCATGAGGAGGACCGACGGGTCAGTTAATGATCATGAGGAGGACCGGCGAGTCAATTTATGGTCATGAGGAGGATCGATGAGTCAGTTTATGATCAATTTATGGTCATGAGGAGGATCGATGAGTCAGTTTAGGGTCATGAGGAGGACCGATGAGTCAGTTTATGATCATGAGAAGGACCGATGAGTCAGTTTAGGGTCATGAGTCATGAGGAGGACCGATGAGTCAGTTTTTGGTCATGAGGAGGACCGATAAGTCAGTTTAGGGTCATGAGGAGGACCGGTGAATCAGTTTTTGGTCATGAGGAGGACCGATGAGTTAGTTTAGGGTAATGAGGAGGATCGATGAGTCAATTTATGGTCATGAGAAAGACCAATGAGTCAGTTTAGGGTCATAAGAAGAACCGATGAGTCAGTTTAGGATCACGAGGAGGATCGATGAGTCAGTATCTAAGGATGCGGGACATAGGATGATCGGAAGCCAAGCTAAGACTAAAAATTAGATTTATCGGGAAGAAAAATCGCAAATAAGTTAAGACCTAAAACTTTGAGATGAGACATGAGATAAAAATAATTTTTAAAAGCCAAATCATGACTTAAAAATTAACTTTATCGGGGAAGAAAATACCTCAAAGAAATAAGAATTTAAAACACACAAAATTTCCTCGAAATATTTTTAAGAAACTTCTAAAATTACAAAATTATTTCTAACAAGTTCTGAAGGTCGTTTTTTAGGAGTAAAACATGTACACGAAATAATCATAAAATTTTTTATGTTTTCTGAAAACTATTTTTTTTCTTTTTTTGTAAAGAAAATAATTTAATGAATAAAATAAATGCATAATTGTGATAATAACAAATCACTCATTAAAAATGCCAAAACAGCCCCTAAAACGTCATGAAAAGAAACTGACACAAAGTAACCCTTGACAACCTGGCGGTCACCAGGACGAAGCCCCTCTGACATGGCGGCCACCGGGTAAAAATTCTTCCATCATGGCGGTCGCCATGTGACTTTTGGGAAACCTGGCGGTCGCTCACTCTAGAAGTGGCGACTGCCAACTTGAGACGCGCACAAGGTCCTTTAAGGCGCGCGGGGTGGCCTCATTTATCTTATTCTCACTCTCTCTCTAACTCTTTCGCGCTCTCAAACTCTCTCGAGCTCTTAAACTCTCTCCCATCTCTCTTGGTCTCCCGGTTTCTTTCTTGCTTCTTAACATTCTCACGATGTTCACCTTACTATTGGTGATCCCATTCTTCTTCATGGCGGGCCAGGCCATGGAGATGACGACTCGGGGACACGATAGGATCCTTCCGTTAGCAGGGGCACTTCCACGCAGCCCACTGCTGCGATGGATTCTCTTGTACTCGAGGCGGAGCATGCCTCATGTCGTTTTGCTGAGGAGGCGCGAGCAGTGGCTGCGGCGCAAGCAGCTGCTGATGCTGCTGCAGAGGCTGCGGTAGCTGATTTCTTTGATCCTGATGCTGGAGAGGGTCATCCGGCACCCTT
>JAOTRH010000006.1:297547-313446 GCA_034768845.1 Heliamphora exappendiculata
CTTCTAGACGAGTTACAAATGCCTCTTTCGTCTCGCTGCTGGTCTGCACGGGTTCAGGAATGGCTCCAGTCACATAGAGCCATAGTCGACGGCCTTTCAAGAAAACCTCCATGTTCTGAGCCCAGATACTATAATTGGATCTATCTAATAAAATATCAATAGGACAGACAATGGAATCGAGAGATGATGCTGAGTGAGACATTTTTTATTTTTTATTTTTTCAAAACAACCTAATCTGCCCAAATCAGCGGTGACAGCGGCCGGCGAGTGTGCAGCAGCAGCGACGAGGGCGGCGACTATGAGATCGAGTGGCGTCGGCGAGTGTGCAGCAGCGACGGCGAGGGCGATGGCGCTGTGGACTGTGGGCTGCACTGGCGATGTGGGCTGCAGCGCTAGAGGAACGATCTAGAAGAAGAAGATCCCTCCGGCGACGGGGACGCGCGTCGCGCGACAGCAGCAGCGGTGACGCGAGTCACACGACAGCGGACAGCTCAGATCTCGGGCGACGCGAGTCGCGCAACAGCAGCAGCGGCGACGGCCTGACGCGAGTCGTGCGACGGCAGCAGCAGTGACGCGGTGACGCGAGTCACACGACTGCGGACACCTCAGATCTTGAGTCACACGACGGCAGACACCTCAAATCTCGGGCGACGCGAGTCGCGCGATGGCAGCAGCGGTGACGCGAGTCATACGACGGTGGACAGCTCAGATCTTGGGCAACGCGAGTCGCGCGACAGCAGCAACAGCGACGGACTGAGGCGATAGGAGCAAGCAAGCGACGGCGGTGTGTCCTGGGACGGTGTCAGCGACGGGACGCGACGGCAGCAGCGGCGACGCGAGAAAGAATGGGGCGATGGAGGCGAACGGCAGCGACGTGATGCGGGAGGGCAGGGGCTGAGAGTACTACAGGCCCCAAGAATGTAACTCTGATACCATGAAAAAATTAAGAAGAGTAAAATAACTATATATTTTCTGTATATTAAAACTGTACAATATATGGCCTATTTATAGGCGAATAGGGATAAACAATAAAGGAAATCAAATCAGAATAAAATCAATCTAATCAATCTAATATTCCAACAGTGTTTATCATTTGTCACTTAATCATTTGTTCCTAAAAATGGGGGAAAACAAAAGAAAAAGGAAAAGAAAAAAATTGATTATCCCGTTGGTATCACTTTAATCATATTCCTAGAAGAATTCACCGCTAAAAAGATGTGGTTGATTGAGAAGCATCTGTATCCTTATCAATTTGTTGAATTTGAGAATAACATTACCCCATTATACGATACAAAGGAGCTAATCGTGTGTAGTGTTTGATACTTAATGAATGCTCATATTTGATGTCTACTTTATTTGATATTTTTAACTATAGAGTTTTTTTTCAAATTGTCTCTCGACTTAAAAAGATTTTCAAAAAGTTCTTTGAAGATATAAAATTTATCTTCAAAAACGACTAGCCTGCCTTTGGGGATCTTTCAAAAGAAAAAATAAATAATTCCTTTTTTCCACCTCAAAATCAATCAAAAGAAAAATATTCTTTTTTTAAAATGGCTTGCCCACCTAAAAGGCTCTTAAAAGAAAAATCTTCTTTAAAAGAACTTATCCACCCCAAAGGTTTTCTGAAAAGAAAATTTTCTACAACAAAAGTTATCTACCAGTATTGATGGCACTGTTTCAAAATTTTCCACCAACATCAAAGGTAGCATCAGAAGCTGCTCGACAGTAACAAATGAATTATTTCAAAAGTTGCTCGCAAACATCAAAGCCATTATCTTAAAAGTTGCTTGTCATTATTAAAGGAATCATCAAAAGTTGCTTGCCCGCATTAAAAGTATCATCACAAGTTGCTTGTCAGCATCAAATCCATCATTTCAGAAGTTGCTTGCCAACATTAAAAGTACTGCTCCAAAAATTGCTTGTCAACATTAAAGGACTAACTCGGAAGTTAGTCACTAGCATTAATTAATCATCAGAACTTTCTCGTCAGCATCAAAGGCACCATCTTAGAACTGCTTGTCAACATTAAGAGCATAATCTCAAAAGTTTGCTTGCATTAAAGGTAGCATCTCAGAATTTGCTCACCCATATTAAAGGCCATCTCCTTAAATTTGGTTCAACTTTATTCAAAAAGGTTTTCTTAATAGAATCTTCCAAAATGGCAGGTTAAAATTATCTCTCGTAAACTTATTTTCTAATAAAAATAAACTGCCCATGAACTGTGCTAATATAATCCTCGGCAAAGAGATATGTAGCCAATCCAAAACACCTGTGTGCACTGAAACTTTATCTTAATTTTTAATCGTTTTTCTATATTTTATATCTATGCATTACACCCTATCTAAAATGCTCTGTCTTCGGCTTTAACCTTCTCTCATACATACACATTACTATACAAGTTCTATCAAAGGTGAGTATTTGTAGACACCCCATTTTGACCAGCCATAATGCATTGACCTATCGGTTAGTAATGTATGTTGTTATTGCACAAAAAATAAATATTTATAACCTAAGTAAAAACTACTATTAAGTAGAATAATAGTGAAGACTGGGTATCGTTTCAACAGGGACTAATAGGCTTAATCGCAATTTCTTATAACTAAAAGATTAATCCAGCTATTTAATCGAAAGGATAATTGTCTTTTTATTTAACTAAAGGCAATAAATAAATTAACACTAAATTTAAAAACTTTAATCGATATGGAGAGAATATCCTAGGATTTTGAATCTACCATAACCAAATAGTTTAAATCTGTTAAGATTTAGTAACTTTCTAACGATTCAACTTAGCTTCGTTCCGGCTACAAACCTGAATCGAGTGATCAAGAAAATGGTATTTAATCAAAACCTGATATAACTTATCTTTGATTAGCACGAATCGTCCATATAAAATAGGGCACAATCCGTCTAATTATAAGATAGATTATTTCACGTTTGGAATAAAATACGACATTAAAAAATGGTTGTATTCACAATTACATTCACAGAAAATAAAAGCATAAATTGAATATAGCGATAAAGTACATTGATTAAAACTGATTAAAACTCAACGTATATAAAAATCATACAACGAGTTGAATCCAATATTGGAAGAAACTAAGATCTTAACTACAATCTAAATACCCGGCTAAGGTTTCATCAAACCTTAGAAAAAAGAATCTAACCACTCATGTTACGGCTATAACCCATGAATGCGAAAAAAGAATTGCCTTCCTATAAGGACCTGGTTTTAAAAACATGTAGATTAATAAAACCAATCCGGTGTGACTTAATCAAATCAAATTTTACAACCACAGTCCTAAAGTTCCATAATATCAAACATTTGTTAATTAAATCAAATTTTGCCAAAATTGCACACTAACTATCTTAATTAAATAAATTATATGCCAAATATTGTAGATAAATATTAAAATAAGTGAATTCTACCCAATTATATTAAAATAATTAAAACTATGTACATCAAGTTATAAATTTAAGTTAAAATGATACATCTCTCCAAAAAAACTTAATTTGGCCCGCATTTTACTACAATTGTAATCAAACCTAACGAATTTAATTTTAAGCTATAAAAATAATGTACTAATCTTAAAATTTATAATTTTAGTCTATTCTATCAAAAATTGAAGAAATATATACATTAAGTTAATTTTTAAATAATTTCTTGGACAATGTAGTATAAATATAGCATCATAGACCACCAAAATTGCTCCCAAAACCACCAAACCACCAACCAAGCCCATAGATTTAGCTTGGCTGGTTGCACACCCCATGGGGCTCCCACATGCTTTGTCATTGAAGTGTCAAGTCAAGACTTTACAATGGTTGCATGCCTTACCCACTCATGGGCCATGATCATTGCACATAGTCTTCAAATTAGCTACAAAAACACCACCACCGTCGCCGCCGCCACCTAGCCAAACCACCCTCATTCTCTTGCCAAAATTCTGCAAAATTTCTAGGTGTTTGAGAGAAGAAAGAATGAAGGAAAGAGGAGGTTACATACAAAGCTAAGTCCATACTCATCCAACCTTCAAAAATCAATCACTAAGGTAAGAATCATCTATAGAATCCTTCTATTACAATCAAATCTAATCTCTCCTCATCCATTTTTAAAGATCAAAATCAAAGAAAGATAAGAGATTAAGCTTACAAAGTTAAAAAGTTAGTCTTGATGAGGAGTTTAGTGTTTTTAATGCTTAGGATGTACATGAATTTGTGATTTATTTTAGCTCTTGCATCTTTGGCACTTTAAATATTATGAGATTTGCATGTTGGAGTGATTAAAAATTATCCATAAAAAGAAAAGTTAAGATTTAGGCCATGCATGATGGTAGAACATGAAAAGGGTGTTAGGTTTTGTTATCCAAATGTCACTGTTTTCTGGACCTCGTTTTGAAAAATTGTATTTAATTCTACAAAATTCTTCTAAGGCCAATTTTTTTGTCCAGGGTTAGGTTTTTTTGTGTTAGTGATGAAAAAAAAATTGGTTTGAACTCGTTTACATGCATGAAACAAAGATATAAAATTTTTACCAAAACGTGTCAAATTTGGACCAACAACTATTGCAGAGCTAAAAATTCTATTTTCAAAGCCTCATATCAAAATTGTTTGCTCGCGAGAGTTGTAGATAACATTGTTCTCTATGCACCCACAAACAATTACGTCATTTGAACATTGTTTGACACCTCGAATCTATTTTTAAAGTGGTTGGACAGATTTTGTCCCTCAAGGTCGTTTCTATCCAATCTTTTTGTGTGAACCAAAACCTTTATTTTTATAACCCAAATTGAAAAGTTTTCTACATATCAAATGTATTATACATTAAAAACTAGCTACTGTCCAAAAATATCTTAAGAATAAGTTTATTTGAGCCTCCAAAAATATTTTATAAACTTTGTTGTTACAGCAGAATTTAGAATTAGTCCTCTATTCTGTCACATTTTCTTAGGGAGCCCAAAACTCAAACATTTTACAAAGAAGTGAGTTTAGTGTTCTTCATCAAATTTTTAGATGACGTCAAGATGCATAACTTGACAAAAAATGACCTTGGTAGGAGTTCGTTTGATACCTCAAAAGTATTTTACAAAATACAGCAACTCTCAAGATATTCTAAGTATAGCAGAAAAATAGTTTTGAGTCAAGTGCTTGTTAAATTTAAACCACTTAGAGTCTTTAGAAATTTTAAATAGTTCTCTACATAAGAATGTTAGATAAAATATTAATGTATCATATATTTAAAAGTTAGCCCGAGAGATATTAATTTGCTACCCTAAAAATATTTATAAAATAGGTCCAATTGAACTTTATTCTAGTTTAAGTGTCAAAGTGGCCTTTTAATCCTATAATTTCTTGTTGCATACTAAGTGTAATTTCTTTGTGGGCCTAAAATAGCTTAAGTATTTTTAATTAGCATGTGCTACCCCCTAAATTGATTATATGACCTAACTTTTATGAAAATCTTGTGTTTGTTTATTGAATTGTTAATATTAATTTTTTTTATGTGCCTTGGGATAATTCTCGCACCACGCGCATTAGTATATCCATGCCTAGGATGGGACATGCATTCATCACCCATGGGTTGGGATATGCAAGAATCATTTAAATTGTAATGGTGGATAAAATGAATCCTATGGTGGTTTTGTTCTGAGCAGTGTCCCGTTGTTTTGTTAATAAAATAATTTTGGAGTGTTGTCCCCCACTTGTGTGCCACGATATAAAATTTTGAGATAGTACCTCATGGTGAAGGTGGTTCAGATGGCGAAATAATTGGTGATTGAATATACGTGGATCCCACATTAGACCTTGATCTAAGATTTGAGGGTCTGATCGTGATGATTTTTCACACATTGTCGTTAGGATGTCCTTGTTAGACGCTTAATTCGGCTACGTAGTCATCCCACGATTGAATGAACGCCTAAAATCAGTCATTAGACTTAGTCTATGGTGATTGGATCAGCGTTACGAGGGTTTACACAGGTTCAGTTAACCTAGAATAACTTAGGATTTTAATAAATTTAGTAATTAGCTAGAAGGCATCTTTTGCATCATTGCACCTGCTGTTTCATTAATTTCCTATTAACTGCTTCGTGATGCATATTATATAATTTTTTATTGTGGAGTTGGATCATAATTGAGTTGTATTGTTTAGGTTTTCTGGAGTTTTCTTGTTGGGTTTTGGCTCATGGCATTTTATGCCAAGTTTCGAGGAATTAGATGTTTAGCCCGATGATCACGCTTAGGGAGAGGAAAAGTCGTGGCTCCCGTGAGCTGATGACTCGCCAATTATTAGTTTTTTCTATATTTTATTTTGTCTTTTGAGACTCGTATACCAAGCAGTTGCATGTATTTTGTTATCTATTTTCTTCTGAGTCTGTAATATTTTAAATACTCTACTTTATTTTGATTTGGATGGGTACGAATCGAATGCTTGTTTTTATCGTATTTTTTTTAGTGTCGCTCTTAGATGCTTCTGAAAATCCAAGGCGTCTCACTTTTGGCCACTGTTCTTGTCATCTTGTCATGTTTCGAACTCTAGTTGTCGTCTTCTTTGTCGCTTTTCTCTTAATATTTGTGCATGTCTTTTTTCAGAGCTTAGCCATCCTTTTATTGTGCCTTCGATGCTCTAGATTTTAAAATTTCATGCAACTGATTCCCACTAACCCATCTAGACGCATGTCTGGACGAAATATCTTCAGACAAAACCATCCCAACGAAATTCTTTCTGTGTAAAAGCGTCTGGATGCTTGTACATAGGAAATTAGTTAGAGTGTATTTTGCTCTTTTCTCTGGCTTTTTGGCCTGCTTTTCCACTTTCTTGCTTCCTCTAATATTAGAACTGAAACACTTATAAAAATAAATTATTTAACACAAATTCGAGAATTTGTTAGGGTAAATTATAGAATTTGAATGACGCATTTAAGCACCGACCAGTTAGTCGTGCCCAATGATAAAATTTGACATAAAGAATAAGTGCGGTCTCTAACTAGAATGAATCAACATGCGAGTCACCCAAAGTCCCGTTTGACTTAGCACCTGTATTTTTCAACCTTTTTTGTAGACTTTTTTCTGTACTCATTTTTTCACGTCCCGACCCTTGTTTTGAATTGTTCAAACCTTTAAATGTGTTGTTGTCACTTAAAAATCTTTATTTTCAAGACGGAGTAAAATATTTTTATAGAAATATTTTTAAATTATATTTTAGATTTTAATTTTAAAGAATCTATGAATACATAGGTCTAAAAAATAATGCTACTTTTATATATACATAATACATTTATATAAATATATATCACATTGGTAACCCTATTCAGTTGTTTACTTTTTTAAAGATAAAAATAAAAAATTAATGGACTAGTTCTTTAATAATTATTCAAATCTGAAGGCCAAATAAGTTAAATTAAATTTACCATTATATTTATTTTATTTATTCTAGCAGCTACCCGAATAGCTAATATATAAGAATATTTCAGTAAATAATTTTAGTTAAAAACATATTTTATTGAGACATTAATAAATATTTCAAGCCAGCATAATTGATCCGTATAATGCTTAATAAATTAAAAATTCGCATAAAATCAATCTTGTACTTTTGTGTATTATTTATTGAACTAAACTTACTAAAATATTCATAATAATTTACAAATGTAACATAATTCAATTTTACGATTCAAGAATTTACATAATTTGTGAAAACACTATTTAGCAAGAATTAATATAGTATTAAAAAAACGACAGGTTATTGATATGTACATATGTTTAATAAAAATTAATAGTATTAAAAAAAAACAACGTAATGATCTGTGTATGGCAAGAGTTCATGATTAGTATAAAAATATTTATATTATGTAATTAGAAACATGACGAAATAAAATGGAACAAAAAAATAAATATTGGCCTATCTCGTTTCTCATCAAAGACAGTAAAACTTAAAATATAACCATATGAGAACATGTCATGCAAAATGTGGTAGAAAAAATTGTCAATCTCTAAAAAGCATCATGCTATTGGATAATTGGATCATGTGAGGTCCATCAGGAGTGTGATGTGAAATATTTATTTTATTTTATAGACTTTTGTTAGGTTTTGTTTGGCAAATTGACTTAAGTTAAACTTTTTATTTAAGTCGTTTTAAATAAAATAAGTAAAAAGTTGATTGTTTGATAAATAGTTATTTGTAGTTGGGTCCTACTTTTAGGAAGGAATGTATTGGTGTTGGGTTCCATTCATAAGTTCACATTTACTTTAGGTCCTATTTTAAAATTTTTGATTTTTTATGATCTATTATACCCTCCTCCGTTCCAATATTCTAAAACCTAAATTATTTCCTTACATATTAATGAGAGAGATGGAACACCACTCTACTATGAGCCAATAAGGGTGTATAATTAAATGAATCTCTATTATCTTGTTTAAAATGTGGAATGATATCTCTATTATCTTGCTTAAAATGTGAGATTATCATCCGTTAACGATTCTGGATTTAAATTTTAAAAAAAATTTCAATTGTGTTTGATTGATTCTTCATGAAAACAATCTCATTTGTCACAATATACTGTTTACTAGAAAATATTCACATTATGAAAATATTCTTGAAAGTAAAACCCAACTACAAATAACTCATATTAGGGAATGTGCTTAAAATGTGAGTTATCTTGCTTAAAATGTGAGTTATCTTGCCAATCATGGTATATAATTAAATGAATCTCTATTATCTTGCTTAAAATGTGGGATGATATCTCTACTATCTTACTTAAAATGTCGGATTATCATCTGTTAACGATTCTGGGTTTGAATTTTGAAATTTTTTTTAATCGTGTTTGATGATTCTTCATGAGAACAATCTTATTTGTCATAGAATATACTGTTTACTAGAAAATATTCACATTATGAAAACATGAGAACTTAAAACATTTTAAGATATGAAAATATTCACAAATCTTTTTTGAATTTTTTGTTACATCGATCGGCACTAGCGTCTCAGATTTGGTTGCCGTTGAGTTTGTGTGCTCTACAGCATCAGGCATGCTCTATTGCAGGCGTGAAAAAATCCGAGATGAAAAGGAGGGATCCTGGTTCTTTTGATGTTAAAGATGAAGCTAGTTTTGTGGGATCTATGGCCGAATCTATTTATTTATTGCATCTCCCTTGGATCTGTATATTTTTCTTGCATGTTCATTAGATTTGAGTCCCAATCGGATATGCAGTAGAATGTCCACCTTCTCTCAACTTCATATCCTCCTCTGCTGGTGGAAACGAGAGAGAGAGACGAAGAGAGGGACGAAGAGCGCTGGATGTGAGACGGCGGTGGCCGGTGACAGCGCCGGTGGGGTCGCTGGAGGTAGTGGCGCATTGGGACTGCGGCGGTTGGTTGGTCGGCGGTGGCGGGTAACATCGCGCAGTGTGGGAATCTTTGTGATAAACAAGTTGGAATGGAAATATTTCCATTTTGTTGGTGGAAACGAGTGAGAGAGAGACGGAAACGAGAGAAAGAGAAGGACGGAGAGCGCTGTATGTGAGACGGCAGTGGCCTGTGACAGCGCTGGTGGGGTCGCTGGAGGTGGTAGCGCACTGGGACGGCGGCCGTTGGTCGGTCGGCGATGGCGGGTGACATCGCGCAGTGTGAAAATCTTTATGATAAACAAGTTGGAATGAAAATATTACCATTTTGTTGGCGCCTAATGAGAAACAATTGAGAAGCATGGGTAAAGTAGAAATCTTATTTAGGAATAAGACTGCGTTGAAAATAAAATTTAGAATGGACCCATGTATGAGTAACTTATAAAAGTATGACTTTTGTGAAAAATTCTCTTTGGTAAACTGTAAGGGTAATTTTAAGTCAAAGTGTAAAAAGTCAAAAAGTTTGGCTTAATGTGGTTTTAAACTAAAAAAAAATTAAGTAAGAAAAAATTAACTTATTTTTGCATAATTTTATATTTAATATAGAACTTGTTTGATAGATTTTGACAAGTAAATTTTAAAAATATAATTTTTATAAAAAAATATATATTTATAATAAAAGTTATGATATTGTAAAAAATATATAAATTATTTTACTTAAAAAAGCAAAAAAGCCAAAAGTTTTTGAATTTACAAACGAGATTTTTTAGCTTTTTAGCTTTAAGCCAAAAAACAAAAGGCAAACTTTAAGCTTTTTGCCAAATGAAGCTTTGTGTAGATCATTAAGATAAAAATCAAATTAATCAACAAAACTTATTTTATTTTTTAAAAACAAATATGAATTGTTCAAAAAAATTAATAATATATAATTAATTTAGTAAAATTCAATTAATTTTATTTTTTTTGTACAAATAATACTGGTGTCTTTAAATTATTCAAAAGCTTAGGTTTCGTTTGTTTCGACGAAAAATATTTTCAGTGAAAAATATTTGCTAGAAATTATTTTTTATGTATTTAGTTACGACTTTAAAAATAATGTTGGTAGTATTAGAATTGGTGACAATGGCAACGGTGGGGTACAATGATCCCTGGCTTCAAACCCCATACCCTCAAATCCCTAGGAACACAGAATTTCGAACTCTCAAAAACCCAAACCTCAAGCACCCCAAGGCCCCCGGGACCCGGACCCTAGGAACCCAGATCCTCAGCTCCCGGACCCCAAGAAACCTAAGCCCCTAAGACCCCAGAAACTTGGAATCCAGAACCTTGGACCCTCGAACCCCCGAATTACTGAGAGCCCGAACCATCGAACTTCAGACCCCCAAACTTCAGACTCCCGGACCTCTAGAATCTCGGGACCCTAGACCCCCAGAACCCTAGGACCTTGGAACCCTGAAATCTTGGACCTCAAACTCCCGACCCCCGATTCCCAGACCCCCCGAGACTTTCGGGACCCCTAAATCCTCGGACCTTTGGACCCCCAAGACTCTTAGACCCTTGGGACCCTAGAACTCTAGACCTCCAAAACCTTGGGCCCGAGACCTCGAACTCCTGAACCTCCAAGAACTCAAACCCTCGAACTCTTAGAACGCCAGAATCTCAAATGGTAGAATGATAGTGTTGACGGAAGTGACTGTGATGCAATAATAAGGGAAGAAAATATTTTTCGCCATAAAAAAGTAAAAAATATTTTTTACTAAAATTAATTTATTTTTAATCGATTTAAAAAATATTTTTCATTTAATATTTAATTTTTATGGTACCAAACATAAAAGAATACAGACGGAAGCTTAAATATCTAATTAATTTAATTATAATGATTTACACATTAATATTAACAAAATAAACCACTTAGATTGTGAAACCACCGGCAGAGAAACCGTGTTCAGATGCCAAAACTAGACAACTGCACGCATAAAAATTTAGGCTTAAACTTGCCTCAAGACTAAGATCGCTGAAGATTCCTATAGATTTTATTTTGTAAGTTAAAAATGGTGCACGACTATAATTCGGACAGTTCATATGTTAGATTATACAAAATAGATCATTTAAATAAAAAATTATTTTAATTAAATATTAATAGATATATTAACAATTGGAATTTTATTTTAGAAAATTGATGGCTGAAACTTAAATTCATTATTTGAATCGTTATTTATTTAAAATAAATATGATAAATTTATATATTTGTTAATATTCGATCAAACAATGTTTAAAGAATGTTAGTAAAAAAATTTCAAAATTATAATACTTTTTTTTAATTTAAAGAATTTTTGATTTAAAATCAATTTAAATTTAATTTTTTAATTTTTTATCTTTTTACTTGAAGTCGCGTTTACAATTCACCAAACGAATGTTTTTTATTTATTTAGGCTCACTAAATGATTTTTTTTTATTTATTTAGCCCCGACTAGTTTAAAAGTTAGCTTCTTTGTTTATTTTTTTATTTTTTTGTATTTTTAGCTAAAAAATTAAATTTAATTTAAAATATGTTATTTGGTAACTTTCTTTTTAAATTAATTTTTTAAAATTGATTGTTTAGTTAAAAATCTAACTCTTTTATTTTTTTGTTCAAATTGAATAATTTTATCTTTTTATAAATTTGATATTAATAATTATATGTAATTGATAATGATAGTAAATAAATTTGAATAAAAGCTATTATTGTATTTTAAAAATAATTAGAGATTAAATATAATATTTTAAGAGTTAGCATTTTAACTTGATTTTTTAACTTTTAACTTTTAACTTTTTAGTTTTTTTAAACGAATTATATTTATTTTTTTATATTTTTAGTTAAAAAAACTAAAATTTCCAAACAAATTCTTAAATAAAAATTTAGCTTAAAATAAAGTTACCAAACAAGGCATATCTAGAGTTTCCAGACGATACGTATATTTATCCTCCGTACGCACACCCCTCTCATCCTTTCTCTCCTGTTTTTTTTCTCTCTCTGAAAACTCTTTTCTCTCTCTACTCGCTATCTAATGGCTCGACTCCTCTCACAAACCCTAACCCGAATCTCCTCATCGCCATTGCCGAACCATATAATGCTCTACACTAAATCGGTATCTTCATCGTCGCCGTTGGGTCTCTCGCCTCGCATCCTGACGCACCGGAACCGGTCGAACCAGTCCGGCAAGGCCCAACTGGTCGAGGTCGATCTCGAGTCCGATGGCGGCGGCGGCGGCGAAGTCGAGGTCATGGGGGTGCGCAAGCTCGAGGACGTCATCCACAACATCATCGTCCGGAG
Source organism: Heliamphora exappendiculata (assembly GCA_034768845.1). Lineage (NCBI taxonomy): Eukaryota > Viridiplantae > Streptophyta > Magnoliopsida > Ericales > Sarraceniaceae > Heliamphora > Heliamphora exappendiculata. The sequence continues at coordinate 310,197 of JAOTRH010000006.1, forward strand.
ATCGGCGCCCGACTGGCTCCCCTTCATCCCCGGGTCGTCCTACTGGGTCCCCCCGCGACGCCGGCCTTCCGGCGTCGTGGAATTTATCGGGAAGTTGACGAAGCCGATGTCCGATGAGGAGAGCATGTCCTTCACCACCGAACGAGGGTGGCCGTCCGCGGTCTATTTCATTGAAGGTACTGGGAATTTTCCATTCCTAGAGTTTTTCTGTTTGATTTCTGAGAAAATTGCGGAAATTCAATGATTGATTTTTTGGTCTTGAGGCCATCGGCCCTTTTTTGTTCAGAAATTGACGCAAAACAAATTACATGGACCATAGTTCCTCAATGATTGACTTTTGGTCTTGAGGGCTTCGGTCCTTTTTCTGTTGAGGAATTGAGACAAAAGAAATTACATGGATCTTAGTTTCTCGATGATTGATTTTTGGTCTTGAGGGCATCTGTCCTTTTTTGTTGAGGAATTGAGGCAAAAGAAATTACATGGACCTGACCTTAGGGAAGGAAAATAAATTGATGTTTCGAGTCTCATGGAAATTTAACTCTGTTACGCAAAATTGGTGTATTAGGGTTGAGTGATGCGAGAATTCTTCGGTATCTTTAATTCCGTAAACAGAAGATGTGAAAGATAATTGGCTTTTTGCATCTCGTTGGCGTCCATTTGGCGAATCTTCGATCTTTTCTTCGTAAAGTTTTAATTTTAACACTGGTCGATGGCATGTCAGCTATTTGATTTATTATGCGTGTACACCCCTTTCTAAAATTTCCGTTCCCTACCTGAATTAAGGCTCTCCTTTATGTAAATGATGTAATGAGCCATTTTTACGGTATAAGGTTTGTCTTTTTATTTGGGTTGATAAAACTTGATTACACTTTACTACCCAATGATTGGGGTAATGGGGAACATTAAGTGAAAAATTGTATCAGATAGTATTTTGAATAGATTTGTGGCTACTGAGGCATTTTATGAAAGCGAGTAGTTGTGTGCGACAGTGCGTGCCTCTGTGTGTGTGTCTAAGAGAGAGAGAGAGAGAGAGAGAGAGAGAGAGATGCAAACCGCTTGGATAGAACTCACCCTTGAAAATCAGTTTACAAAGGGAGGGTGCCCAAGTGACTTATAAACACATGGAACCCTTTATTTTAACCGAGGTGTCACAACATCATATTATATCAATACGCTCTGCAATCGATGTTTGGCTGCCCCATTCTATCGACACTGGCCCAATAATAGCCTGCACTCTTTTAGCAGCTTCACTCATCTATCAGTATTCGGCAACTAAATTATCTTCATCCAACCTATAGATTTCCTTTTCCGTGATTTCGATCGCAGAGCAACAATTCATTTGATCTTATACTCGAATAGGTTGCGTCCAAACTCATACTAGGAATGGTGGTTGTTTTGATGCCAAATGTTACTAACTCCTTGGGTAGAACTCGCTCTTAAAATTTAACTTACAAGGGGAGGTGCCCAAGTAGTCTATAAACACATGGAAATCTCCTTATCTTAAGTGATGTGGGACATGATCACAATATATAGAGGAGGGAGATGAACGGGTGTTTTATGAATCGTCTACTTTCAAGAACAAAAACATGGCTTTGCTGAGAAATTGCATGCTGCTTGAAGGCCTTGAACCAGTTGACCTTGACTAGAATTCTAAAGAAACACTAGAAATTTGACAGTGGCCTGCTGTTTTGTAAAGAAACAATACCACGGCTTAAACTAACCATAAACATGATAGGGTAAAGTTGTGCTTTTCATGAAATACCGGGGCCCTGTTTGTTGCGGCTTTTAGAGGTGCTTATAGCTGTTTTTATTTGTGTGTGCGCCAGAGGGTTTGCTGCAATTTCTGCTCACAGCTTATGACCCAAAAGTTAGCCAAAACAAGTTGATAAAAGTTGATTGTCTAGAACCCTGTGGGATGCTTTTAGCTTCTGCGTATAAATTATTGACTCTAATTTTAAACTTAGCTGTAGCAAGTAGGACCTATATCTACTTATGTAATCAATTGCCTTGTATTTGTAATCATCATCTTTCCCTTCTCTGTCATTGCACATCATCATCATCATCTCTTTTTCTTCATTGATATTTGTATGTTTTAGACTGTTATATCTTTTAAAAATAAAATTTATACATGTATTCATAAGCATATATGTATTTATTTTATGTAATTGGGGATGGGTGGGGTGAAACGAGGCGTGGGACACAAATACCGTCCCCGCCCCATTTGTTATTGGGGCAGAAAAAGTTGTTTATATAATGGGGCAGGAGCATGCAAAGGCGGGGCAGGTGAAATTGCCATCCCTAGCTAGAAAAGTAAAGCCAACTATGATTGAACATGGTATTAAGGAAAATTGTTAGAAAAGTAAAAACAACTATGATCGAACAAGGTTTTAAGGAAAATAGTTACGAATGCCTGATAGTCTTTGACACATTTTCCATTTTGACTGCAGGTAGCATGAATCCAGTACCAATGGAGCTGCAGGTGAAGGTGGAGGTGAAGGTTCAGGACAACTTGGACAATGCATCTCAATCTGAGGATGAGGAGGGTTAAAGGGAATCTCGTTGCAGAACCACTTGCTAGGGTGAGTGCGCTCCCTTAGCAGCAAGCACATGATTTTTATTTTTAACCTTGAAACTCTAATTTCCAGTGTAGCACTCGGTTTCCAAACAATGGGCCGTAACCTACTTTCGCTATTGAGCCTTGGCGATTGATTTGGGTGATGGCTCTGATTTTTGTGTTCAAGGACATATCCTAAATTTATTGGACGTGTATATTATCAAATTCTCTGGTACTGCTTGGTTATATTTGCTGATATTTTTAATTTCATGACAAGACTTGTACCTGTATAAAAAATTAGGAGAGCATATCTGCAAAAAATTTACTCGTTTGACTAGTTGTCACTTGCTGTGTATAAACATGGTCTGCACTTGCATACAGATACATGTATACACACTCGTGTGTTTTTGCATATACAAATAAATGCTATCGTCTTCCTACCGAGTAAAATCCCAAAACCAAAAAATTAGGTAAAGGAGCAACAATACACCCTTTGATTTACAAGTCTCTTCCCCAACTCCCTATACCGAGCACCAAAACAGCTAAGGGAGATTTTGAAACCATTGTGATGTAAATGTTATTGATTTTATATCTTGATGATACATTTATAAACATTGGTCATGGTCATAACTAACTATGAGGTTAAGAATTTATGTGCTGCTTTTTTTTTTTTTTGGTTGGGGGGGGGGGCCATAT
>JAOTRH010000006.1:313546-336169 GCA_034768845.1 Heliamphora exappendiculata
GTCATATTTGTGGATGATTATTCTCGTGTGACTTTCTTATATCTTATGCGACATAAATCTGAAGTAGTATCTATTTTTTTTCATTTTGTATGGAAGTAAAAATTCAGTTTCAGGCTCAGATTAAATGTTTGCGCAGTGATAATGGTGGCGAGTATCTCTCCACCCAGCTGAAGACTTTTTTATCTACTAATGGTATTATTCATCAAACTTTTTGCTCAGCTACCCCACAGCAGAATGGTGTTGTTGAGCGAAAGAACCGCCATATTAAGGAGACTGCTCGTGCTATCTTGTTTCAAATGCATGTGCTTAAGCAATTCTGGGGACATGCCATGTTAACTGTTTGCTACTTAATTAACCGTCTCCTATCTCAGGTCCTTGGTGGCAAAATTTCGATGGCGGTCCTCTCTTCCACAACAAGCCTTTTCTCTCTACCTTTGAGAAATTTTCCCTGCCTTTGTTATGTTCGTGACATTCATCCTCAGCGAACAAAGTTGGATGCTCGGGCTGTTAAATGTATCTTTCTTGGTTATTCGAAGACTCAGAAGGGGTATCGCTGTTTTTGTCCATCTCTCCACAAGTTCTTTATGTCCTGGGATATTGCCTTTGTGGAGTCTACTTTTTTCTTTTCTGCCTCAGATTCGGCTGTGTCGGGGAGTGGGCGGTTTGATCTTGAACATCTTGATTTTTTAGTGTCTTACTTGCCTTTGTCCTCTTCTACAGGTGTTCCTTTTACTGAGGGGTCCTCTCCACACTCTCCTTCCACTCCTTCAGTTTCATTGAAACTTTTCTCTACTGAGCCAATCTCCTCGTCTGCGAGTCCTCTTCCCATGGTACGTGTTCCTTCCCCTGCTCGTGATACTCCTATTGCTACTCGGAAATCTTATCGCACTTGCAAGGATCATCCTATCTATACTACTTCCTACAAAGGCCTCTTCGTCTCCTTATAGATTTGTATTGCCACTCTAGATCAGGCCACTGTTTCTCGTTTTGTTCCCGATGTCTTAGCTGACCCTGGCTGGCGGGGTGCTATGTTCGAGGAAATGCACGCTCTTGAGTCCACTTCTACCTGGTCCCTCGTTTCTCTTCTAGAAGGCAAGCAGGCTGTTGGTTGCAAATGGGTCTTTATGGTCAAGGTCAATCCTGATGGTTCTCTTGCCTGCTTGAAGGACCGTCTCATTGCCAAGAGGTATGCTCAGACGTATGGGCCTGACTATTTTGAGACCTTCTCTCCCGTCGCCAAGATGGCATCCGTTCGCTTGTTTATGTCTCTGGCTGCCACTCATCATTGGCCTCTGTACCAGCTTGACGTGAATAATGCCTTTCTTCATGGCGATTTGCAAGAGGAAGTTTATATGGAGCAATCTCTTGGTTTTGTTGCTCTGGGGGGGTCACAACTGGTCTGTCGTCTCCATCGATCTTTTTATGGCTCGAAGCAATTTCCACGTGCGTGGTTTGGTCGATTTAGTATGGTTACGCACCAGTTTGGTCATCCACAGTTCGGGAAAGATCATATGGTGTTTTATAGACGCTTATCTGCTGGTTGTATTCTATTGATTGTTTACGTTGATGATATTGTTATCACAGGTGATGATGCGGTGGGCATTTCTACGTTGAAGCAATTTTTAAAATCTTAGTTCCAAACGAAAGACTTGGGAGAATTGAAATACTTTCTTGGAGTCGAGGTGGCACAAGGTAAGAAGGGTATCTTTATCTCCCAGAGGAAGTATGTGCCGGATATTCTTGTTGACGCAAGGCTTTTGCACGCAAAAGGGGTTGAGTCACCTATGGACCCGAGTGTTAAATTTTTCCGTGATAAAGGTGATGTTTTTTCTCATCCCGACATATATAGGAGAATAGTTGGGAAGTTAAAATATTTGACAACAATGATAAGACCAGACATAGCCTTTCCTGTGAGTGTGGTGACCCATTTATGACTGCACCTTGGGTCCCACATTGGAATGCCGCGGTTAGAATTTTACGCTATATCTACAGTAATCCCGGTAAATGGTTGCATTTTAGTGATTACAGCTACTCTATGATGGAAGGGTATTCTGATGCTGACTGGACGGGATGCCCCATTGATTGGCGGTCCACTTTTGGATTCTCTATATTTATCGGTGGCAATCTTATCTCTTGGAAGAGCAAGAAGCAGAGCGTGGTTTTGAGATCAAGTGCAGAAGCAGAATACCAAGCCATGGCTTTGGCCACATTTGAGATTTTGTGGTTTCGTCAATTGCTTAGTGAGTTGGGTGATCCCTGCAATGGCCCAACGAAGTTTTGGTGTGATAATAAATCTGCAGTGTCTATTGCCACGAATCCGGTGTTCCACGAGCGTACTAAACATATCAAGGTGGACTGCCATTTTATTCGGTATGGGTCAGAATGGTGTGATCGTGTTCGGTGCGGTTCATATTGGAGAGCAGTTGGTGGATATATTTACTAAGTCCGTTCCAGGTCCTCAGGTTCAATACATATGTAACAAGCTGGACATGTTAGATATATATGCACCAGTTTGAGGGGGGTGTTAGTTTTATTATTATTATTATCCGGTGTGGTTAGGCACACCATATTTTATTATGCGGTTTCGTTGTTTTATAAATAAACTGTTGCGTGCCCTATTGTGGTCAATGCCTTCATTCAATCTAATCATGTCTGTTAACACACTGACACCGTGCGAGAGATCTGGTCATCATTAGAATCGATATATTTATCCACTAATGATCTTTCTCGCCTCTACGATGTTATGAGAGCTTTCTTGCAGTCCCGACAGTCCGGGAAGCTCTTGCAGAATCATTTTATGCAGCTCAAAGTTTTGGCTGACGAGTTTGATCGCCTCTTACCATTCACGAATCAACTGTCTCAGTTCCAGGAGCAGAGGCAATAGCTCTTGGTGGTATTTTTTTGGCTAGTTTGGACTCCGAGTTTGACTCAACATGCTCTCAACTCCTGGCTGGGGCGAACATTCCTATTCTCTTTGAGACATTCCGTCGTGTGAGCCGGGCGACTCGTCGGGATGAGTCTTGTGGTCCATCTCCTTTGGAGAATTCTGATCAGTTTGCTTTGGCGGGGTTTCATGGTGGCCGCAACAGTCGAGGCCGCAGTCGTGGTAGAGTCGAGGCCGTGGCCATGGTAGCGTTAAGTTTAGTCGTGGAGGTCATGATGGCGGTCGTGAGACCCGTACGTGCCACTATTGTGGGGTTCGAGGGCACATTCGAATTTAGTGCTATAAGCTTCATGGGAAGCCCTCACTGGTGGCCAATGCCATAGCTGATCCCAGCCACCAGGACTATGACAAGACAAACCCTCAGGGGGCGTCCAACTTGTCCAGATGAGTTGTTGAGATGACTGTCGCAGAGTATATTCAGTATATGTATGGTCAGTTTGGCCAGAGTACGAGTTCTTCTGAGGTACTAGCGGTTACCTTTGCAGGTAACCCTATTACATGTGTTACCACTCCACACACCTGGGTCATTGATTCTGGAACTTCCGCTCACATGGCCGGATCATCAAGTATTTTATCTGATTATAAGTTAACTTCTGGTCATGCTGGTGTTTTGGTTGCCAATGGATTCTCTTTAGCTGTTGAGGGTTGTGGTGTTGCGATACCGAATCCTGCTCTTCCTTTACACAATGTTTTGCATATTCCTGATAATCTTTTTAATATGTTATCTATTAGTCAGATTACTACTGATTTGGGATGTTCAGTGACGTTCTTTCATGATTATTGTATTTTTTAGGATCTTACGGCGAAAAGGACTATCAGTAGAGGACGAGTCTCGAGAAGGTAGTACCTGTTGGATGCTGCTCATGCTTAGGCTTACTCTGCCCCGTCTGCTTCCGCTCTTGATGTCCATTGTCGTCTTAGGTATCCTAGTTTGTCGAGTCTTAAAATTGTTTATCATAATTTATGTTCTGTGTATGCCATCGAGTGTGAGTCGTGTTGTTTTGCCAAGCATCTGCGTATGCCTTTTCAGTCTTGAGTCAATAGAATAACTTCTGCTCCATTTCAGTTAGTTCATTATGATGTTTGGGGACCTAGTCTGGTCACCTCTTTGTTTAGTTTTCGTTATTATGTGAGCTTTGTCGATGATTATTCTCGTGCCACGTTTATCTATTTATTAAAGCATAAATCTGAGCTGTTATTTGTGTTTACTTCTTTCTGTATGAACGGTGAAAACCCAGTTTGGTCCATGTGTTTCGGGTATTACGAAGTGATAATGGGGGAAATATATGTCTACTGCTATGAGGAAGTTTATGGTGGGTCATGGTATTTCTCATCAGACGTCTTGTCCCAATTCTCCCGAATAGAATGAGGTGGCAGAGAGGAAAAATAGGCATGTTTTGGAGACGACATGTGCTCTTCTATTTTATATGCATGTTCCCCACCATTTTTGGAGTGATGTTCTCACAGTGTTATCTTATCACCCGCATGCCGTTTACTGTGTTGGGTGGTGCTTCTCCGATGTCTGTTTTAGCTCCTACTTCGCCTATGCACTCCCTGCCCCTTAAAATCTTTGGTTGTGTTTGCTATGTACGTGACACCCGATCACAAGTGACTAAACTTGATGCCCGTGCCCTAAAATGTGTTTTCCTTGGCTACCCCCAACACCAGACGGGGTATCGGTGTTATTGTCCCGCGTTGCGTCATTTTATTGTGTCTCAGGACGCTACATTCCTTGAGTCTACTCTGTTCTATTATGCTTCTCCTGTTTCTTCTCCTGATCGTGAGTCTCCTCCATCTCCTTTGTCCGACGACCTTCTTATCTATCGAGTTTCCACTGATGCTCCTGCAGCCTCTCCTTCCCCGCTTCCTTCACCGCCTCCTGCAGCACAACCCTCGAGTGATCCACCTCCTGCTGAGCCCGTTCTCTCGTCGGTTGTTCCACCGTACGTGAGCCTTCTATTGTTACTCGTCGTCCTTATTGCACCTATAGGGATCACCCCCGTTATGTTGAGTCCTATAAGGGCTTGTCTGTATTTTTACGTGCGTTTATTTCTACAGTTGATATTACTAATATACCTGGTAGTGTTTCAGAGGCTCTCACCCATCCCGGTTGACGTAGTGCTATGTTGGAAAAAATGGCTGCACTTGATAATAATGCCACTTGGGACCTTGTTCCTCTACCATCCGGGAAGCAAGTGGTAGGCTACAAATGAGTCTATATAGTGAAGGTGAATCCTGATAGTTCTTTGGCTCGCTTGAAGGCACGCCTTGTTGCTAAGGGTTATGCTCAAACCTATGGCGTTAACTATTTTGAGACCTTATCTCTGATCTCTAAGATGATTTCTATCCGCCTTTTCCTTTCTCTTGCCGTGACTCGGAATTGGCCGCGGCATCGGTTGAATGTCAAGAATGTCTTTCTCCATGGTGATCTCCAGGAGGAAGTATATATGGAGCAACCTCCCGATTTTGTTGCTCAGGGGGGGGAGGGGTTGATATGGTGTGTCGCCTTCGCCGTTCTTTATATGACTTGAAACAATTTCTCCGGGCCTAATTTGGGCGGTTTAGCACGGTGGTGCAACAGTTTGGTCTGCGGCAGTCAGGGAAATATCATATAGTGTTCTTTCGTCGGGCTGCTTCAGGATGTATTTTTCTTTTTGTTTATATTGATGATATTGTCATAACTGGCGATGACAGTGTTGGAATTAGTGATATGAAGGCCTTTCTGCAGATCCAGTTCCAAACTAAAGATCTTGGGCATCTGCGGTATTTTTTGGGGATTGAGGTGGCCAGAGGAAAGCGTGGGGGATCTTTATTTCTCAAAGAAAATATGTGGTTGATATTTTGCGGGATGCTGGCCTTTTAAATGCAAAGAGTGTAGATTCCCCGATGAATCCGAGTGTGAAGCTTCTTCTAGGTGACGGTGATGTGTTTTCTCACCCTGATAGGTATCGGTGAATGGTGGGTAAACTTAATTATATGACTACCATGACCATACCTGATATTGCCTATCCTGTCAGTGTAGTGAGTCAGTTCATGTATGATCCTCGAGTCCCACATTGGATGCAGTGGTTCGTATTCTACGTTACCTCCATTCCAATCATGAGAAGGGCCAACAGTTCTGTGACCGGGGTCACTTCCATACCAAGGGCTATTCTGATGCGGATTGGGCAGGTTGTCCTATTGATAGGAGGTTCACCTTAGGGTTCTCTGTTTTTGTTGGTGGAAATCTGGTATCGTGGAAAAGCAAGAAATAAGATGTGTTAAGGTCCAGTACTAAGGCGGAGTACAGATCTATGGCATTGGTCACATTTGAGATTATGTGGATTCGACAGCTTCTCACCAAGTTCGATGAACAACCTATGGGTCTTACCAAATTATGGTGTGATAATAAGTCTACTATCTATATCGCTACCAATCTAGTTTTTCACGAGCGAACAAAACATATTGAGATAGACAGCCATTTCATCATACACGAATACAAAAAAGTACTATCGATTTTGGTTTTGTTCGATCTAGTGAACAACTTGCTAACTTATTTACTAAAACTTTACCCATGTATCGTGTTCAGTACATTTATAACAAGTTGGGTATGATAGATATCTATGCTCAAACTTAAGGGGGTGTTAATCTATATATTAATATATTATGTTATCTTATGGGTATGCCCATCATAGTTATTGTAGTCTTTCCTAACTTAATAAATATGTGCATATGCCTTTCTATGAGAGTACATACTTCCAGTATTTGCTCTTTCATATTATAACAGGAATCTGTTGAAGGAGTTCATTCATCATTTGTTGAAGAGCTTGATTAGATTGCCTCAATTTCATAAGTTTTGATTGTACATTAGCACCCTCATTATTTCTCCGACATTGTGGAGGCATGATTGAATTCTAGTAGAATTTTAGGAGTTGATTAAAAGAAGGGAGAATAGAATATGAAAGTTAAGATGATAACTTGGTCACCACAACAGGAAATCCTGCTCTGATACTAATTTGGTGCAGGTTGAAACTTGCAAGGATAGAATAGTCCTGGGATGTCACTCGACTGCGGGTAGCATATGCCATTTGACGTTACTAATCGCGGATACCACTCGACACTACTAATCGCAGATGCCACTCGATGCAACCAAGCTACACGCTTAATAATAGGAGGAATCATTCCAAGCAAAATGTACTTGCATATAATATTTAGAATAATAATCAAACTCTCATATTTCTAATTTCATTCATTTATAAATTTATAGGTATTACAAATATGTATCTTCAAACCTCATAATAAAATCTAGACATTTTCCAACACAACCTTTCAAATAGTTAGATGATAGCTAGACGATATTTCACATACTTAGACGACTCTTCATCTACATACATGAAGATAAACATAGATTTAATACTAATCACCATAAATACTTTGATCTAAAAAGACACTTCGACTAGAAATCAAAAAACACTTATGAAAATAATTACAATGACACTTTGTTTCCATGCATAAGCTTTTATTATGGTTCTATATCATTATGTGCCCTCACTCCCACGCCTTGCCTCTATTCCCGCTATATGTTGGAACCATTTAGTTGGCCAACAATTTCTATTTAAGGTCTTTTTCCAGAAGGATTAATAACCGATGCTTGCTAGTCGGAAAGCAATTAAAGCTAACCATATACTAAAGCTTTCCGACTAAAGTTAACTATATCAGTATACTTAATTGTTGATATTTAAAATCCTTTGAACGCTGTGTAGTTTTTTCAAACCTATTCGAAAATTTTTAAGGAAAAGTTGTATTCTTCAAGAAAAATCACAACCTTTCTTCAATGGTGACTCTTTGAACCCCATACAAAAGTTGCTAATGCAAGACCTAAGATAATAATGTGAGATTTTCATTTGAAGAATTCCTATGTTCTCTTACATCATCTTGTCTTTGTGTTCTAACTTCTTCATTTTCGCTGGCAATTTTCTAATAGGATAAGGGTTCTATTTACAATATTATAGTGGAACTTTAGAAAGTCTTGGATATTAGGCATTATATATTCTGAAGATAGAATTTTAAGTGTTCATCTGCATCATAGCTAGGAAGCTATGTAATATAGGCACGCGACACGATACAAACACGACACAAACACGCCGACATGTAAATTTTAAAAAAATGTAGGGACATGGCACGTCTGGGATACGTTAAAAAATTATATTTTTATATATTTATTATATGTCAACTATGCAAATAATTTATTTCGTGGTATTGAAAATATGCAATATATCACTAATAAAATTAAAAAGCCATATGTTTCATCGTAAATGTTTTAAAACATATTTAATATGCATAATTTGCGTTTCATTGAATGCAAAATATTGCTATTATGAAAAAATTCATCACATAGGACGTGCTCGAAGAGTTTAAGAAGTATTCCTCAAGTGTCATAAAAGCGTATGACATTTATAAATTTTATTTTCTTAATTAAAACACGCTTATAAAGCATCAAACGAATTTAGGGGTGTTTGATGAATGTCCATGGAATGTCATGTCCGACACAATACGCATTCTTCGTAAAAATGTCCGTGTTTCTTAGTTAGGAAGTTACTATCTTTAAACTTCTAGGACTGAAATTTAATTGTTTTGATTGTAAACCCGCTAAAACTATAGCATATCACAATGGTAAACTCACCTAATAAAGAAGCACCGATAAAGCTACTAAAGATAGAGATGAAAAATTTCATGAGATGCATTCCTTTTATCTAGTTACCTATTTTGTGATAATCAAGTTGAAATATGTTTACAATTATGTGATATCTCTTAATTTTGTTTGGGTAGTGCAACTTGATTTATTGTTTCTAATAATACACAATTCCAAAAATGGTAGAATATCATACTAGTGCTATGAGATACAATGATATAAGAAAACTCGTGAAGGTAAGGTAAGGATTTACTAGAGTAGTATTGATTGTAGTCAACTCTAACAAGTTGGTGTCAATATAATATGAAATCACCTTACTAGATGGAAATTTAGTGAAGATCTATGATGGGGATGTAATGCAAGGCTGTATTCAATTGCATTGGTAAACTTATGAATAGTGGGCTAAAAGGTTGTATTCCAGACTTCCAGTGTATTGGTAAACTTGAGAGAAGTAAGCATTGATAGGATGATAGAAACGTAGTGGAAAGTCATTTTTGCTAGTATGTAAGCTCTGCTTCCTTCCGATTCCTGGTAAAGTCCTAGAATACTTGCTAAGCAGGATCAACGTTAGGCCAATTTACGCGTTTCCTTTTGGTACTATGAAGCCTGGTCCTTTTCGTTATCTTTCATTAACTTTTTCATTGTGAAAGCTAGGTTAAGAGATTAAGAACTTATAAAGCTTTTGAAGTGGTTCACCTCTGTGTTGTTTAAGACTTTCTTCTTGTTTCTACCCTTTCTCCCTGTTTTGGTAAAACTGGATGTTTACTCAGACCTTAATGAGGGAAAACAAAATATGAAAAAAGGCATTGTAAGATGTTTTCCGACTAAAGAAAAATAATGAGACGGAGGAAAATGAAAGAGAAGTGAAACTATCCATTGCAAGAAATTTGCAATGGACCAAGTTGCAATTGTGCAGACATGCTTTTAGTCCAGCGTGCAGCATACTAATGTTTTCAGTTGTCTTAATTACTGTAACATTCATGTTCAGGGACCAGAGTTCTGTGGTTTGGGGGCTTCACCATATGGTGATGTTCAGATGTTTCCAATCATGTACCCTGCACTTGTTCCCGGTTTATTCAATTTGCAGAACCAGGAGCAGATGAACCGTGGAGCTGGCATATATGCTGTTCCAGTCCTCCCATTCATGGGTCCCATTGCTGGATTTCCGCCCAACACTCTTATCCCTCTAACCTACAGTGTCCCCACGTAAGTTTTCTGCCACACAACTCTAGGAGCTAATAGTGTGAGTGTGACCAGTTATTAACTTTTGGTTAGTTTGTTTATCTGTTATTTGTTGAGTTTTGGTGAAATATCTTGCTTCTATGACTGATATTAATTGAAGAATTTGCAGGCTAAATTCCATTGCACATAGAATTGGTAAATTTTGGTGTTCTTTGTATCATTGCATTTTATTATTTATTTTTTCATGTCATAATTCTTGGAGAGAATGTTCTATGTCCCTCTAGTACAGTATCTTGATAATGAGTGAGATACCAGGCCTACTGTAACTCATTTGTTAGTAGATGCTTGTGAGGTTAGAAGAAAATTCTTGGCTTGCGGTTAGGAATTACAATATGAGTTCCCAAAGTTTTGGAATACAAGGCCATCTTGCCCAAGTTGTACAGTTTTGATCATAAGGTTTGACATTTCATTTTTTATTCTGCTTTCAAGCTTTAAACAAACTTTGAATTTTTTAGTTGCATGGATACCTTTTGTTCCTCTTCTGAAATCTCAACTTAAGAAGCGTGTAGTATTACTTGTAAAAAAAAAAAACATAAAATGAATGTTTTCAGTTTTTCTTGTATTTTCTGTCTATTGCTTTGATGCATCAGTTTTAATTCAGTTAGTTTGCATTATTCTTAATTTTTTACATTTTTTAGAATGCATGCTCTTCTATTATTCCACCTAAAAAGCCATTTCTTGTCAAATTATGTCTCAAAGTAAGATCTTATGGGGAAAAACTAATTATAATTGAAAACCACTTCCAATTTTAGGGGTACGTAAATACATTCCAATATTGTGGTCTATGTTATTATACCCCCATATTATCACCTATAAAGCACGGAAACCTCTCTGGAGGCTGTGTACCGGTGTCGGATACTGGCACGTGAGGGACATGCGACGGAGTTATGTTGGACATGTGATTAGGGTGTGCATTTTTAATTATTATTTTTATTTCTGTTGTCGGACATGCTGTATACATGTTAGGATACATTTGGGGATGAAAAATTGATTTTTAACTTTTATGCGGGGTCTAAAATATAAAGACAATAACTTTTAAATGGGGCTCAAATTATAAATATAAAAACTATATGTAGAAACCCATTCTCTTCTTTTGTTATCCTGTTTGTCTTCTCTCCGCTTCTTTCTTATTCTGTCTCCTGTCTCTTCTTGTCTCTTCTCTATCTTTCTCTTCTTGTCTCCTCTCTTATTTTCTTCCTTTATCCATAACCCATGATTTATTTAAATCATTACTTGCAAATTGTAGAGGAAAAACATCTGTTTTTTATTAATAACATTGATTGTGAGTACATGCATATTAAAGGAAAAAATAGTTATTTATTTCTAATTATAATGTTTTTTTTCTCCTCTAAATTTATTCTGAGAAACCTGTTTAGTTGTCCTATTATTTTATAGGAAACAACTCCCAAGGGTTGATATGGCTTTCATTGGAGGTAGCTCCACTGGTATACCTGATGATGTTGAGGAAATTGATAAAATAAACCTTTATAGTAGCATATAACTAAATCGGGAAAAACAGGAGAGGGAGGAGGGAATTCACAGTTATAATGCAACTTTTGTCATTGCATTTATAAGGTTTATACTACAGGAAAGGGACACATTGAAGCTTCTAATAAACGGAATTAGTGCTTGCAAAAAGGTTTTAAGTAAGGATCATGTAGCGATGCGATGAGGCTAAATTGAGGAATAACAAATACTCAACTAAACAGGGTCCCTTTGCTGCCTCCTGGCATGTCATCAAGTGCATGAATTATCCTTTTGAGTCAAAAAGGAGCCGGGCAAGTGGGAGTGGGAGTGGACAAAGCGCTATTATGATAGCATTCGATATTCTTGGGTAACAATGATGGATTTTTCGAATAGGATTCCGTTCACAATAGGTCTCAAATGAATCCTTATACTTGGTGGTGTGCATATGGTGCAAATGCACAAATGCTTCAAAGATCAGCACTTAGGTTACTCGTGAGAGAAACTGAAGTACATACTCTTTTGTTCACTCGGTAGGAATGAACAAAATGTCCCCTAAAAGAGATGAACATTTGGGCATTTTATAGCAATTTTGACTCACTTGATGATGTTGGATTTCTTGGGGTTGCTAATCTCTTGATGAATCAGAATTGGGGACAATACTATTTATTGATGATGGAGAAGAAGGAAATGATGATGGTGATGAAGACATAGAAGTTGACTCTAGTTAAACTTTTAGGGAACTTTACTTTTTTCTTTTTGTGGTGTATGTGATGATGGAACAATTTTTTAAGTTAGTAACTTAATTTTATTACTTTTGAACGTTAATGGAATGTTGCCGTTGGAATGCAATGGTTTAACTATGGAATGTGTGCCTTTTCAATTTTAGTAAGTATTATATTGCTTTTTAAACATTATCTTTGAGTGAAATATTCAAATATTTTTCATATCATAAATTTATAAGATTATAATCATAGTTGTCAAATTGTGAATCGAATAGTGAATCGAAATCCTAGTTTTACGAATCGTGAATCGAATCGAGAATCGTAAGATTCGGTATGCACTGTAAATATAATGTTTAAACACTTCATATGTATGAAATAAAGTGAATAAATTGATATGAACAAAAATTATATAATAAAAACATGATAACAAAATATAAATGTGAAAAACATTTACCTTTATCAGAAGGAATTTTTGCTCAAATCCAACTAACTATGAGATTCCTTATAAATCATTATATATTCTCTTTTGGAATTTAAAAAATAGATTATGAAATCTCAAACAGAGTAAAATAAAAAGAGGAGAGTTAAATATAAAATATTTCAAAATATATTTTGTATGCTTATTGCTAATAAATAAAAGTTTAGAAAAGACGTTGTGGAACCATTGAGTCTAATGATTAAACTTATCATTTTAAATTATGTATGCTTGACTAAAATAAAAATAAACAATTTATTAGAAGTAAAACATCCTAAAAAGATGCATAAAAAAAGAGTTCATAATTTATTGGATTTATCTAGTTGTTATTAAATTCTTTAATCACCAAAAGAGCAATAAATTATGCATTTTTATTTTTAATTTCGTAATAAGCACGCTAAGTTGCATTAAGGTGTTTAAAAAAAAAGAGAATGGTAAATAAGAGATTTAGAATTTGTTGAATCTAATAATTTTAAGAATTACACGAATTGTAAATAGTAAATTGAATCGTGAATCGTAAGATTTATCACGATTCTATCACAGAATAGATTCGCTCATAGATTCGTATCGATTTATGTATGAATCGTGAATCGAATTGTGAATCGTAAGATTCTGATTACTAAGGATTATACGTTTAAGCGGGTACCCGGCGTGTCGTGCTCTATATTTTTTGAAAATTTACATGGTGTGCCTATATCCGTGCTTCATAGAGTACCACTTTCTAGAGCTAGTATCATATTCCCATTCCCGTACCCCAAATGATCAGTGATTTCAAGTTGGAAAGTTTACGGTTATATATATAACATATTACAATAATTGATTCTTGTACAACTAGATCAGATCTGAATGACCATCACCTGGTGGTGGTTTATCAATTTGGATGCTAGGAGGGATAGGTTTGATAACAGGCTTGGTAATTGTTTTGGCAAACTAGATACATAGTTATTGCGCTCCCATGATAATAGATACATTTGCAACCCAACTAGACCATAAAAATGTATTATGAACATGTTGCTTTCCTGGACGAAGCCTGAGATTTTCTTTAATGTGGCCTTTTACAGTACTGAACATGATAGTGGGGGCCATTGGAAGAATTCACACTGGGGGCTAGCCTTTAAATTTTAGGCAGCTTATGGAAGATACACACATCAGATAAAATTTTGGAGGTTATTATTATTATCATTATTATTATTTTGAGAGGCGGCATGTGGCCCCTTATCTTCATTCCTTATTGGTATAAGAATACAAAATGGATGGTAAAAAGTAATGTGTGATGGTTGTTAAATGTCAACCTCAAGTTTTTAGAAAGAAAGAAAATATGATATCAAAGAGTTTTAAATATCAGTTATTAAATATCATATCAGCTGTTAAGTATCGTATTGGCCGATACATAATAGGATTTTAAATCATTGATACTGATAATTATCAATCTATCAAGCGATGCTGTGTCATGCCCCAAACACCAGGATCACGCGAAAATTCACCTAAACACCGTTTGATAAAATAAGATTTTAGTAGTTGGAAAACCATCAACTCAAAAAAATATATCATTTGGATAAAAAACCCAACAGTTCAACGCTCATAAACAGTAAACATACATTCTCATACATGAATAAATATATCGTCTCAAGGCGTACAAAACCAGTCTTCTGAAACAAGCACTACATGTAAAAGTGCATGTCAAAATCGGAAACTACAACTAGTCTTCTGCCACCACAGGAATCTAGGTCAACTCCACATGCTCACCTGAAAATATTTTTACAGCAAAATCCACACTGTGAGCAAAAGCCCAATAGAAAATAGACAGTAAAGCTGTAAAGCAGGCTATGCAATCATATGGTGGGAGTTAGTTCGACCACAAAAGCCAAAAAGGTTTTTCTCTAAAAAATCACAAGTTTTCTATCTGAAAATCACCATTTTCATTCTTGAAATTATGCATATCATCCTAATAGATATTATGCCACAGTTAAGGAAAAATTGTAAAACACAGTGTTCTCCACTCGGATCACACAGCCGTGGAGAAGAGATAAAATGTAATCCTACGTACCGACACTGCCACACCGACAAAGGTAATAACTATAAACTCTCGTCCATTACCCTAGACCCACAGACTTAGTAATGACAAGTTCTATACGGAGTCACGACAACGACGCCATTAACGGAGGCAACCGAACCACTCAATTTACGGGAATTAGTCCGAATGTACAGAGCACTTACTGCTTAATTTACGGGACCTGAGCCCGAGGGTACAAAGCACCCACACACACTCAATTTATGGGGACTAACCCGAAGGTACAGAGCACCTACGCTGTGTACGTTTCCGAACTTGCACCGAGAAGCAATGGAAGCCCAGCTCAACCATACCCACTACATCTATGGATAAACATTTCAAAACTCAACTGTAGTTCAACTACGAAAATTCGTAAAACAGTTTTACATCGCATGTATATAAAAAGGATCTAATCCATCAACATGGAGATCTACAAGCATGTAATAACATATTTCCAACAAAACTGATACTCAACCCCAAGGGTAGCTCCAAGCCTCCACAAACATGTTTTTCATAAAAACACCTTGTTTTTAAATTTTCTTTTGAAAACCACGGATCTTAACACATCCGGATCATGTATTAAACTAAGAAAAGGCATAAAATCTATTTTTTTTACCCAAAATCAAGGTTTAAAGCATGTAAACAGTATTTAATGCATTTCTATCCGGTGAAAGCAAGTATAATTACATACAACACCATTTAACAGCAGTAGGGTCTAGAATCTTACCTCAAAGAGCTAAAAGCTCAATGCCTCAAAATCCAACCTCGTCGGAACGAGAATCCGCCCGGAAGGATACGAAACCTACGTCGCCGACAGCAAGGATTTGCTATCCAATCGCGAAAAATTAAGCCCGAGCCCTCCCGAAAGCTAGAGAAAAGGTAGAGAAAGGGTGGAGAGAATGAGATTTGCTTGAAAAAGATATTTTGAGTCTTCACAAAAATATTTGTAGTCTTTATAGATTTTCGCGCCCAAGACCCACCGCTCGTGCGGACCCCTTGCCGACATAGGCCTTGCCACACCATCGCTTGAGTGCCCAAGCACCGCTCGAGCGGTCACCTCTCAGACCACCACTCTGCCACCAGCCCGCTCGAGCGCGCTCACTACCGCTCGAGCGGTCGTCGCTGGGAGAGAAAACTGAAGAAGGCAACCAAGCCGAACCCCCCGCATGCATAATGTGTAACACCTACACAAAACATGCTGTTATACAACTGAAAACATAAATCATACACCAAGAGATACATATATGGAAAGAAACATATCAACATATATAAATATCTAAAAAAGAGACGGGTCCGGGTCTCACATGCTGACTGGTCGGCTGATAAATCATATTATCTGATACTGCCATTTAGAACCTTGTATCAAACATGGACACTTTTCACTGTATATTGGTCATCTGATTAGGATACCTGTGCATCGGCATGATAATAGAACAACATTAATAGCATCTGGTCAGCTTGGTTGTGGTAGCAAAGTAGTAGTGATGCTGTTGACTATTAGTGCTAAGATTATTAATACTATCATCAAGGATAATGGAGTCTGTTCAGTGTATATTGTTTTAGAATACCTGTGCATCGTCTTCGTTGTTGTCATCATCAACAGCAGTAATAATAGTTTGTCGTGGTAGTATGGTAGTTGTGATGGCGATGATGATTGACAATAATATTATTATTATTTATAGTTCAATGGAGATTCTGCAATTATTTTATTAGTTTAAAGATTCTCTCTTTATCTATATGTATATTTATTTATATATCTGTTTTATTTATTATATTGGTTGCACACATGCCATCGACAGTAGTCCAAGTTCTCCTGAGGCTGCAACAGCGGGTGACCAAGGGGGGCAGCAACAGCAGCAGCAGCAGCAACACCCAGATCCTCAAAGACAAGTTGTTGTGAGGAGATTTCAAATTGCTATTCATCTTGACCTGTTACTTATACTAAAGCTGGCAGCAGTAATCTTTCTGTTCAACCAAGAGGGGTCAAGACAGAGGCTTGCTCTCCTTGTGTTTTTTGCTTCACTTGTTTATCTGTAAGTCAAGCTTCATGTTTTTGTTTTACTATTCCAAATATGAAATTGTTCAGTGCATTCCACTATTCTCTTGTATTCTTATTAGTATATGCTTAGAGTTATCCAGAAGCATGCCCAAAAGAACTCGTGTGCTCCAAGATATAAAGAGTAGCATCTGAGCTTTGTTGTTGTATGGTGTTGCAGATATCAAACTGGAGCTCTCACTCCGCTGGTACGATGGCTTTCACAAGGAATGCAAAGGGCAGCTGCACCTCCCCAACCGCCAAGACCAGCTGCTAGGGCGGATAATGTCGCTCCTGCTGCAAGACTGGGGAACGAGAATGCTGCTGGAGCAGGTATGTTTTCCTCTTGCATTTTGAATTTCATTATGGATGGTGATCTGATTTTAGAAAAAATCAGATCCTAAGGCCATTTTAATTGTTGCATGCATTTAAGGATATGGATACCAAATGTGTGTCCCCAACTAAGGCATTCAATTTGTGGAAATCGGAGTCATGGAGTGTAATATCTATTTTTCTGTTCATTAAAAATAAAAACATATTACAATGGAGCGTAATACCCATGCAGTCTGCAGATACTCTCACAGAAAGGGTGATTGGCCATTTTCTGAAATTTTATTTTTTACTCTCTCTCTCTCTCTCTCTCTCTCTCTGTTTTGTTGCTTTGAGGTAAAGAAATTGTGTGAAGAAGTTTCTTAATTCATTGGTCTACTAATCTTTGATCATATGAATTTTCTGTGTTTGCCTTGCCTGCTGCATTTTTCGTTAATTGACATTATTAATTCAATTGACGTACTATTATGTTTATATTTTGATGTTTCGTTTGTTGGTTTTTCCTTCATGTATTTTTTTTTATTTTTCTAATGAAATTCTTCTCTCTAGAAAAGGAAAAAACAATAAGTAAAAACAATACGGTGGTTGTCTCCAGCCTTGATTGTGAACTGTTCGAGCGCTAGTGCATATTTGATTAAATTAAATGCAATCTGTTTTCATGTTTTGTAGTGAAGCTTATGGCCATTGTATCATTCTATATTATATAGAGCCAAACAAGGATTTTCCCTCGTTTTATAGCAATTATGCAATAAAATATACATATAATAAGAGTATTGGATGCAATTAGATAATAAGTGTCTGATGGGAATCATCAGACACGTATCCTAGACCCTTGTTCAAGTGTCATGTGTTTAACATGGTTATTTGATTTATTTTGAATAGTCCATGTAACATAGGATGTTAATGGCCTTGGTTTTTGCACATACAATTTAGCCCCATTCCAACGTCGGCAGTTTGATGGCATAGGTACTAGTTGATAGGGCTGAAACAGGTTTTTTTTTTTTCTTCCTTTCTTTTTTTGTTTTGTTTTGTTTTGCCCAGTAGAACTTGGCAATTACTTAGAAGTTCTTTTCATTAGAAGAATTAGCTAATTTCCCCGCCTTTCTTCACTAATGTGTTTTTATGAAAGCAAGCACCGATGAGGAATGATTCATTTTCTTTATGAACCCCACCCCCCCTTCTATTTTCTTTTCTGAAGATTTTCTTCCTATTACAATCAAATATGCATTAATTTTCTTGGTTATGAAATTTCTTATCAGAACTCTCATTGAGCCAAAGCCATTGACATGATGGTTTGTCTGTTCATAACCATACCAATTGCTCTCATGGCACAGCACATCTGGAAACCATAAATGTTTTACATTTAAAGCTTGAAAGTTATATTCTCATTTCTCGGTATACTAGATGAGTAAAAGGAGAAATCATTCTGTGTTATTAATATTTTTATGCCTCTCTGTGGCAGAGGGACAAGCAGAAGCTGAGAATGAGAATGAGAATGAGCCTCCAAATGATGGAAATTGGGCAGCTGAGAACAATGAGCATGTGGTGGAACGTGGTGCAGACGGTGGTGGTAACCGTTGGTGGGGAGTTGTGAAAGAGATCCAGATGATTGTATTCGGCTTTATCACTTCCCTTCTCCCTGGTTTTCACAACATAGATTAGATCGTAATGAACATGTGTAGACCATGGGATGAACTTAGGTGTGAGCGAAAAGGGAAACAAAGGTTTTTCTTTTTTAATTTCTTTTTCTTGAAATAAAAGCAAGATGCCTTCTTATGGGTATAGTGTGATGACATGGATGTATAATTTGTATGGTTGCATTTCGCCACCACCATTTTGATAACCATTTTGGCAAGGATATGGGATACAAATTTGGTGTCAAGCTAATACATATTGGTTTGGAGAATGATTATTTGTTTTGCCTCCCATATAATTTATATTATGCTATTGGAAGAAGTGGGCATGTCAAATGAAGTCGATGCGGCTGCTCTGTTTCTTGTTTTGTGGGCAACTGACCATGCTCATACGTATTTTGTGAGCAAATTTTCTGATTTTCAGGATATTGACAATGCTGGTTTTGGCTTCCAAGACCACCAGCATTAGCGGGTTTGGGATGTTAGTATTGTGGCTTTTCGGTAGAGGGAGGAGAGTTGGTACTGTGCCCTTTCCCAGGGTCAGGGTGGGGGGTGCGAGGATTGGTACTGTCCTTTTGGTGTGGGGGTTGGTATTGTGCCCTTTCGGTAGGAGAGTTGGTACTGTTCCCTTTCTGTGGAAGGAGAGCTGGTACTGTGCACTTTCGAGGGCGGGGAGATTTGGTATATGGGAGGGTTGGTGTTGTGCCCTTTCATTGGAAGGACGGGGTTGGCATTGTGCCTTTTTTTTTTGGGCCCGGGGGGGGGGGGGGGGAATTGGTACTGTCTTTTTGGTTGGGCTTTGGTAATGTGCTCTTCCGCATGGTCGGTTCGAACATATTTTTATGATTAGAACTGTACGTTGTGTGGTATTCGTTGAGTAAATTATCTGCTAAAAAAGAATTAGATTGATCATATGTTTGTATTTACGTATTCAAATTATATTTGTTTAATCATATTTATCTTTCATTTTTTAAAAATGTGGTAAGAAAAATTTGTCTAAAACTAACCCCACCAAGGGTACAAAACGAACCCTGGACTCAACATTACCCTATTGCTCATTTCTTCACGAATTAGAGGCAAAATTTCATCTTATGCGCGGCACGAAGGTCATTACCAAAACATGATAAGGGTGGGGCATCTATACTATCTATACTATTTAATAAAGGAAATTCAAATTTTGGTGAAGTTCTCTCATATATTTTACAATTCAAATATTATCTTTAATTTACCTGTCACATTCTTTGTTAAGCAATAGTAATTGTCATAAATTTGTAACTTTTAACTTAAATAAGTGTTGGAACAAGCACTTACTATTTTATCAAAACTCGCAAGTGGTGGTGAAGACGTAACTTTATTTCTTTAAAAGGTATAGTGTTAATTGCTACAAGTCGACTGTGACTCAGTCCAAATTCGGACTTTCGTCACAGCAGGATACTGGCTCAAACCCAAGCCAACAATCCCCCTAGAACATGCCTGCAATCAGCATGCCATCAAGAAAAATTGAACTTGAGACCTCGCTTTGATACTAATTGTTAAATTAAGTGCTTATCATCTTATCAAAACTCGCAGGTAGTGGTGAATGCGCAATTTTATTTCTTTAAAGGGTACAGCGCCAAGTGCTACAAGTCGACTGTGACTTGCTCAAACCTGAACCTCCGCGACGGTAAGATGTTGGACCAAACCCAAGCCAACCCATGTCCCTTTTCTTGTAGCTGACCAACACTAAGTAAATTTGTTCTCAAATTTGGAACAAAGAGAACGTTAGAAATAGTTTGAATAGAATTTCTGTTGGTTTGAATTGCTACCTTTCCCTTTACCATAACAGAGACTGTAGAGTCATCACTGAACTTCACAACATCACGAAAAGCTTTATCCAATTAAGAGAATACAGACTTCTCTCCACTCATATGGTTGATGCAGCCAGTGTTTAAGTACCACAAGAATTTCTTGTGGGTTTCCTTCCTCCTTCACGTGACAAGCCATCAATAAAGACACTTCCTCTTCCTTCTCAGCAAAATTGGACTGCTTTCCACCATCTCTCCTTAGATTAGTACGGCACTCTGACTTGAAGTGGCCAAACTTGTGACATCTGTAGCATTCAACTCTTGATTTATCTGTTGACTTTGACTTGGAAGGCGTTGAATGATTGTTGTTGTTGTCATGGCCTTTTCCTCTCCCTTGAGAATTAGAATCTTCAGATTTCTATGAGTATCTTCCATCATTGCTGCCTCTACCTCTGCCTCTTCCTCGTCTTGACCTCCGTCTTTTGATGCTGAGGCTTGTAATGCTTGCTCCTCCTTGTCTTGCCAATTCATTTTCTGCTCATGAACCAACAAAAAACTCTCCAATTCATCAATAGACATACTGTTAGTGTCTTTATATTCTTCAATTGAAGAAACAACATAGTTGAATTTTGTTGTCATCGAACGAAGAATCTTCTTAATGATAGTGACATTTGCTATTTTGTTGCCATGGATTCTCATCTTATTTGCGATTGCCATCATCCTGGAGAAGTAAATTGACACCGATTATCCAGACTTCATGTGTAAAGTTTCGAAATTGCCTCGAAGTGCTTGAAGCTGTGCCCTTTTTGCCTTTGCTGTCCCCTCATACTTCTTCTTCATAGAGTTCCAGATCTGCTTGGAAGGTTCTTTACAAAGAATGGTTTCCAGGATGGAACGATCAATTGCCTGGAAGAGAATTCTTTGCTTTGAGATCCTTCAACTTCTGCCCTTCAAGCTCCACCTTCTGTGCATCTGTCAGCACAACACCTGCTGTTGGTTTTGCTACTCCAGAAACAACAACTGTCCAATATTCTTTGGACCTCAAAAAATTCTCCATAAGCATGTTCCAATGGTCATTGTAATCATCAAAGCTGTGGAACAGCTGGCTACACAAAAGTTTCAGAAGCCATTATGGAACTCTAACCAAGCTCTGATACCACTGTTGTAAAATGGAAAAAGAAAACAATAAACTAAAACCAAAGGGAAACATAGTTGGACTGAAATTCCACACTTCATTGATAAGGAAATGGCCATTATATAGGCTAAAAAACAAATGGTTACAAACACAAAAATATGCACCACCAACATCATGCTAAGCAACTCCTACAAACTAGGCAACAAACAGAAACAAACTACTGAACTCTTAAAGACTAGGACAACCCAATTCAACACAATCTAACGTGCTGCTACTAATTTATTCCACAATAAAGCTTGATACTTCTGCTCTTTTTAAAAATAATCTGTCGACTTAGAAAAAATAAATTGCATTTCTACTGGGACAACCAGCGATTTACCGTATATGCAAGCCATTGTCCATGCAAGAGGTCCATCTCTCTCTCTCTCTCTCTCTCTCTCATTCATTTGTTTGTCATTCCTTTCTCTCTTTACTTTTGGGGTTTTTCATTTGGTCGTCGAGAAAATCGTAGGAAAAGAAAAAAAAGTTTTTGATCATCTTCACGAGTTTTTCGAGCGATGTGGTTTAACGGGTTTGTTGATACTACTGAATAATTTTTTTATTTTAATTTAAATTCATTCGAATTGCACACACATCACGTGTGCTCAAGAAGCTATTAAAAAATATAAGCAAACCCATGATACAAAAGAAGCTGAAGCTGGGTGTGTGATTTTGGCTTGGCTCGGCCCGACCGTGGTTTGGGCGGGTCAAGCCAGGCTTAGGTCCGTCGGGCTCCCGTCAAATTTTTGGGCTGAGTCGGGTTTTTTTTTGGGGAAGGGGGAGGCCCAGGCCTTAGGGGTAAAAGACTCGGGCTTGGGTTACGGACCCGGGTCTCGGGCTCGGGATTTTAGGCAGGCCAGGAGGTGGGGGGGAGACTTTGGTCGAGCCTTGTATTTTTTTGTTTTTTTGTTTGTTTAATTTGTTATTTTTTATTACTTTTATAGTTATTTACTTTATAAATTTATATTATAATGTTAGTTTACTCCTCAATTAGTAGTAATTAATATATTAACTTAATGTTTATTAGTTTATATATTATAAACTAATGTATTAAAATTATAATAATAAGTTTTTAAGTTAAACTATAAACTAGTT
>JAOTRH010000006.1:336269-347839 GCA_034768845.1 Heliamphora exappendiculata
CAGACCTACAGTTAGATACTCACCTTCATTGCATTACCTACTGTTGACAGACAGTGGTGAGCCGGAATGCTTTGAAGAAGCTTTGCAGACAGAGGCAAAGGGCGAGTGGGAGCTTGCAATGGATGAAGAGATGCAATATCTGTCATTTAACAAGACTTATCGCCACTTGTAACCTTCAATCAATAGTGAAGTGTGTGATCCAGTGGACGTAGGAACAACTTGCCGAACCACGTAAATCTTGTGTTTGTACGTGCGATTGTCTCTCTTTCTCTTCCATTCGTTGTTCATTCCGTGTTTGTGTGATTCCGATTAATCTTGAGCGGGATTAGTTATCGCGTTCTAATTCCCAACAAGTAAGTCATGTGATTGGATGGTACTAGTCACCTAGTGAGGAATTTGTGGTTATCATACAAACTCGATCTATGTAGAGTCAGTGAATTGGTTAGAGTGAATTTTATGAGCTATCAAATAATTGTAATGCTGTGTGTAAAGTTGAGAGCCAACGGGTTTGCGAATTTTGGTCCAATCTTGTAAAGTATATATAAGATTTTTAAACTTCTATTTATTTTTTTAATTCTAAGTTCTAATTTTTATATGTATTTATTCTTGATATTGTAAATTTAAATGTAGATGGAGAAGGTGATAATGATACATATGAGACTACCAATGTCGTACATTTTGGAGCAGAAACAGACGAGTTAAAGGTTGGAATGGCGGTGAAAAGCGAAAATGAGGCATTCAACCTATATAATAGGTATGCTATAAACCAAGGTTTTAGCGTCAGGAAGTATAAACCTTTGTAGAAAGGAAAAACGAATGTGCTACGAGGGTGCATTTATGTGTGTTCAAAAGAGGAAAAGACTGGATATGTTCCTCCATTCGAGGAAAGAAAGACAAGAAAAATGGCTACTAGAACAGAATGCAAGGATAGTGTGACGTTTAAAGTAAAAAATGATATGTGGGTGATTACAAAATTGATTTGTGAGCATAATTATTCACTTGCTCCACCTGAACAATATCATTATATACGTTCTGGATGATGGGTTCTAGTAAGGGTGTCATTAGTTCCATGACTGAGGCTGGCATTGGACCAACAAAATCATATACGTATCTTGTGAAAGAGGTTGGTGGAGTTCAAAATTTGGGTTTCATGGAGCGCGATTGTCATAATTTTATCCAATCGCGAAAGAGAAATATGATTGGACCAGGAGATGCTCAGAATCTTATTAATTATTTTAAGAGAAAATTAGTTGACAGCCGTTTATTCTTTTATCATGAGCAATTTGATAATCAAGGTCGGTTGACGAATGTGTTTTGGGCCGATGGTGCATCAAGAGTTGATTACGATTTATTTGGAGATGTTGTCATATTTGGCACCACTTATCGTACAAATAAGTATAATATGATTTGTGCCCCTTTTGTTGGAGTTAATCATCATTGGAAGAATATTTATTTTGGTTGTGCATTCTTGCAAGATGAGACCCCAAATTCATTTGTTTGGTTGTTTGAAACATTTCTAGAGGCGATGAGAAAGAAGCCACCAAAGACCATTTTTACTGATCAAGATCAGGCAATGGCAAATGCAATTGAGAAAGTGTTTCCCAGTTCATGTCATCAGTTGTGTACATGGCATATTTCCAAAAATGCAACACAACATATTGGCCATCTTTATGCAAAACTAGGTTTTAAGGATAAGTTCAATTATCTTTTGAAATCTTGTGAATCAAAGTTGGAATTTGAATCCAAATGGAAAGAAATGGTGGACGAATGGAGAGTTTTAGGAAATAAATGGTTGAGCAAGTTGTATGAACTGCGAGATAAGTGGTCCTCAGCTTTTAATCGCAATACTTTCTCGGCTAATATTCGATCAACACAAAGAAGTGAGAGCACCAATAATGTTTTTCATCAAATATCTGGTAAGACAATGACCTTGTCCCAATTTGTTCATCACTTTGAAGATAGTGTAAATCGGATGCATGAAATTGAGAATGAGGATGATTTTAACAATGCACGTGGAGCATCTCAGCTATCAGTACGTGGCAATAGCCTTCTTAAACATGCTCCATGTGTCTACACACTTAGAATTTTTAGAATGTTTGAAGATGACGTTTCACAATTCATGTCATGCAGATTTTTTGAATTAAGTAGCAATAGTGTTTTAAAAATTTACAAGGTACAAGGACGAGAGAGCTCTCGAGAGAACATTGTTCAATTTGATCCATCTAATTTGTTTGTGATCTGCAGTTGCTAAAAATTTGAATCAATGGGATTTTTGTGTCATCGTGCTTTATGTATCTTGAATTTAGTTGCTGACACAAATAAAATTCCTGGTGAGTATATATTGAAAAGGTGGACAAAAGGCGCAAAAATGAGAGCACATGTGGAAGGAGAAGCTCAACAAACACAATCTTTTGAAAAGTCATCAAGGCTTGTGAGCCTAAACAACTTAATGCGCAAAACATTTAGTGTAATGAATCTAAGTTCAGAGAATGATGACAAGACTGAGGTTGCATGTCGGTATTTAAATTGGTTAGAGGATGAAGTTACTAAAATGGACTTAGCAGTGCATGATGGAATGACAGTTAATCTCCAAACAATTGGAGAGGACCATTATGTTAATTGCTCAGTCAATGAAATGTTAGTGTTGGATCCTCTACGAAAGTGGCCAAAAGGAGTTTCTTGCAAAAGATAAAAAAGAATTATAGAAAAGCGAAAAAGAAAAATAGTGAAAGAGAAAAGGAACTCGGAGACAACACAACATTTTAATGGCATGCCAAGTAAGTAAAACTTTTCATTATAAATTACTATATTTTTCTTCATCTTAATGTAATAGTAAAATTTTGTGTG
The DNA here is from genome assembly GCA_034768845.1 of Heliamphora exappendiculata. Lineage (NCBI taxonomy): Eukaryota > Viridiplantae > Streptophyta > Magnoliopsida > Ericales > Sarraceniaceae > Heliamphora > Heliamphora exappendiculata. The sequence continues at coordinate 339,117 of JAOTRH010000006.1, forward strand.
AATTTTGTAGACTACAACATGCACTTAGAAACTATTGGTGTTTGTCATCGTGGTTGGTAAGATAATTGTTGAAATTTTAATTAAAAATATCAATTTTTTAAATAGTAGCAGATATGAAAAATAAATTGTATTTACATTTAGTATTTTTTTTGTTTTGGTTTTACAGATTCTTTCAGCAAGATTTTTGTTTTAGTGTTGAGCTACGTTGCTATGGTTGTGATTTCATTGTTGCTGCTGCAAGTATTTCGGTTCGGTTCGGTTCGGTTCGGTTCGGTTAAGGATGTTGCTGGTAGTCAAGTTGTTACTGATATTTTGGGACTTCTAATGTTGTATTGCTATTGTGATGTTACTTAGTTAATACTGGACTTTTATTTGATGTGTTGTCTAAGGAGTTTTAAGGTTTTTTAAAATTATTTTTGAACTATTAATCATGTTTTTTGCTTGTAATATCAGAGTAAGTTAAGTTGTCACTTGTTGTTTTTGATTCTATAATTGACAACTAATATTTAGATATTTGCTTAATTTGTCTCTAGATGAACACAGTTTTTATTTTTATCCATGGTAAAGGAAAAGTGTCTGATAAATCATTTTTGAGCCTCTGTTTGGCTTCTCTTAAAAAATAATTTTTTTTTTATAAAAAAAGTTAGTATTTAAATTGTAGTATTTGACATATATAAAAAGTTACTAACTTCTTTTTGAAAAAAGAAAGCCTATAAACATTCCAAACAATTTAATTTTTCATGAGTAAAATGATTATAATACCCTCAATTAAAAAAGTTAACTCTTTTCACAAAAATAAAAAAAATTATGCCAATATCCCAAATATCACAACTTAAAAATAAAAACTAAAAGCATATTATACATTTTAATAAAAACAAAAAAGTAAAAAAAAATTAATATAAAAAATTAGCCCAAATAATTTAACTTTGTTTTATTTTTTTCTAAAAAAACTAAACCCATGAAAATATAAAATTTTTGAATATCATCCCAAATAGAATTGGAGAAAGCATCGTGCAAATGGTCTTTGAATTATTTGAATTCTATTTTAATATAAATACAATATTTAAATTTTTTAATTTTAAAATATATGTTTGAGTGTGAGGACAAATCTTTATTAAAGTTTTTGTTATCTGAGGTGCACATCACTCCCGACGGTATAACTTTTCAACGTCATCTCTGTTTTGTTGATGTGGCAATCAGGTTAATAAGTTGTCGAACTGGAAGGTTGTGTTTGGAATGGAGTACCGCATGACAAAAATGACGTGCTGCTCCAAGAGCACCAAATAATCACTCCTTTTCTATGGCCTGGTTTGGCTGTGAGATTAAGGCTTGGAATTGCACTATTTCACTAGTAATCCCATGTATAAGATGTGTTCGGCAATCATTTGGAAAGGAGATTTAAAAAAATGAAATTTCAGCTAAAAATTTTAACGAGCGAATTCATTAATAAAAATTTTAACGCGGATGGTTCAATTGCGTAATTTCTACTGAAATAACACTACAAATAGATAAATTTATCTGTTTAATATACAAATAGATAAATTTATCTGTTTGCATATTTATACTTAACAAATAAATTTAACTGTTTGCATATCAACACAAATAATATAAATAAATAAATTTATCCGTGTTATTTATACATATTTTAAAAAATACAAATAAATTTATTTGTGTTATTTGTATATGCTTTCAATAAGACAAATAAATTTATCTATATTTTTTACACGTACTTTCAATAAAAGACATAAATTTATCTATATTCTTTATACATATTTTGAGAAGACAGATAAATTTATCTTATCTGAGGTATTTTTATCCCAAAAAGATCTTGCGCGTTAAAACTTTTATTAGAATGAACCTTACTCGTTAAAAAATCTTATACTGGATAAAAAATGATAAACGGCCTTTAAATTACACTACTCATTAATTTTCCGTAAAAAACCCCAACTAACTTAATATTCCTCATAGGGGGACTATCTTAAACCCATTGGATGGGTGAGTTAGTTAGTCTCGAAATTATTTTGATCATTTTTGTACATAAAACAATTTAATCTCATTAAAATTATGTCAAACCAAACATCGTATTATTTATTTGTTCGTTATCTTACTCTTAACCAAATATCATTCAGTACAAAAAATACTACACTAATAATCTAGAAACTAATAATTTGAATACATTAATTATCCTATAAATTTAATCTTTTAACCAAACGAGCCCCTAGTAACTTGTGTTCCAATCAGAAAACAATTGCAAGCATAAGAGGCAAATTTATGACCAATTACTGCAATAAGAATCTCATTTACAAATCAGCCTCTAATATTTAGAACAAATTTTGAATTTAAGGAGAGACCCAAAAGGGGAAAAAAAAAAGATATGAGAAAAAGAAAGAAGCTCATTTATTTGGCAATTCGAAGAGAGTAATGGAGTAATTACAAAAATGTATATACAAGTTGCTGACAAATAATTTGAAGGTTCACATCTCAGATAGAAGGTTGCTAATTTTCCGAAGCTCCTTGAGAGCTGCCATGGCTGCGACTTGTCCTTTGCCTACAATAACATTTTTGGAGAGATTCTCAACTTGGCCTCGTTCTTGCTGGAAAACTGACTCAATTACCTACAATCACATTTTTACAGAGGTTCACCAAGTCTTTTAGAGAGAGAGAGAGAGAGCATAACAGTGAACCAAGGGCAATCATGACTTTTTGGCAAAGTAGGTCATTGGTCTTGCCCAAAAATTAAAGACAAAAAACTACACTTTTTTCTCTATGTATTTGTCTCTATGCATTCAAATACATATAACATTCAAATGAAAACACAGAATGAGTCATTTGACATATTCAAATCGCTAAACATCACCCATTAGATAGTGATTCTAGTGAATAATAAGTTAAAAGTGTATACACATTCGTACAAATGTATTGATATTTGTAAAATTAGTAGGCTCCACCTCTAAAGCTGTATTGATATTGGCAATTTTTTGTCCCCATTATTTTCTTTCCATTGCGCAACAGAGGTAGTTAGCACAATACATTACGAAGTCATTTCTAGTGCATATTAATAAGGGCAATATTGTTATTTTGATTTTGATACGAAAAATTAAAAAGCCAAGAAACTAAAAGTTAGAAATGGTCTACCTAGTTAGCTAAAAAAAAATTAGTTACCAAAGGATATACTTTGTTTTCTTTTTAACTTTTTAGCTAAAGAAGAAAAAAAGAAGAAAAAAAAAAACTACGCTAGTCAATAAAATATCAAAGCTTTTGGTTTTCTATGATCCACCTTTGAATAATGAGTAAGTCAAGAATGATGGTTGTGTGTGGCCCCCTCCTTCCATAATATCAATACCCCTCAGTTCTCTTTTTTCCCAAGTGCACTTTCGCACCAAACTACTCGACTTACCTTCTGTCATTGTATTTTTCTAAGCCAACAACTACAAAAAGGAAATTTCTAGGAGCTAGCAAAAAAGCACCAAGCAAGGAAAGCAATCAACTAAAAGCATAACAGCAATCCCAGCCTGCAACCGCAAGAAAAGCTTTGGTTGACAACCAGGGCCCAATACAATAGTATGTTCCAAAGCCTTTTTTTTGTTAAAAAAATGTGACTACAAAACAGTTTTAGAAACCCCATTTCAGACTAGGATGAGCTACTAAAAACATTTGTATATAAAATGCATGTGCTAAAATTAAAAAGCTTCAGAAAGAAGTAGGTAGCCAAATTGGAAGTGCCAAAAGTTTCAGAATCTGGTAGATCATGTTAGATTTTATGCTCAAATCATGCTTCCCCTCTCAAACCATGTCAACCAACTACAAGGAAACATTGACACCACAAGTGGAAGAGCTTATCAACAAATATCTTACCAAATTGCTAAGCATAAGAAGTGCACAATTTTAGAAAGCACGGTTCTAAATCATGGTATCGGACGGAATATGTATTCGTACTGGTGAAACGGCCATATAGCGACTGATATCAAACAGTATCCGCCGATACATTGGATAATATCGGTATCGGAGGTCCAAAATCCTCTTTAAGTATCGGCAAATATTTAAAATCCTAAAAGAATATTAATCAAACTTTTCTATATATTCATGATCTGCAATGGCTATCTAAGCAATAAATGGTCAGATTATTACCTGAATATTCTCGAGCATAGAGTGACCAAGATTCCTCAGCGTGATCATCACATTCTGGTCCACAGCATCCCCTTTGCTACTTAAAGAAGAGTTATTAGATCCATTCACCAATGAAGAGGCTGCTGCTGTATCATTCTGAGCATTTCCACCGCCAGAAGCTTTTGTAGCTTCAGAGTCGCCTCTTTCAGATGTCCCCTCACCACTATTCCGCCCAAACTTCCAAAACCACTGGAATTTACCGCTCAGAAGCTTCCGCTCCTTGAAAGCCGCCATTGGTTTTTCCGATGTAACCTCATTCTGGCCAGATTTCAAAGAGGCATCCTCTGGAGAATCAAGTCTAGCTGTTGTTTTTCCTAGAGAGTCTTTATTCGGTCCAGATTTCCAAGAGACATCCTCTGGAGAATTCGAGACTGGAAGAGGTGAGTCTTCTGCAAGCGTGCTGCTACACAACTCAACATTGTTGGAATCATCTTCATTTTCATCATTGGATAAATTTGATGCAACACTACTTCTCTCTGATTGATTTCCGTGGCAATTAGGACTCGGTGAATCTGAGAAAATAGAAGAGTTCGCTTCACTGCCAGTATTTCCAATCAAACATCTCACCTCAGGTGTGCAAGAGAACTTATTATCAATACTATCTTCCCTTTGCACCTCCTCAACTTCTCTAGAGGTGGGATCTTTATTGGCTAACTTTTCATTACACCCTATTTTCTCTGAATCGTGCTCAGATCCAAGCTGCTTGGACAAATCCTCCAGCAAACTTCTCCTCACGGATAATTTGGGGTCCATTTTTCTGCTGTCAACCTTTGATGGGGAAGGGGCGGATTCAGTTCTAGATAGACTCAATCTCACTTTTTCTGACCAACCATTTTTCCGGTTAGGAACTTGTTTTTCTAAGCTACTTTTCTGAAGTTGTTCTGCTTTGTGCAGATCTCTCCACTTCTCTTCCCAGTAGCTCTCGGGTACCAAACTCAGAGGAGTTTTTGGAGAAATAGAATCTGCTGAAAGAGTATGACCCCTCAAAACCACCGATTTGCTTTGGTCAAAGGTCCCAACATGGATTGGCAATGGTGCTGAGTTGTTAACATCCAGGGCTAGAACCTTCAGGGATTTTGCCTTTTCTAATATTTTCTTCAGATTTATGGTGGCTGGAAAGTTCAGCAATCTCTGAAGACAGGAAGTAGCATTCTCGGTGGCAAGTAGAGAAGACCTCATATAAAGCATCATTGATACCGCAAAAGCAGAGATGAACGCTTCCCTAGATGAACCGAGGAGACCAAAACCTGAACCGGCATTGTCCGCACATTTAATTGATTTACTATTGTCACATGCAAATATTTCATCCCAGATTACTAAGAGATCTTCAAGTAAGAATTCACGCCCAAATAAAACCCGTAGCCAGCGGAGTGCAAAGTACTGAGGTTCTACCTCCAGCTCAACAAGGTGACTGTGAAGAGATGTATCAACAATAGAAAGCAAATGGTACAATGCAGAAGAAGCTTCAATCACGGGAGGTAACCCAGTATGTGAGCCACTTAAAGGAGAAGGAGAGAAAAAATCTGCCATGGCAACCGCACCGCCAGCCCCACTCATCAAGGCATCAAACATACAGTAAGCATCGTGCTCCATAAATTTCTCCGACAAGACAATGCCTAATTCACCTTCTGCCCCATAAGCATCACTTAGCAATACAATATCTTGTATCTTGGGATCAAGTTCATCAAGACTGCTAACCTTCAATGGACCTATTTGTGAGCCAATCCCATCTTCTGCTGATTCAGAAAATTTCTTAAAATCAAAATTATAGGTTAAATCACTTTCGTGAAACGTGTAATCATCAAATTTGTCGATGAAGTAGTCTTCGTAAAGCTTTCGCACTTGAGAAAGATGCTCCACATCAGCATGCAGAACATGTAATAGAGGCGCCAAGAGTTCGTGCATTCCTGTTGTCAAAATCAGAAGGTAAGGTATAACAACAAATGTTGCACCACAAACTCGTTATGAATAATGACTGAGAGATTGTGTACGTATGCATGTGTCCTCATAGGGTTCAATAAATAATTATATAAAAGATCACATTTTAGATGAAAGCAAAAACTTCAGTTTACGTAAGGGATTTGAAAGCATGAATTTTAAACTCTCAGATACTGTAGGTCAGTTAATATGAGACTCGTGCTAGCAAGCAGCAGAAGTTTTGTATCTCACTGAAATAGATTTTCCTAAAATAGTTTCCAATCCTGCATGTTAAGTGCAACCATAAATTGTTTCATCTGTTTAAATATAATGGAGATATCTTCATCAGCATAGTGTTTGTCATCATCTAATATTTTGTATTTTTTCTTCCGCTGTGGAAATGGTACTAAGGAGCAGAGTCCTCTGAGCTAATACAAAAATTTTACAAGAAGTATGAGTAGTGCGCACATTTCACTTTCAGCCTTCATTCTATTGCAAAACTATACTTCTATAGATCCAACCAACAATATGGAGACCTTCACAAATTCACAGGTGACCAAAAAATAGTTTTTCACTCATTACAATTCCAAAGCAATCATCAAAATTTCTTCCTCACAATTGGGGTGGAGGAACCACCAGATAATTGACTTCCATATCTGCTGATATCTCTATAATGCACTATTCTGGCAGGTTGCAATGACCAAATCCTCCTGGGCAATTTTCACGCAAGTAGACTCTTCCACAATATTTGACAAATGATAACCCGTGAAAGAAGGAAAACCCTAGGGCCTGTTTGGTTGCATTTTTTAAAATTGTTATTTGAAAACTGTTTTGTAAAAATGAATTTAAGAAACATTTTTATAATATTTTAAAAAGAGAAATTGCATTTGGTGCACTATTTTAAAAAAATTAAACCCTAACCCTAACTGAAACTAGAAGAGACGAGGAAGGCATGCCGCAACCGACATCCCCCAACACCTTGAGCTCCAATCGATCATTCAACGACGTGTCCCTCACCAAGTCCATCGCGTCGACCTGCAAAAGATTCACCCAATCAACGGCCACCGTTGTCTCCACCTGCCTCACGCCGCCTGGTAAAACCCCGCCGTGATGACAGTCAGTACGAAGAAGAGAGAGCTCGTCGCAAAGTCGCTTGAATTGCTGTAAATAGAAACCACTCAGCTCGAGCTCGCATGTAGCATCACCAGTGGAGAGAGGAGCGAGGTTGTCAGTGGAGAGAAGAGTGAGCTCGTCGCGATGGTCAGAGAGGAGTGAGAGTGCACCAAGCGTCTGTGGAGCAGTACACAGAAATTACAGCTCGAGCTCACGTGCGTCAGTTTGGAAAATGCATAGTAAAAGGCATCTTGTGTTTTGCTTTTGTCCGAAAAAGATTGAGAAAATCCCCTGAAAACATCTTTTAGCCGTTTTCAGAATCGCCCCCTTTTTTTAACTCTTTCTACTTGGTTTCCCGAGAATTTTTTCTCGAAAAGGTGACCAAATGCAGGTTTTTAAATTTTGAAGTAAAATTGCTCCAAAAACTGGGTTTCGAAAATGGGAACAAACAGGCCCCTAGTTTTTTAGTTTCCCATCTGAACAGATAACAAAAGGAAAGGGAGGATATTCCATTCTGAAAGTTCGTAGGCATTTTCATTGTGAAGTGGGAACAAAAAGTAGTTGCCACAAAAAAAAAAAAAAGGAAAAGAATGGAAAACTGAAGATTTTACTGAGAACAGTGAAACTCACCTTGTCTGTAGCCATACTCCGGATTTCTAAGGCACCACAACAACAAAACTCGCCTCAACATGCTTTGGCATTCAGGTGTCTGGAAGTAGCTTCCAACTTCAGGATATAAACGAAACAAATCTTGGTCAACCATTCTTTCCAATTCAGCATTCTGAAAGAAGCGACCCCACATGCTATCTGCAAAACATAATCATCAAAGAACACTTGGTGAATCATTCAAAGGGAAGAAAGCCAGGTCAATCATAAATCTAATTAGAAGCACTGGTATAAACAACTGTATATAGCTCCTTTAACAAACCTTCTTCTCATCTTCTCGCAAACTTGACCTTTTCTTTCCTATTTCCCCCATTTTTGGCTTTTTTGTTGTTTTTGTAGTTATTGTTGTTTCGTTTACTTCTTTTCTTGTCCTTTTTTTAAGGAAGGGGGGGCCTCTTGAAAGGAAGCTATCAGTAAGCAATTTATTAAGGACACAAGAATAATAGATATAAATTCTGGGATATTCTCAAATAGATATTCGACCTGGGTTTTGTGACAGTGGATTATCAATAACAAGGGCAGGAGCATTGCTTCCATCCTTGGGAATGTGTGGATCAACTAGGAGGCGCCTCCTCAAACCAGCATATCTGGATAAGACGACAAATTAATTAGAAGGACTCACAAAACCACCATAGAATGTCATCAACTAATAGTAACAAACAACTCAAGAATTCACTAGTAAATATCAAGGAGAATATTAGTTACAAATGCAGGGGCTCTACTCTTATCATTGTAAGCTTAGTGTGAGTCTCCACTATTAGTTACTTGAGAAGCAAGCCTAGGTGAAAAGGCCACAACAAAAACAGGCATATATTTGATCCCGGAGAGGATTTGGAGGGGGGGGGGGGGGGGGTTTTTTT
>JAOTRH010000006.1:347939-362269 GCA_034768845.1 Heliamphora exappendiculata
GTTATACATCGGTCATCATTTCCCATTCAGGAGAGAGCCATAAGTCACGAGATATGTTTTCCTGTTATATTTGTTATTGTGCACTTTGTGTGTTGGTATACATGTTTAATTTATTCGTCTCTCTACGTGTGAGACAAGGTCGCACATGAGGGGGAGCGTTGGATAGTTTGATATATATTGTTGGAAAAATTGGTGACTTAACATGAAATAGGATTTGAGATGTGGCCTTGGGGCTGCCTTTCTTAGAGGGTGAGTGTTAGGAATCATAGTGAGGAGTATTTCTCTTAGGCTAAGATTTTAGAAATAAAGGCTTATTAGCTTTATAATGTTCTTTTGTTACTTTTAGGCTAATTTTGAGGTTAAATTGTTTTATATCAAACCTTTTTTCAGATTTGCCCTGAAGCATAGGCTTAATGAATAACAGAACTTTCCTTACACCCCCGCGGTCTCTCTTTCCTCTTTTCTTTCTTCTATCCTATTCTCTTGATTTGCTACGATGCGTTATCATTGAGGAAGGCCATCATGGTGGCACCTACGCGCTTGATTTGGTGCATCTGGATCCAGTTTTGGTTTACAGGAAAATTCAAGATTCTCCTTTTGCCTTAATTGACTTTATAGGAGAGCTGAATCTTGTTGTCTTTAAAGATTGCACCCTTTTGTTGTTTCTTACTCTATTTGTCTGAATATTTAGCCTAATTAGTTCCACATGCAGGTTGTTGCATCAGAACCAATTCCCCAATTAAAATTGAACTCTCAGATTCTTCAGGTATTTTCTTGCTTCTATAACTTATCTTTCTTTCCCATTCTAATTTCCCTTCAAATATTATGATACCCTTGCTATATATTCGAACATGCAGGAATCGGTCATTAACTTGATAAATAGAAGCCCTGGCGCTGGATGGAAAGCTGATAAGAGTCCTCAATTCTCTAATTACACGGTGCGTCTTCTAGCTGTCAGACTTTGTTTGTGCTAAATCATTCAGATCCTTTGAAAACATGGGTAGCTTCCAATTTTCTTCTATGACATGTTGCCATTTTTCCATCCTTTGGTTTCCAGGTTGGCCAATTTAAGCACCTTCTTGGAGTAAAACCAATGCCACAGCATGATTTGAAGACTATTCCTGTTGTTATTCATCCAACAACTCAAAAGTTGCCTGATCATTTCGATGCCAGAACAGCTTGGCCTCAGTGTAGCGCCATTGGAAAAATTCTTGGTTGGTAACTTCCTTGGTCTTAGTCAATTTATGATTCTTTGTAAAGGTGCTAATACTTTATCCTTCTTTATGTGAACCACTGGAATGCTCCACGTTAAAGATCAGGTGACATTCACATTGCCATTTTGATACATTTAATAAGCAAATGGGCCTTATGGATATCTTTACTGATCTTATTCTATGTGAACAGGGCCATTGTGGTTCTTGTTGGGCTTTTGGTGCTGTTGAGTCACTATCTGACCGTTTTTGTATCCATTTTGGCATGGTAAGGTCTACTTTTCGCGAACAGCAAACTTATGAACTCCTTTTTAGGTATAAACATATATCTAGACATATCTTTTTTCGTTATTATTGCAGAATATATCTTTATCTGTAAATGATCTCTTAGCCTGCTGTGGCTTTTTGTGTGGTGATGGTTGTGATGGTGGTTATCCTCTTTCTGCATGGCGTTACTTTGTTCACCATGGTGTCGTCACCGATGAGGTAGAAATATTTGTTCTCCGTAATACAGTTGCGAATGGTTTCATTGGTTAATTTATTGATATAGAATCTCACAGCTCTCTTGTTGATTATTATTTCATTCACACTGATTTCATTCATCTTTCAAAGAAAAATTAGCCGTACCAGCTTTACATTCTTGGCCGAGATACATTTGTTAATATCTCAATTTATTTTTGTTGTTCTGGCAGTGTGACCCATATTTTGATAATACTGGATGTTCGCATCCAGGTTGTGAACCTGCATATCCCACACCGAAGTGTAACAAGAAGTGTGTAACCAAGAACCTGCTCTGGAGGGAATCAAAACATTTCAGCGTCAGTGCATATAGAGTCCAGTCAGATCCCTACAATATCATGGCTGAAGTTTATAATAATGGACCAGTTGAGGTTTCTTTCACTGTTTATGAGGTAAAAGAGAACTCTCAGATCAGAACTCTTGTAGTGAATATGATGAATTTATTGTTTCTACACTTATTGGTTTTAAAGCTGAAGAAATATGTGCAAGCCCTTCGGACATTATGAACCAGTGGAATTATGAACGATGTTTGATTGTTTAGTTGGAATAGGATTCAGCATCACGTTCTAAAAAAATTTGGTCTCTTAGGTACCTGTTCCGTTTTGTTTGTGCTACATCATCTGCAAAATGCTTTGTACTGAGTAATTTCTGGTGGGTTGTATGATTTGATTGTCCTTTTGTTTATATGATATTTTTTTTTGAGTACTATTCTTTTGTGGAACAGGATTTTGCTCATTACAAGTCAGGAGTTTACAAGTACGTTACAGGTGATGTCTTGGGAGGTCATGCTGTAAAGCTAATTGGATGGGGAACTACCGAGGATGGGGAGGATTATTGGGTAGTTTTTGATATGTTCCTCATTAGCTTAATATTGATTTCAACCATAAGTTCAGACGGATAACAGTATCCTAACCTAATCATATGCTTTGTTGCAGCTTCTTGCCAATCAGTGGAACAGAAGCTGGGGTGATGTAAGTTCTGCATGGCTTTCGTGTTCTTGCCATAATTAGCTACATTAAAATATGGATCTTAACTCAATACTGAACTGAGCCAGCTTTTTTAATGGCAGGATGGATACTTCAAGATCAAAAGAGGAACAAACGAGTGTGGCATTGAAGCTGCCGTGGTTGCTGGCTTGCCTTCATCCAAAAACATGATTAAAGAGTTTGCTGATACAGATGATACTCGTGATGTGTCAGTTTGAAAATATATTAATTTACAACTTTTATCTGTATTAACACAAGTCATGCAGGTTTGTGGAGTAATGACTTGCCTTCATTGTTTACTGAAATTGCTGCTGTCCTTGTAACATTAAGTTATATGCAGATTTGTAAGTAATTACTTTCCTTGGTTGTTTACTAAAATTGCTGGTGTACGCGTTCTTGTAACATAAGTTATGCAATGCCATGCTATTTAAGATGTGATTGTTAATTAATGCCTTCATTTTGGTTTACTGCGTCACCTCCCTCTATTATCCATGATGAATATTTACCCATTCCCGTGGTGGCTGGTGCGGTGACATGCAAATCACACTTTTCTTCCTTCTCTTGCGAATCCATATCAACGCTGGGCAGTGCGTGCTTTGTATCTGGTTTAGTGGGTCTTTCCTCGCACAGCTTGTGGCGGATTGAACACCTTTGAATTATTCTCTGCTACTTTTCTCCTTGCAGATTAAAGATGCCAATGCCAGGTGCATGTTTTCTAGCATTTCAAGAAAAAAGAAGAAAAGGCCAGCCAGGTGAGTGAACACAATTTTTATTTTTATTGATTCAAACTTTAGAGCCTACTTTGCACTTGATAGTAAATTTATTTTCACAAGTTGAGCAAATTTAATTATTGTATTTTTTCACGACTAAACAATAGTCAGTCCGAAGCTCTAGCATACTACAAGTGTATTTTACAAAAGTAAGTTCAGAAAATATCTATATTACAAAGCGTAACACTTATGATATTTGTCTATGTAGTATATCTATTTTTTTAACTTTATAGTTTATTTTTTTCACTTTTTTTTTATATCTATCTCCTCTTTTACAAACCAACTATTCAAACCTAACTCTTTTATTTTTATTTTCAGCTCTAACTTTTTTTTCCTCATCGAAAAAATTAGCAAGTCACAGTATAAAAAATATGTTTAAAATATATATACATATATACACAACCAAAAAAATATAGTTAATTTTAGACCTTTTAATTTTGGTTTATATAGTTGATCAATTTTTTTTGATATATATATATATATATATTTATCTTTTTGTTGTTTATAATTGAAATTAAGCGTGAGACTAATAAAATTATATTTTAATAAATTGTTGCTCTAACTAATTAAGAAGATTATTATTATTTAAGATTAATTTATGATAAAATAATATTTAAAGTGCCTTTAAACCTAGGTAATTACTTGCTAGGTGTATATTGAGAAGCATTCAAATTTGCACTAGCATTTGAGGCGCATTCAAACACTAATGTAACCAAATTAAATCAAAGTAAGTTTTTACCCTGACTAATTGGCGTCGAGTGAATCTTTTTAATACTAATGTGACCATTTATCTTAACACTAATGTATGGAAAAAAAAAAAGAAGATCTCGTTCGGCTTTGATTTAAAATTGAAATTTCAATCATAAAATCTTTTTGTTGTTCTCCTTGCATGGTGTCGTAAACTAACTTTTAAACTAACGAAGTGTTTAACTTATTTGGTTTAGAGTTAAAAATGCAAAAAATCTAATTTCAAACTAGATTACCAAACAAAAATTTCAATTTACCTAAATAATTGGGTACAAGCTTGGGCTTTTCTTTTTTTTCTTTTCTATTTTTTTTGAGATGGTGTCTGTATTCTTTTAGAACAAATCGCTAGGTAAAGTGAAAAAAACCCTAAATTTTTAGTAGAAGCTAGCCTGTGACAAACACATGCAATATATTTTATTATAAATTTATATTTTAGATATTTTTAAAAAATAAAAAGTTATGCGAGCAGTTATTGGTGACTTATGTGGTACATGGGTTAACGCTATTTTTTTATTTACTATATTTACTCCTTTGCCAAATAAAGAATAAACTAATAATGCCATAAAAATAAGAGTATAGTCGGATTATTTTGTCCAACAAAAATAGATATAACTTCATTTGAAGGGAAACACCAAATTGGGTTGTCCCTTAATAATATTGTATAGATGAGACATTTTGAAAAATAAAATAAATTATTTTTTCTAAAAATTTATGTGCGGGGGGTTATTGATGAATTATGCAGTATGTGGGTTAACATTATTTTTTATTTACCATATATACCCATTTGAAATATAAATGATAAACTAATTATGCTGTAAAAATGAAAATATAGGAAGATAATTTTGTCCAACAAAAAATATACGTAAGTTTCATTTGACGGGAAAATTGTATAATTTGTATAGATGGTAAGGAATAAAAAAAAGTAATAATTGTGACTGAATCATATTTTAAGGACTTGATTAGATATAAGTTTCAGTCATTAATTATTTATTCTATTAAGTTTTATTTTTAAATTTTTTTTAAATTGTACACTATTTTACTATCAAATTATTAAAATGTGATTTATATAGTTGTATTTATAAATTTAATACACATAATTAAAAACTTTTCGAATAATTTAACTTTCTTTCTTAATGATTTTTTGGCATTGTTAGATCACCATGCCAACAAATTAAAATATAAATTTCTATTAGTAATTTTGTCAAATACTTTAAATGATAAAATCATCAATCAGTATTGTTGCGATGCGATCACTGGCGGCAATATCACTATAGTAATGTTGTCTGTTGCCTGTTGGAAAAAATGAAATTAAAGAGAAAAAAAACTGTTCTAATCTTGTTGTTGTTGCAGGGGATAGAGATGGCTGGAGAAAAAAAGGAAAAAAAAAGGAAAAAAGAAAAGTAAAAAGAAAGAGAAAGGGTTTCATAGGTTTCGTTGGTAGGCGGCTTCCACGGGCTGTTGTACATTTCGGAAAGAGTATTTGCAGTGCACGCCTTTCACGTTGCACACTAAGCTTTTTACAAAAAGGGGTGAATTATCAACACTTTTCTTAAAGTATTGATTAAATACAGCAACAACTTTATGTATTAAAAATTATATTTTGTTTTTAAAAATTTAGATCCGCATAACTAATAGCCTAACTGAACGTTAAGGTTTTAAGCGTATTTATTTTGTTGGTAATTAGTTTTAAAAGTATTATGCTTAAACCATCTTCTTCTTTTCACTGATTTTTTAAAAAATTTTTTTTTGCTCGGTCGCCATTTTCCAAATTCACGGCCCCTTCGTCTCGCTCTCTCTTAGCCTCTCTGATTCGCAGTGTCCTCTCTCTCTCTCTCTCTCTCTCTCTAGATTACTGTTGCAAACAACAGAGCTACTGCCGCAATCAACACTGACGGTGATACCAGCACCGCCTACCTCCGCCACAAACTACATTGGCGGTAACATCGGCACCGCCTGCCGCCTCCGCCGCAAACAGCATCGGCACTTCATACTGCCATTGCAAACATCACCGACATCGCCTACTGATGCTGCAAATATCACCGGCACCGCCTACCGCCGTCGTGGCCACTGTCGCCCGTCGTTGCAATAGCACGGGCATCGCCTACTGCCGCTGTCGACCACCACCACCACCTCTCATATTTTTTTTCTATTTGTCAACTGACTGTCACCACCATTGACAAAAAGTACAAGAATAAGAAAACAGAAAAGAGAACTAGAAAATCTGTTCATGAAAAGGCTGTAAGTGTATCCCTAAATTCTCAAAAGTTTCACCCTAGCAATCTCTTTCTATTTCTCTCTTCTAACATAACGTGAAAAAAATAGAATTTTGAAATTAAATTTTGGTGATGGTGGGTGATGATTTTGGGTGATGGTGGTTTAGTGATTTTTGGATGTTAATTTTCAGCGATGTTGATGAAGTTGAATAATGGGTTGGATGAGGGTATTTGAATAATAAGTTATTTGATATTTTTTGTTAACTCTGTTGGTCAATAATGGGAATATGTTTTGGTGATGGTGGGTAATGATTTTTAGTGGCTTGGTGACTGTGGTTCTGTGATTTTTTGGGTGTTAATTTTTAGTGGTGTTAATGAAGGTGAATAATGGATTACATGAGACTATATAAGTCATTTGATATTTTTTTGTTAATTTTGTTAGTCAATAAGGAAAAATATCTATATTTATATTATTTATATTATTCTATTAAAAGAGAACACTTCTTTAGTATCACCCACTTTTTGAAGTTGTGCGGACTTTTTTGTTGGACAAAAATACCTTTTAAATTTTGTTTTCTTTTATTATTTTAACATTATTATTCTATTATTTTATTTATTTTAATTATTTTAATATTTACATAATTAACTTACACACATTGCTTGTGTCTAATCGTTAGTGTAATTTTAAATATCTCATAGAATTAATTATATATGACTAATAACTCAAAGGGAGGTGTTTGGAGTTTATACTAGAAAAAAATAAAGAAGTCAAAACTTTTTACTTTTTTAATTTAAATTATTAAATGAAAGTAAATTTTAAATTCATAGATTTTTTAAGTAACAAAAAAAGCATGGAAATTCCGAAAAAGTATATGCGAAAAAATCCAAGAATGGACTGTCCCCTGTAAATTCCGAAACAGTAGTATATGCGAATAAAATCCATGTCCCCTTAAATTGTATTGTAATGTAATCTTCCATCACTAGTCCCTACTACCGGCGAAGAATTGTCCACTACTCGGCTTGGCCTCTCCGTCCATCCACCCAATAGTCCAATACTCATCCTCCTCCATAATCTATATCCCCTTTTCTTTTTCTTTCATTTGGATTAGCATCTGCTACGCCCCATTGCTTGTGCGCGCAATCAAGATCACTCGTTGCTGGCCTCTGAGCCGTCGGGATTGCATTTTGTGATATGATGTGCAAGGAATACGCGCGTATAGGAGACGTGCGAGTTATTTTCTGGTAAAAGAGGGCGCGTTGTAAACCAAATTGGTAATTTATAATCCTATCTCGTCTGAGAGAGAGAGCGAGAGAGCGAGAGAGCGAGAGAGCAACATGTCGATACTGAAGGAGCCGGAGCAGGTCATGAAGCAAAGAGGAGGATCCGTGCTGGGCAAGAAGACCATTCTCAAGAGCGATCATTTTCCTGGTTGCCAGAACAAACGCTTGTCTCCGCAGATCGATGGTGCTCCAAATTATCGTCAGGTTTTGTACCAACATTTCTTTCCTTTCCTTTCCTATATTTATGATCTTCTACTTCCTCTTATTTTCTGTATTCTCCCTATTATCATCTTTGTAACTCGCTTTTGATTTTGTTTTTTTTCCTCTTCTTCAGCATTTTGTTTCTAATCCTCCCAACCTTCCACTTCATGCCCATGGTGGTTCGAGTTGTTCTCTTGTCCTGGTTAAATAATCCAACATTTTTTTTAAATTTTTTGCTAAAGCCCCAATGTATATTCTAGCGATTGGCAAAATTTACTTGAACTGGACACCCTGGATAGAGTTTGATTTACTTGATTGGCCGGATTTCCATTCTATCTTACACCGCTGGACCACTATTAAAATGGAGAATTGTGCAATATCTGTTCCTAGAACTTGGTTGATTTTCCATCCATAACCTGCTTCCAACCCCTTAAGTCACTTTATTTTTACTGATAGCTTCATTATAGAACATCTGATGTAAACTACATGTTAATAGGCCTCCTAAGGGTTCACTCTCCTTTCCGTGTTGGGTATTTGCTTGAATGGTTAGTGGTTTATAATTTGTGCCAATAACCTCGTTATTGTCTGCTGATATCTTTTTTTTTTTTGGAAGTTTTTTTCCCTTTTGGAAGTTTTATGTAAGGATATTGTTTATAAATAATCAGTAGTTACCTGTTGGAACTGGTGTCAATGGGTACACATCCATTTTATACTACTATGCCTATTGCGCTCCACGCCCCAATGCTTATATGATGGCCTTTTCTCAGTTTGATGAGTTGGTAATACTTTGCATACTTGGTTTCTATGTTCACAAATATACTCATTATTCACGCTTATAGAACCTTACCCAAGTATTGAGTACATAGCTTTAGTGTAACGACATAATTAGATTTCTTTTCGTCACTATTTAATTTCTTTTATTATTCCTTTTGTGATTTCTGATAGGCTGACTCGCTGCATGTCCATGGTGTTGCAATTCCCACTATTGATGGCATTCGGAACGTTCTTAACCATGTTGGGGCTCTAATAGATGGAAAGCAAACTCGAGTGCTTTGGATTAACCTTCGTGAGGAGCCGGTAAAGCTGATGACTTTCTTTTGATACTACATTTTATAGCGGCCTTGAGCAAGTTTTGTGCTCATGGATATAGTACCATTATCAGTGTTGAAACTCTTTGAAATGTTTGAATTTTAGAAGAGGAAAACACAGTAGAGTACTTTTTTCAGTTGGACTTTTGAAGATAAAGAAATAGAAAATTGTATCGTTAAATATTCCCAGTTATGTTAAAATATCTAAGGACATAAAAAAAAACTATTACGAACTCGTTAGAAACTCACTTTGGATAACAATGTGATGAATTTTATTGGGTAAAATTGTCACATGTGGTCATTTATCATACATGGACATGCAAGGTAATGTTGGATCAATATCAGAATTCAGTGCAATTCCGTTGACAAACAGAATAACCTATGTTTAGCTACCATGGCATAACTTGTTCATGTGGATATCATACTGTTGTAGTTTATGATGTGATAAACACAAGAAATGTATGCTTTGTTTAATACTTGGACTGTCCATATTGACCAGTTTTTACATTGTGCTGACCAGTTGACCTTGTGGCTGCTGTCAATGCCTCTTCCATAGATGGCATTTTGGTGCCGCATCCATAATGATCTTGTTTTACAGGTCCATATAATGTATATTTTATGTAGTTGAGACTTGGGAGAATAAATTCATCAGAACATGACACCCAAAAATTGATTCTTCCGTAGCTCTTATTCCTCCTACATCATTCGTGCAGTGGTCTAGAAGGGGAAGATTATGATCTCCTCCTTGTCCCCTCTTTTTTCCTCAGTGATTTCATCAGAATAGGTGCTCCCTCTCTTTCCAATTTCAAAGGGGTAATAAATTCAGGTTATTATTTTGACTTGAACGAAGAATAGCTGATGTATTTAAACCAAACTAAACCAAACCAAACTAAACCTTGTGTACCAATTAATTGTGGTTGGCTACGTGAATTATCTTTCTCCATTGTACTTTGTTAAGGCTTTATATTCGGTTAGATTTAATAAACTCATACTCTTTTTTACTACAACATCATATGTTCTAATCTCTTTATAAAGCTTAAGAAATAGTTGACGTAGTGATCTTGGTCCATTTTTTTTAGATTTATTTGCCTAGTCTCTCAAGTTGTGAGAGTTTTCTTAGCTAGGTTTTTCTTGTTCTTTTGATGGTTTGCTCTACCATCATCTTGTTAGCATTTTGGGGTTTGTTTTGAGCTTTGTTGTATATTTGTATTTTTTGGTTAAGATACACTTAATTTCCCAAAAATCTCCTAGTACTTCTATTAATAGTAATCTTACCACTCTTCTTTACTATTGCATTTATTCATTTACATTGTATGTGTCCAAAGTACATTAATCTATTTTTTTCATTTTCAATTGGTGTGATCCCTACTATTTCGCGAATATTTTCATTTTTAATTTTATCTTTTCTAGTCTTACTACACATTCACCTCAACATTCTTATTTCAGTAACTCTTATTTTACTTACGCGATTTTTCTTAGTAGCATAATATTATGTCTTATATGGCATCACTGGTCTAATAATTGTCTTCAAATATTTTTCTTTTAATTTTGTAGGTATCTGTTGGTCGTATAATATGCCAAAACCACCCTCTCACTTGAACCAGTTAACTTTAATTTTGTGTTACTATCCAATAGTGAAATCCTCCAAATAAAGCAAAACCAACACCCACTTTTATTTCTACTTATTTTAAATCTTTTTGACCACAATGCTTCGTTTCAAATTTCTAATTTAGTTAATTCATCTATAATAAGGTAAAATGATAAGGACTCTAAACCAACCCTTTGTATAGCCTATTATAATTAGAAATTCATATGTTTCTCCACCTGTTGATCTAATTGTTGTAATTACTTCATCATATATCACATATTGATGTAGCTATTTTTCAATCCCTTTCTTACCAATACCCACCTTATTGTATCTCAAGACACTAGATCATACGCCTTTTCTTAGTTTATAAAAATTATATAATGATCTCTCTTATTTTTGCTGTACTTTTCTATTAATCTCTTTAATAGATGAATTACTTCTATAGTTGAACTACCAAATGTTAATCCAAACTGATTTTTTGAAACTATTGTTATTACTCTTATACGATACTCAAATCACTCTTTCTCATAGCTTTATTTCATGGCTTATCAACTCAATACCTATATAAATGTGGCAATTGAAGATATCTCCTTTATTTTTGCGCTCCATTATGCGCACTCCAACATGGATCTTAGACTAAAAATGTGAGAGGGTAGTTAGCGGTGCGAATTATTTAGTGCAGAGATCTCAAAGCAGTCAAATCACTTCCCAAAAGAAATTATTAGGAATTTGTCGATGTCACATGAAAGTCTTATGAAAAAATGAACTAACATTGAGGGCTAAAATTTTGGCAATGTTATGAATGAAACGCAGCCAATCTGAATGTTTTGAAGGGGAAAAATGTCCACGTGTTGGGATTTTGGTAAGCATCAAATGAGAATCAAAATGCCTATAATGTTTCTGTTTATTGGTTGATTTTTTTAATTTTGTTGACCATGTTCAACATCTTGTTTGGCATTTTAAAACTTGATCAACAATATAATAAGATCCTTGCATGGATTGAAGTCAGTTTTTGTGATTTATTATTTCAATCCTATTTCTGAAGCAGGTGGTATATATTAATGGACGCCCTTTTGTTTTGCGCGATGTGGAGAGGCCGTTCTCCAATCTTGAATATACGGTGTGTTATTGCATAAACAATGCCATCTTTACATTTTGCATGTATTTTCAAATATGATACTCGTATTTTTAGGTTCTCTTGAAACTATCAGTTTACCTGTCTCCTGGCATCTCTTAAAATAACATTTCTTTTTTGCTTTGTGGGCTAATTACATGACTACAACACAACAAAATGTTATAAGATTAAGAAGATAAACCTGGAGAAACATGTTATGATTCCTATCTGAGGATCCTGCAGTTTTAGAAATTATGTCCTTTCTGTTGGTTTGGATAGGATTCTGGATGCATTGGTTGTTTAATGGCTCCTCCTTAAGTTTTGTAGTTGTTTTAGAGAATACTTGGCTTTATCCTGTAGTGGTGGCTACTTTTCTTAGACTGTTAACTTTTCAATGTTGCAAAGCCAAGGATTGGATATTAGAGCAAATGAATTGTTTAGATCTGAGTAACCTAACTGGCCCAAGCCCCAATCTGGCTCCCTGCACTCTTATCGTGCGGATTGGTGAATTAGGTGGGGAAATGGGGATCATGGTCAAATCCATGAGTCTGAGCAGTTTAGTTTTAACCCATCATTGATGGCCACATGTCCTTTTTTTGCAATTTAAGAATCACTGGAAGGCATCCTTGATCAACATACACTACTGAAATGCACCTCCATCAACATGGGTTACACGTGCATCCTTTTAATATCAACTAGGAAAATTAAGTCCACAAATACTCAAACTTGTTGACCTGAGGAGTACAGGTAAAGTTAATCTATTTTTAGTCTACCATGCCATTTCCTTTTTTGGGTTGGCATGTTCCATCAAAGCTTTGAGAAGAGGCCAAATCTCATTTTTGATGGTTGGCATGGCATTTCATTCAGAACGAAAACAAGTGTATGGAGGGTAGATAGGACTGTATAGAAAAGAATTATTTTTGGTTTTTATTGATTTATATACTCATCATCATCCCGCCCTTACCAATGGTTACTTTCTAATGAGCAAATGAGTTATAAAGAATCTTCCGTTGTTTGTCAGATATTGTAGATATCCATTGTAATTCCATTAGTTGTTTCTTTACAATATATTAGTGCATAACGAGTAAAAAATTATTTAGAAGTAAAGTCTAAAGACACTCTAGAGTTGCTTCCATTGTTGGAGTATTATGACAAATCTCGTGCTCTTGCTACCGTTTTTGCTCCAGCTCCCACTCCAAAAATTAACTCCAATAATTACCCTTTGATCCTTTGAAGCATGATTATCATAACACAACATAGTTATATCTAATTGTCATGTCTTAAAACTCTTAAAAACCCACTAATTTACAAACAATTTTTTGATGTAAAGAAAAGGGAAGAACCATCATTATGCATAATATATTATCATAAAAAAAATTTACGTCTATAGGTTTGATGATTTTTTTTCTTCTAGTTTCATTCTTTTGGCAATATGGTAACATAAGCATGCTAGGAATGCTGTAAAATGAGGAAAATAAAAAATTTAGTGGAAACAATATTTGACAAGCAGTTTCTAAATTTTATCTCTCACTTCCAAAAGCTTTAGAAAGAGAGGTGATGGGGCAAACAATTCTCAATTTAGTTTGGAGAAGAGAGTAAAATACAGATGGTTTGGGAGTCCCTGTTTGCTATTCCCACTTCAGTGGCAAAAAGTCCAGAGGAGATTAAATATAGGGGCATGTAAGGCCATTGGTCGTCTATGGAGATATCCATGTCCTGTGGCGCAGGGTTGTAGCAGGGTATCAGTAGGTTTTGGAATGAGTTCAAAAATCATTCGAGACATGTAGTAGGGAGTTGTTAATGTGTGTGCTTCTGGAGGCATTGGTGGTGTGATGAGGTGACTCTAGACTCTTCTTTTCCTTTTCTTTCTAGATTATCAGTGGATAAGGGAGTTGCAGTTAGTGACTATATGAAGATTGAAAACGGCTACATTTTTTGGGGGTATTGCTTTCTATAGAAATTCGAAGGATTGCAAGGTCGGAGAGTTTATGGCTATCTACGGCATTCTCTATAATGTGTCTCCTTTGGAAGAGGGAGCGGATTCTTGTTATGGCATGAATCTAAGTTTGGTAAATTTGAGGTAAACTCCTATAAAGCCTTGGTGAAGCACAAAGACCCTTCTTTTCCTTGGAAGGGTATTTGGGTCACAAAGGCTCCATTCTAGTTAGTTTTCTTTGTTTGGATAGTGGCGGATGGTAATATGCTCACAATGTACAGTCTTAATAAAGGAAACATATTCATGTTAATTGGTGTTGTATGTATAAGAAAGAAAGATGGGGAGTGAGGAGACTATCCTTTTGTTCATTGGTCGGTTGCTTCGAAGTTTTTGGGCCTTTATTCTTGTGTTGTTTGATGTGGCTTTGGTGTTCCTATTGAGTGTTTTGGAGTTAGTGGGTTCCTAGAGCGGGCTACAGTCACGCCACCGGGGATTGGGGGGGTAGGCATGGATCCTAGTTTTGTTAGCCTTGATGTAGGTCATTTGTAACGAGTTCAACTGTTGGAGCTTTGATGGCTCAGAAACTCCTATAAAAGGAAGAGCACATTTTTGTTTGGGGGGGGGGGGGGGGAGGGATGGATCCAATTTTTTTTAGCCTTTATGTAGGTCATTTTTA
>JAOTRH010000006.1:362369-402386 GCA_034768845.1 Heliamphora exappendiculata
CCTCTTTCTTCTCTTCTCCTTTCACTCTAACTCTAAATGCTTAGTATTTCTCTATATGAACACAAGGATGTTCTTGATCTTTTATTTGTGACATATTATCTTGGTGCTCGGCCTATTATTACTTCGATGGATTCATTAATTAAGCATGACGCTGATTTTGGAGATCTCTTTACTGATGTTCGTCACTATTGTCATCTAATTGGGAAACTTATTTATCTCTCCATTACCTGTCCCGACATTACTTATGTTGTTAGAGTGGTTAGTCAATATATGTACGCTCCTCGCCAACCTCATTACGATATTATGTCGTATTTTGCATTATTTGAAAAGCGCTCCTGGTTACGTTTTGTTATATTGCCTTTCAATTCATTGTCTATCGTGGGATATAGTGATGCAAATTGGGCTGGTAGTCGTTTTGATTGGCGATCTATCTTTGGTTATTGTACTTTTGTTAGACCACAACGTTGTCACTTGGCACAGTAAAAAGAAAATTGTGGTTGCACGTTCTGAGGCCATGTATCATGCAATGGCCCATACGACTTCTAAGATGTTATGGGTCCAGTATCTTCTCTTTGATTGTGGCATTGTTGCTTTTGCTCTTATGCAGATATTTTGTAATAATCAGCTTACCATTTTTATTGCTAATAATTTTGTCTAAATGACCGAACTAAGCATATTGATGTTAGTTGTCAATTTATATCAGATTTTTTACTGCAAAAGAGTATTTGACTCCTTATATACGTTGGTAGGATTAGTTGAGCGTTATTGTCACCAAGCCCTTGCCTCGTACTTCGTTTCTTCACTTATTTTTCAAGTTGGGCATGTTTGACATCTATGCGCCAGCTTAAGGGGGAGTGTTAGAGTATTTGTTTCTTCAATCTCGAGGGTACTCTTGTAATTGTGTTGTGATATTACTTTTAATATAAATAGGTTTGAGATAAGGGGGCTGATTATGTTTCCTAAAACCTTTTTTCTCTCTATTTTTTCTCCTCTCCTTTTACTCTAACCCTAAATTCTTAGCTTTTTTGCAATTCACAACTTGTACTAAAGGCAAACTTACATATATAACCAAAATATCCCAATTCGACGGAAAATACAAAAAACATCTGTTAAAATTAATGTAGAGACAGAGAAAACGAAGAGTGAGCTTGATAGATAAGAATTGTGACAGTGAATGAAAGAGCACCCAAAATTAGGATTAGCTCTCTTACCGGTGATATTTATATAATAAGACCAAAGTAGACCAAAGTACAGTAATACCCCTAACTTAACACTCCCTCTCAAGTTGATGCATAGATGTTTTTTATGCTCAACTTGCATACAATTGGTTGAAACACTTTACTACTAAGTCATTTTGTAAAAATATTTGGTAATTCATTTTTGGATTTTATAAAGGGCATACAAATTAAGTCATTGCACAGTTTTTGCTTAATGAAGTGCCTGTCAATTTCTATATGCTTCTTTCCGTCATATTGTACTGGGTTATGTGCAATATTGATGGCAGTATTGTTGTCACAGTACAACTATATAGGTTTGTCGTACTCAATCCTCAAATCCTTTAATGGTACTTGGAGCCATATAAGTTCGAAAAGGCCATGTGCTATAGCCCTATACTCAGCCTCTGCACTTGATCTAACTACCACTGTTTTCTTTTTACTTGGCCAAGTAACCAGATTACCTCCTAAAAATGTGCAATACCCCAATGTAGATTGTGTATCATCAACTGAACCAGCCCAGTGCGCATTTGTGAAAGCTTCTAATTTCATGTGACCATGATTAGAGAATAATATCCTTAGGGAAAGACGTAGAATATCGCAAAATACGATAAACAGCATCAAGATGTACACTACGAGGGTCATGAATGAACTGACTGGCAACCCCTATATCATACGCAATATCAGATTTGGTGTGAGATATGTATATTAGTCTTCCCACATGTCTCTAAAATCGATCCTTGTCGACAGGTTCTCTATCACCACTACATCACCACTACTGAGGTGATGATTAGCCTTAATAGGCGAATCTGTAGGTCGACAACCCAACATGTCAGTTTCCTCTAGAAGATCAAAAATATATTTTTTTTGGGAAATGAAGATGCTATTATCTTCTCTAACCACCTCAGTTCCAAGAAAATATTGTAATATTCTCAGACTTTTCATCTCAAACTCTTTTGCTAAACTTGCCTTGAGACAGGATGTCTCCTTTGTATCATTGCCTGTCACTACTTGTCATCAATATATACAATAAGAATTGTGATCTTATTGTTACCTTGCTTGATAAATATAGTATGGTCTGCATGACTCTGTTGGTACTCGTATCTCAGCATAGCCTTAAAGAATCTATCAAACCAGGTTTTAAGGGATTGTTTTAGCCTATATAGAGCTTTCTTCAATTTGCACACTTTCTTTCAGTTTCACGAAATGAAAAACCTAGCGGTACATTTATATACACCTTTTCCTCTAAGTCTCCATAGAGGAGTGTATTCTTCACATCTAATTGTTGGAGAGGCCAACCCAATTAGCAGCACATGATAAGAGTACTCGAATTGAATTCATTTGGGCTACCGGAGCAAAGGTCTCTTGATAGTCAATACCATAAGTCTAGGTGAAGCCTTTAGCCACTAGTGTTGCCTTTAGTCACTCGGCTGATCCATCTGCTTTGTGCTTTACTGTAAATACCTATTTGCACCCAACCGATTTCTTCTCTTTTGGAAGAGAGACCAACTCTCAGGTAGCATTCTTTTTCAGAGCTGTCATCTCCTAAATCATAGTCTTTTTCCACTTAAGATCCGCAACAGCTTCATTTAAACCGTGCAGAATCGATATAGAAAACAAAGAAGAAACAAAAGCACGATATGAGTTTGATAAAGAGTCATATGAGGCAAAATGTAAAATTGAATGTTGATTACATGTCCTAACGTCTTTTCAAAGGGCAATAGGTAAATCACAAGTATCATGATTAACAACAAAAGACTTATTACCAGGTTGATCAGTGCAAGGGACTGAATTGGAAAACGGAGGTAGCAACTGGCAAGGTGGTAGTGGTGCATGAGCAGTTTGATCCTTTGGATGATGAGAATAAGTACGCATATCAGTTCTGTCTAAACGTCCAGCAACATCTTGCTTTGTTTTCTCCCCCTCACTAGGATTAAGGTTTTGTTGGGTAAGATTCAGAAAGATTAATCCTTGAAACTCCTGATTATGTTGAATCCGTGTATCTGACGGTAACATCTCTTCCAGTCTAGATGTCCCCCCTGAAGAGATGTCTCAGGGGAACGGAAAAGGGACTGACTTCCCAAAAATAATATCCATACTGGCAAACACCTTGCGAGTGACAGGAGCATAGCATTTATAATATTTTTAGGTAGTAGAGTAGCAAATGATGATACATTTACCAGCCTTAGAATCCAATTTGCTACCCAGGTGTTTAGGTGCATGAACAAAGTAAGTGCAACCAAAAATCTGAGGCGAAAGAGAGGAGACAGATGAAGCTGGGAAGCTCCAAAAGAGTTTTGAATTGAAGGACACTAGAGGGCAAGCAATTGATAAGATAAGCAACAGCAAGGACTATCACGCTTTAGAACGACTTGGGAACATGCACAGTAAAGAGAAGAGAACAGGTAACCTAAAAAAGATGACGATTTTTCCGTTCAACAACTCTATTTTGTTCAGGAGTGCAGACACAACTCGTCTGGAAAAGAATACCATGAGCCTCCAGATAGGCGTGAAAAGCACCATCAAGATATTCCGTCCCATTATCAGTACAGATGGTCTTGACGCTGGCATCAAATTGGATGCATACTATTTGATGAAAATTTTGAAAACATGAAAAGACCTCACTTTTAGTGCGAAATAAATATGCCCAAGTGGCACGGGAATAACAGTCAATAAAAGTCACAAACCACCAATAACCAGAGATAGAAGTAACAGCAAAAGGACCCCCTAAACATCAGAATGGATAATCGTGAATGGAAAATCACTGCGTTTATTAAAGGAAAGGTAACAAACTGTTTATGTTTTGCAAGTTTACAAACTTCACACAAAAAGTACTTCTAGAATAATGTTTAACTAAAAAAGGAAAAAATCTCTCTAAAACTCCAAAAGAAGGATGCCCCAACCGCTGTTGCCATTGATGTAACTGCAAAAATATGGTTTCGGTATCAACATGGAGAGCCTGGTCTAACGGTGAAGGTGATGAAAGAGAAGCGAAAGACAGAATATCCAGTAAATACAATCTACCACGTGCACTATCAGTGCCAATCATTCTCCTCGTCACCAGTTCCTGAAACACATAATGAGTGGGAAAAAGGTTACAATAACAATTTAATGACCTTGTAAGACGACTAATAGACATGAGATTAGTAGAAAAATTGAGAACATAAAGAACAAAGGAGAGAGAGAGAGAAAAGAGCAATGGATAGAACCTTTGTCAGATACAGAGGATAAAGATCCATCGGCTATTCGAACCTTATCTTTATCAAAACAAGTGGAGTAAGAGGAAAACAAGTGGAAGAGCCAGTCATATGATCAGTGGCACCTGAGTCAAATGGTCCAAGGAATATGAGAGGCAACACTAAATGCACTGGGAGAAATACCTAAGTGAGCAAAATTGGAGGAAGAAGTTGAGGCTAGAGAAGGAGAGATGTCAACACGAGCCAGCAAACGCCTAAGAGTAGTCAACTCAAGTTCAGAGAGTGGGTCAGTCTCACTAGATGGGTCAGTAGAAATCTCATAAAGATGAGTATGGGAGTGTATAGGACCACTACGTCCACTATCATGGCTACCTCACGTCCCTGAGTAGAATGACCATGTAACTTCTAGTAGTAATCAATAATATGACGACACTTATCACAATGCTCACAATGTAACTGATCGTGGGGTACTGAGCCACTCTTCTTCCCCATATTTAGTATAACTAGGCTAGCCTGTCTTGGTGATAGACGTGACAGTTAACACTGAATGCTCTTGACTGGAAAGGGGAATAATAGCATAACATCGGCTCTTTTCCTGCTGAACGTAAGCATACGCCTGCCGCAAAGTAGGAAACAGATCTTGACCCAAAATTTGAACACAGATAGTATCATATTCAACATTTAGGCCGGCAAGGAAATCATACACCCTCTCCTTTTCTGTCATCTTCTGAAAGGCAGCAGTATTAGTGTAGACATCCCGATTTGACCATGCTTAATCTTAGGTTGGTTCGGGTGAATCCGATGATAAAATCAAATGGAATGGTGTTTTTAAACAATCTTTGGGGAATGATCCAAGCTCAGCACCTAAGTCAGATGATCAAAAATTCAAACCAGTGAACCTACATTGTCTAAACCTTGAATCGCCAACTTCAGCCCTTGAGCCGCCATCGTTGAACCTTAGGGTTGCCAACTCCATTATGGCGACCGCCAGGTGAGCCTCTTGGAAACCCTAGCAAAAGTGGCGACCGCCACATTTGAACCTTGGGGTCGCCAACTATGTTGTGGCTATCATCGGAGGAAACTCTTGGAAGCTCGACTTTTGTGGCAATCGCCAACTTCGATCATGGCGACCGCCAACTCCAAAAACCCTGACGTGCCCCAAAATGTGCCAGCACTTCATTGGTTGATTAACTCTATAAATACCATACTTCTGGTATGATTTTAGGAGGACAATTCTGATGTCGAAATTCTGACGAGTCGAAAGGCGATAGAGTTCTGATGCCGACACTCTGCTAGAATACCGAGGGAGAACAATTACTGACACTCATATCCCGCTGAGTTCTTGACTTACCTTTACATTTGGATTGGAGCATTTCCCGAGGATTAGATTACTGATCACCACTTGAGGATTTAATTGCGATTCAAGTATTTTGTTTATATCCTCGGCCTTTCTCTCTCCACTTTCTACCTCTTGGAGTGGCTGAGTTAATTTCAATTTGCATGTTTCATTCATCCGTTTAGTTGATTTAGTTTATCATTGAATTTGTGGAATTGTAAGTATGTGATCAATGAGCATGATTAGTTTAGGTTGATTCGGTTAATTCTCACTAAAATCAAAGTAATCTTAGCTGTTATTTTTGTTCATATCGCACACTTGCATTTTAGTTACTGTTGGAAATTCATCAAAATAGTGTCAATATATCCGGCAATTGTGATTTATAATGTCGTAGTTGTTACATTTGGGATCCGTTTGTTTCGACGTAAAATATTTTATCATGAAAAATATTTTACATGTAAAATAATTTTGTAAAAATTATTTTTTTACTTATATTTTTTGGTGTTTGGTTAACATTTGAAAAATATTTTCAGTACGTGTTCAGATCTAACAGTCCGCGTTAAGGACATTCGGGATCTTGTGAGCTGTGGCAATGGCGAAGGAGGTGCATTTGTGAGGGAAATGAAAGGATTTCTGGAAGAATGCGAGGAGGAGCTTAAGGTGGTGAGAGAGAAACAAGCTAGGGTTATGGAGATCGTGAGGAGGACGACAGAGTATTATCAAGCGGGAGGAGATTCCAAGAACAGATGGGAAAATCCGCTCCAATTGTTTGTGATCGTGAAGGATTTTCTTGATATGGTGGATCAAGTTTGTCTTGACATCGCAAGAAAGATGCAGAAGAGGAACGCGAGGACTCTGGTAGGGTTATCGCGCCGTCGCCGCCAAGATCTCCGGGGAGACTCCAAATCTTCCAGTCATATTTTAGGTTAGATAACATTGATGGGACACCATTTTCAAGCGATTCAGAAGTTGATTTCTGAAAGGTAGCATGCAGTAAATTGATTTAAGCAAAAAGCTTAAGAGTGGAGGAAAATGAGGAAATGATGAAGGCGGGAAGGAGGTCCTGCATCTCTCCCTCTCTCTGTGAATGACAAAGACAAAGGCGGGAAGTATGAGAATGACGAAAAGATGGGAAGTATTCGACTGAAGGTTCATGAATGTAGATTTCCAAAATTAACTTACGCTTTGATTTTTTGTAATCCAAATTTGGTTAAATGAGTAAAATGTTTTACTTTAAAAAAATATTTTACGTAAGTATTATTAACTAAACAATGAAAAATAAGTAAAATATTTTACCCAAAAATATTTTACGTCGAAACAAACGGAGCCTTGGTGCACTAACATTCATACAGTCGTAATTGCTAATATTTCGTCCGTATCTTAACATTTTTTAGTTAAATAATAGCTATTACATCCTTATGTAATAATCGTTACTTCCGTAGGTTTAAATAGTATTTTTTTTTCTTTTATTATATTTTGTTATATTTTGATGAAATTCATGGTAAATCTTTTTATAGATTAATTTCTTTTTAGTAGCATCTTTTATTACTTAATTAGCATGAAATCCACATTTGGTTAGAGTTTTAAGGATTTTGGAGCATGTCTTTGGTTATTTTGCTTAACATCATGTTTAGAATAATTAGGTTATTTAATAATATTGTCTGCATTTGTGATTAGAATCTAGGAAATTTTGGAATTAGATTTCTTTAGATTTGGTATCATGTCATATTTATGTTAGTTTAGGTTATTTGTGATACTGTGTGGTTTGCTCCATGTATTCTTTAGTTAGAAAATGCATACCATAGGACTTAGAATTTTCTTTTGCTACTTGTTTCATTTGGCATTCCATATACATATGTTATGTATTTTTGCTATTTGATTTTGGATGATCTTTCTCTGTCTCTATTTTCTGTATTTGCATGCATTTGAGAAATCTAATTAAGAACCAAGAATGCTTAGTAGAGGCTAACCTCACGGTTGGGCGAACGGGGTGCCTAGCATCTTTCTCAATTCGTACCTTAGTCCTTGGACCCTTGTTTTCTCTGGTTACCATTTTAAAGATCAGTGACACATTTTTTTTTTCTTGATTTTTTTCAAAAAATCAAGTGGCGATTCCATTTTTCACAAAAAGAGTTTTCAAAATTTGGTTTTCAAGGTGTTAAAGTATTTTCTAAACATTTATTGAATTCATTTCTTTTTTAAACAAAACCTTAAATCCCGACGCCACAATCAGTGGTATAGATAGCATAAAAGTCCTGATAATAATCAATCTCGTTCTAGCAACTAGTCAACTCGGCGTAATACCGAGCCAAGGATTAGTCTTTCTGATATAATCCATAGAGTTTCTTCCCCAATTTGAATAATTGAGCATCATTGCTAGTTTGGGATTAAGTCTGAGCAATAGCTTCCATATCTTATGTGTAGTATGCAGAATTAAAAACTGCAACTAATGAAGGGTTTCTTAGAATGTAGTAACCATGGCATAAAAAGAATATTTTTCTCTATCCACCGTGTGCGAGAAGACTCAACAACTGTTGGCTGTTTAGTTTCTCTAGTGATATACTCAGATACACCGCGAGCATCAATGGTTAAACTACAGGCACTAGAATAAATCAAATAATTGCTACCATCCAACTTGATAGGACTAATATGAAGAGACGGACTATTAATAGGAGTCTTGGAACGAGTCAATATGGTGTTCTCATTGTGAAGCGAAGTCCCACATTGCCCGAGTACAAAAGTAATATACAATATATAAGCGTGAGGGTATCCACACCTCAATAACTAGCTTTTATGGTTGAGTTCTACCCAAGACCGTATAATATGGTATGAGGGCAAGAGTACCAGAGATGGGTAGGGTGCGTGCCCATGGCATGCACGCGGCAGGTGCTGCTGAGTGAGTATACTGCGCGTGAGAAAGGGTGTGAAGCAAAGTTCTACATTACCAAAGTACAAAAGTAATATGCAACATATAAGAATAGGGGCACCCCATCTTAATAGTTAGCTTTTAGGGTTGAGTTCTACTCAAAATCTTATAACTCTCATGACCACCATAAGGATTTCCAGTAGACATGGCCATAGATGATAAAAAACAAGCAATACAGTACCAAAGAAATCAGGAAACGTTGTAATAGATGCGAAACAAGTGAAACAAATGACCACAAACTAAAAAAAGAGAAAAGAGATAGATGCAAACCCTAGCCGTCGCAGTAGATCCACAAAACCATAGAACAAACCCTAACTGCGAAGTTCGCACGCAACCAAGGAGCTTCAAACACCACTGGTTGACACTAATTGGAGCTCAATCAAGTGCATTAAGCCCTTAAACTAAGCAAAACTGATCAGAACTTGTCAAAAAAACCTAGCCGCAACTCGTTGCAACTCAAAATCAACTAAAAATCAACAATAAGGTGATTCGACCCTGGTAGAACCTTGTTTAACTCTAATCGACACCCATGGAAGGAGAAAAAGTCGTCAATTGAGACTCGAAGAGCCACAATCGTGATCTGCGACAAAAACCCTAGGCAGCGCCAAGAAAAAAAAGAAAAAGAAAAAGATCAAACAAAAGGGAAAAATCATGATGCTGATGGAGCGAAACAATTAACCTATTGATATTGGAAAACCCAAAGGAGTCTTCCAATACATCATTTCTGGTTAATGGAATTCATAGGAATAGGAAGAACCCCTATCAAATTAAGATTTTTTCTTTTGACCATCTTTCGATCCTTAATATGATATATAAGAACCGCTACTACAAAGAATATTACACCCCTGATCGTGAAATATCAATTGTTTGTTGAATCCTATGAAGACTAGTTGATCATTTGGGGATGCATTTTTTTATTTTTATTTTTATTTTTTATAGTGACGAATTTAGAAAAGAAAAGGAGGAAAAAAAGAAAAGAATGAAGAAAAGAATCACTAAATCTCCCTTGCATAGGATTGGTACCATGTTAAGATTAATGTAGACAAGAGAAACAGAAGAGAGAGCTTGAGAGAGAAGAATTGTAACGGAGAATAAGAGAGCACCCAAAATTAGAATTAGCTCCTTACCAGTGTTATTTATATAATAAGACCAAAGTAGACCAAGTACAATAATACCCCTTACTTAACAATATTATAAAGTTAAAAAAAATATAACTCTCTTACAAACAACTTTTCCATATTTATTTTGTAGTGTCAATATTATGTCACACATTAATAGCTTGTCTTTGAAACCTCATCTCTGTATGTGGAATTAACATTTTCCTCCTTGCTTCTGATTTATTGCTTCAGCCTTTTAACATTATAATATTTTATATTAAATCAGGGCATCAACAGGGATAGGGTTGAACAGATGGAAGCTCGATTGAAAGAAGATATCCTCTTTGAAGCTTCAAGGTACCTTCTTTATCTTCAATTTGTTTTGATTTTTATTGTGCTAGGTTAATTGTATAATTTCCTTTACAATGTTTTTTTTTTTTTTTTTTGCATGATAGCAAATTTTTTGCACACCTGACTTAACAGATGGGGAAATAAGATCCTTGTAACTGATGAACTGCCAGATGGACAGATGGTAGATCAGTGGGAATCGGTCACACATGATTCTGTTAAATCACCACTTGAGGTATACCTATCTCTTAAATCATGTGGAATGCAGAACCTGAATTTATCCAACAGTTTCTTGTATTTATCTTAAATGAATTTCTCCATCTTAGGTGTACGAAGAATTGCAAGCAAAACGATACCTTGTTGAATATGAACGTGTTCCTGTAACAGATGAGAAATCACCAAAGGAGCAGGATTTTGATATTTTGGCAAGTGTTCGTGTTTTCGCTTTTGGTTTAATGTCTGTAATTAATGCTAACTTGCTACCCGATTCTTTGAAACCTGTCGATATGTTTCTTGGGAACTGAGATTTATCTCATTTTACTTATTTTTTTTGTCACATCCCCAACCCGTAAACTAAAGATTAGCAAATATGACCAGCCAATAACCGAGGTTATTGATGGCCTCAAAACAGGTATCAAATTGTGGGCAGATTAAATAATAAATAATTAAAATTTATGCACAAGCAATATTCATAAATTATTAAGGAAAAATAATCATGTGTCTCAACCTAGAGCAAGTGACTATATATGTTATATGGACTTTGGTGCAGGTATGTGTTTAAATGTTGCATTAATTTAATTCTTAAATCAAGTACACCGGGATACGGCAAAATTATCATATTACTTAATTTATTTCTTTTTATTTTTTAGGGTAAATGGTGTTTATAAGGTTCCTATTAAATAGCTTGATATACATTGTTTGGTCAATTTCCTAACAACTTAAATTTTTGAGACAATTGGTGATTTAACATAATATCAGAGCTCTAGTTCCATGAGATCTTGGGTTCAAGTCTCGCGATGTGTTTTTTTGTTATATTTGTTATTGTGCACTATGTGTGTTGGTGCACCTATTCAGTTTATTTGCCTCTCTACGTGCGAGACAGGGTCGCACGTGATGGGGAGTGTTAGATAGTTTGATATACATTGTTGAGTCCATTTCCTAACAGCTTAAGTTTTTTGGACAATTAGTGACTTAACAATTCCATTGAACATTTTATGCATAATATGAGAGTTTATTCATAGTTTTATAGTAAACTCAAATTAATACATATGCTTTATAGTCGAATGTCTAATTAAAAATGTTCAAAAAATATCACATACTTTTATCTAAGTGTCGAGAGTCTGGCACGGGTACTTTATACATTTAGAAGTCCATGTAACATAGGTGTTTATGTACAATATCCAAGGCTAATGTCATGAATGCATCCAAAAAATTTATATTAACATCAGATAAAGTTAAAAAGTGCTAGTTCATCCAAGTTTTAGACCATAAATACAGCATGCAACCAAGTAGATTGACACGCGCGTCAATTCTTTTCAAAACAAAAGCATTGGCAAGTCTCCAAGTCTAAGTCTCATCTCCTGTAAAATGGTTACAACATAAACTATAAGTTAAAGCCCTGTGAGTGAATATACATCAAGAGCATAGACATTAAATCATTTGTCACGGATATCCAAATTATCAAAACCATAGCTGTAACCAATAATAACAGAGTTTTTGTAAGGAAAGAGCATTTAACAGAGACTTTCAACGACAGTAAAGCATTTGAAACCGTATAAGTAATCATATATAGTATGCTCATCACAATGGACAAACAGAGGAACATCTGTGTCGTCCCGAATGCCAAATGGAGGCCATTAACATGTCAATACGGAGGCCACAATAAGTGGCAATAACAGAGGCCATATGAAAAGTGGGTTTCGCGATTCATGAGTTCTATCCTACATGAGTGTGTACATGTTTTTATTAAAGGATTATGAGTAGAATAGTGTATGATTTACCTCAAACCCAAGTTCACAAAAAGCTATATAGTCTTCTTCCCCTTGAAGCTCAAGAACCCAACACACATTTTGTCTCTCCCTAGAAGCTCAAGAATCTAGCACACACTTTCTCTCTCTTCCTTGAAGCTCAAGAACCCAATACACACACTTTCTCTCTATATATATTTCTCCCTTCTCTCTCTCTCTCTCTCTCTCTCTCTCTCTCTCTCTCTCTCTCTTGTTGCAACAATAAGTGTTCGGATCCAGATTGTACCATATAAGATCTAAGTGGCATAAGTGACGCGTGTAAGAAATGAACACATGTCAAAGTAAACTTTGCATGTGTGTGAAGTGTCTAGAGCTTTCTATTATAATAATTAGGGTCTGCATATATGTCACTAGTTATGATTATAATAGCTAGTCACCTAGCTCCTAGCATTGAGGAGGCCTTGTTTTGCCACGATGCATGCTATACTTGATGATGCACTTTAACAATTAAGGTCTACCAATTGAACCCCTACATGGGTCCCACAACTACATTGTTAAGTATTATTTTCTTTAATTTCTTTCTAATAAAATTAGAAAATACTATGACATTTTCACACAATATCCTTATTAATTATAATTTAAATTAGTTAATTAGCATGATGATAATACAGGATATTACATTTTTACTTCTTGGTAAACATCTTGATGCATGACGGAGGCTCCATTAGCTAAGGCCTTTTTCGAAGTTTAAGCTGTTTCTCTGGTTTCTTCATTTTTGTGTATGCACATGGGGTATCATCATAAATGCGTGTCCAGCCCAAAATATTTTGCTTTTATTCTTCTTAAGAATGTCTTGGGATGTAATTGGTATATATTGGACTCATTGTTTCCTTTATGGATAGAGATTGATATTGTATTGCATTAGTGTACATCTAACATGTATTGCGGCCCCCTTTGGACTTCTTCAATTTTTTGCATAGAAAACAAAAATGCTTTAAATATGTTATAGGGCATCTCCTCGAATTAACTAAACCTATTTATTTAACTCCCCCCCATGTTGGACAACTGAATCAATTTATTTCAAGCCTCCTTGTAGAACCTCGTGAAGATGGCACATCCTAACTTTCAAAGCCAATTTTTAAACAATGTAATGGTTGTGTTTTCACATTGAATACAACATTTGAATAATCCATTTAGACTTTGAAAGATACATAGGTATGGTATTGAGAAAATCTCAGTTAAAACCTTGCTCTACCATTTCTCTTGCTAACCTCGAGCCCTAAACACTTTTAGTTATCTTGCTTTAGTTATCCCATGCAAAACAATATGCATATAAATTATAAGTATACAAAACATTAACCCATAAGCTATAAACCAAAATCTATTTTTGTTGTCTTTAGAAATTCTAATCCTCTTAAGTGTTTTATATGCTTTAACCCCACACAGATGTAAGATAAGCATGAATAGAATTCTTCCATTCAAATGGAAACTTACCCATTCTAAATCCAAAATACAAAACAGTCATGATAGGTCTCAAATTGAGGGCGAGGAAACCGTGGTTTTCAACCAAACTTTCATTCCCGTTGAAGCATCCGCTCGATTTGGATTGATTGTATTTGCTTCAACCCTATACCAGTGGAACATAAGCATGCATAAAATTGCTCCATTCAAATGGAAACGTGGCAATTCTAAATCCAAAATACAGCACAACCATGATTCAAAGGTCTCAAATTGAGGGCGAGGAAGCCATAGTTTCTCAATCAGCCGATCAAACTAGGGCTTAGAGAAGGGGAATTTAATAATATTAGCAAGGACAAGCAAGCTGGCTTTAGTTTCTTCCATTTCCCCTGTTTTCCTTTGCTCTCTCCCTCTGTGTGTGTGTGTGTGTGCGCGCGCGCGCGCGCGTGCACGTGCGCACAAACCCCTGAAATCTGCAGAAGCAGCTCTCTTTTCTTCTTTTTCTTTTATTTTTTTGAATTACCAAGAGAGACTCTTTTCTCTCACAAACTTGACAACTTATGTGGGAGTTTTACCCTTTTAACTAATCCTGATTAATCTGATTAGTAACACATTTGTAATTGATAATGATTACTGTTTTCATGCAAAGTTCAAAACACGAGAAACATGTACATGAAGCAATTAAGCACCTTGATTAAGAAATCTGATATCATGAAGGCATTTGAAAATATACGAACTCCAAAATGAAGTATGTGAAATACTCTTAAATTTTGCATTCTCATGCAATGACAAATTTTCTTAAAAGTAAGACAGGCATAGTTAAGTAATAAATAAACATACAAACTTCAAAATGAAGTATGTGAACTTCTCTTAAATTTTACCATTTCTCCTGATAAAAAGACTCATCATCTCTATCTGGCCTGTTATTGTAACATGGAAGTACATTAAAAAGGTTTAATTATCATGAACTTTAAATCTGTCCCACTTTGAAATAAAACCAATCCTCGATATTTTTCTCACATCTTAAAATCAAATCTGGTGATATTATCAGCTGTCCTCTTCCCACTTACTGTAACTATGAATGAGTTGTAGAAACATTTTGGTTCCGTTCTTGAATATCCTTTTAAGTGGGCATTAAATTAACATGCGCTTTCGCACTGGATGAACGATAGGACAGTTGCATCGCTTGAATGCTATGGGAATTTGGATCGTTGGTTTGGTATCTGTATACCGTGTATATTTTGCACATATAGGTTGTTTTGATTTTTAGTTTTTTTCCCCTGTTGGATGTGGTTGTGGCATGTAGTCAGCATTTAAAATTTTATCCTGTGAGATTTGACTGGTTTCCTCAATTTCTTTTTAATTTTCCATCTTTCTAGGTTGATAAAATTTCAGAAGCCGACATAAACACAGATATAATTTTTAATTGCCAAATGGGCCGTGGAAGAACTACAACTGGGATGGTGATAGCTACATTGGTATTTTTTAGTCGAATTGGAGCATTTGGTAATTGATTTTTCCTTCTGTATTATCTCCTTTGTTTTGTTATTATGCCTCATCTTGTTGTTGATATGGTGCAGTGTTTGATAAGTTTAAGGGTTGCCCCAATCTTCTAGGATATTAGCACGAACCTTCTCATGACACTTTGTTTACTTGACCATACAATGTTTTACCCTGTGAAAAGCCTAACATCCCGGGCCTTTTATGTGTAAAAATGT
This sequence comes from Heliamphora exappendiculata, assembly GCA_034768845.1. Lineage (NCBI taxonomy): Eukaryota > Viridiplantae > Streptophyta > Magnoliopsida > Ericales > Sarraceniaceae > Heliamphora > Heliamphora exappendiculata. The sequence continues at coordinate 377,631 of JAOTRH010000006.1, forward strand.
ACTTTCCATTTTACTTCTAGTCCTCTGGCTAACATATTTAAAAACAGAGATTTTGTTGAGATATTTCTCAAAGTGCAAATAGACATGAGAAGAAATTGAGAAATGGACAAAATTGACACTCAATGTGCTTGGTGTTACATGATTTTGAGTAAAACTCAACCCCAAAAGCTAGCTATTAAAGTTATGGTGCTTTCATGCTTGTATACTGCACATTATCTTTGTACTTAAGCGATGTGGGATTTCGCTTCACATCTTCTCTCACGTGCAACGTGCTCAATCGATAGTACTTGTTGCGTGCAGACCAAGGACACGCACTATGCCTATTTGTGGTACTTCAGCTCTGATACCATGTTACGTGGTCTTAGTTAGAACTCAATCACAAAAGTTAGATATTTAGGTGAGGGTCCCCTCACACTTATATACTGCAGATTATCTTTATAATCAAGCGATGTGGGAATTTACTTTATAGTGGGGACAAATGGGTTGCTGAAACTGGATATTGTTGGGAATTTTTTTATAGGAGGACATGAAGGTATCCAAGAAAAAGTTTAAAAAAAAAGGTAACAAAATTATGGATCCTATAGAGCTCTCCATTCTCTTCTAATAAAAAACAAAGGACTTCCTTAAAAGTTGGAGACAGTGATACCCCAAAAGAGTTCAAATAACATAATCTATCCCCTATACTCTCTATGCTCAATAGGTCAATAGTTATTACATTTTTCTCCAATCAAATTATCCAAAGTACCACACAAATAACTCCCTTTCAACGAAGTCAAGCATTCCTCTTGGAACCAAAGCCTCTAAAATCAATCCAAAGCATCTAAAGAAATGAAGGTAACACCCATCCAGCTTTGCCTATCAATCTCCTCCAAAAAGTTGTCATGGGGCAATACAAAAATAAATAATTAATGCTCTCCTCCATCCTACACATAGCATATCACTGGACGTAAAATAGCAATTAGGGCTCCTTTTTCTATGTTACATGAACTTGGGTATGAGCTAAGGAATTAATTCACAGAGCGGGAGCAGAACGAGGAGCAAGAGTGCTGCGAGACTGTCTTTTCTGAAAATACCTCAAGAATCGGAGCACATCTAGGGCATATATATACTAGTTATGGCCTGTTCCTATAGGCACTCCAACATAATTTAACTCCAAAACATAAATATAGGTATTATTAATAATTCCTATTTTATATTGAAAGTCTAATCTAGTAACCATCTAGCCACCAATAGGGGAAGTAGAGGGAAAAACTACTGAACAAGAAAATCTTCTAAGAATGAACAAGAAAATCAAGTACATCAAAGCATTCAAAAAAATTGGTTGCGTGTACCCAAAAAAAATATCAAAGCATTCAACAACAAAAAATTATTGAATAGTTCACCGTCGATGAACCCTAGAAACATCAAAAAGAGGGAAGATAACAGTAAATTTTATATGCTACATTGGAGAGAGAGTTTGTCGAATACCCAAAAATTTTTGATCAAATCAACCAAAATGGATGCATCTGTGTTTGGGGGGTGGGGAGAGAGAAAGAGAGTTTCTGACATCTATGGATGGTGATTGTGACGGTTCACGGTAGTTGAAATAGTTAGTGGACGCGGATGCAATGCCCGTTTCAATGAATGCAATGAGAGGGGGAGAGGGAGAGAGAGAAAATGGTTTTGGAGAGGAGTTGTTTTACATGAAAGAGAGGTAGAGTGAAACCATTGTGGCAAAAAGGTGGTTATCTCACTTGATGAGAGAGAATACATTTTGGAAAAAATTGTTTACCATCCATTGGATTTCAATTTAAATAAATCTTAATCATTTATTTTGAAAATATGTCAAAGATATTTTGAAGAAACTGATGTATCTTATTATATAGATAATTAGATATACATATTCTATTGTACTTTATATTTGATTTTTTTACTCTTAAATTATTTTTAGTATTTTTGTGCAGTAATACATTTGTAGAACAAGTAACTATGTTTATGGGTGCCAAATGAAATGCTGCATGTGCTATAAATAAAGACAGCGTAATGCACTTGTATATTTGATTTTTTTACTCTTAAATTATTTTAGTATTTTTGTGCAGTAATACATTTGTACGAAAAGTAACCATGTTTATGGGTGCCAAATGAAATGCTGCATGTGCAGTAAATAAACACAAAGCGTAATGCAGTCTGATGACGATAAGTGCTAATGGAAAGTGTACAGTCGTATAGTTGAGTCTTTCTCCTAAAAGTGAATATGATCCATGTTACTCGTAACAAAATAACACATCCATAGGATAATGATACAATTTGAGAGTAGAATTTTCATGGTGATCTAGAATTCCGTGAGTAATCAATTTGAGAATCCCAACCTTTATTCTGAGTCTGATACTTACTTTTAGTGATGACATGAAATAAAGAATTACACAATAGGAAATCACTTACTTTTAGTGATGACATGAAATAAAGAATTACACAATAGGAAATCTCTATAACTTGTTACGTAATATTTGGTTCTATAATATGCCCAAAGCATGATCCCCTTCTCTTAGGCAAAGAAACTGCAACCTTGTTGATCAATGGTTTTTTCTCCCTTCACCACTAGCTCCCCCACAAATAATTTCTCATCATTTTCTCATTTTTTCTTCGACTCACTCGAACTCTAAATACCAACAAATAATATATTTGTAAACTTGACAAAATGGATTGAACCAAAGCAAACCCATCCCCTTTAGAAATTATTGCCTTTGCCCATCCATTTAAACCTTTTTTACTAATCTTCTCAAACTCTCAATTACAAGACTCCAAAAAACTCTCAATCTAGGCCCCCCCCTCCTGAAGACGCCCTAGGTATTTCTAATGAAATGGCCCATGAGGACAAACCATAAATCTTGAATAGACTTTACAATCTCTCATGTGAAGAAGCTCAATAATCTGAAAACCATTTCACTCTCAGTATGGAAAGCAAATTAATCAATGTAGTCTCATCAACAGAACAGAAAAATAATTGTATCATTTAGACAAAGAAACACTCTTATCTCCCTATCACAAAACCTTCCATTAATTCCACTTACTTGACCCTATCAACCAATATTCCCAAGACACCAACAACTATCGTAAAAAAGGAGGGGGGATAAATATTATGTAGAAACTTTGTATTCAACCTAAAAGCTTAAGCTAGTAGGTTCAGAGATCCCAGCATTATGCTAATTGATCACTCATTCGATTTGTGGGATTGAATATTAACGACCCCCCACACACACACACACACACCCAAGTGCAACTGCTTTTTTGAAGTTGATCACGTGTAGTCTTTTTTTTTTTTTTAATCTATCATCTTACGACTTTTTTCTTGGGTCTATCATCATGGGTGTGGTCTTTTTTTTCTTCTTAAAGTCGGTATTGTGGTTCTCACTCTAATATTATATAAAAATTTTGTATCCAACCTAAAAGTTTTAAGGCTAAAGCTAGTAAGTGGAGAAGTCCCAACATTATATTGAGTGATCTCTCATTCCATATATAAACAATATGGATTAAATACTCTAGTATATTCCCCTTGTTTGAGATCCCTAGAGGGTTTGTGACTGACACCCATTTTAGTGGAAGATAGATAGTCCTAAATATGAAATTAGTTCCAAATCTTGTCTTTTTCCAATGAGAGAGGGAGATGATTTTAAAATAAGTTGTATGGAAATGCGTCTAGTATTGTAGTTTGAAAGGTCAAAAGAGCGTGCATGATTGAACTTTTGCAGATTTGTTTCCCAAATCTTACATTTTCACCAAATGCCAAATTTGATGAAAATGGCTTTGGAATAATATTTTATGCTATGAAAGTCGAGGAGCAAACCTGTTACGATCCCGTCCTACATTGATTACAATAAGGGACTCCTTATGTTGATATAAGTCATTTGGGTACCCTCCCATTGTAAGGTAGTTTTCAGGGTGAGTTCTCTACCCAAGGGTTTGTACCATTTGATATCAGAGTAGCCCCCATGCCAAGTATGGGACTGAACGCAGCCTATTCGAGTATGTGATCGTATGGGTTGCTGCCTTGTAGTTGAAGTCACAGAGGGGGTGTCTTATAAGCCAGATTAAGACAACTTGCTAAGTTGTTACAGCTAGAATTCTATCTCCTATATGGCAACTTAATTGGAGATGAGTTGTAGCTATTGTGTCGCCATGTGGCTGATCAAGATTGGGAGATTAATTAGAGTTAGTTAAATGTAATAAAGGGATGCTTTGTTCCGCCAATTTTCTATAACGGATTAGTAGAGGGCTAGAGGCAGTTATTAGTTGTTAGTTTAGTTAGTTTCAAGTTGTTAATTTTCAATCTATAAATACTTTTGTATTCCTAAATTAGAAATGCATGTGAAAGTAAAGTAGAGATTCATCAATTGAAGATTTGTTTGGTCCTCTTGAAGAATAGCAGTTGTGGGAGTCTTCTTCCCTAGCTCTAGAGTGTAGCAAGTTGGATCCATCAATTAAATTAAAAGAAGTTGGCTGGATGATTCTAAATTGCATGAAATATAATTCATGATCTGAAACGAGAACGTAGCAGTTTACCTGTATATGAATAGAAACATGGCTTGCTCAAGTACAAAGGGAAATTAGTGGTGCATTGACAGGCTAAGTAAATATGCATACTTTGTCCCACTTTCTCCCTCCTACACTGCTGCCATAGTTGCTCAAGCTTTCATGTATAACATTTTTAAGTTGCATGGAATGCCATCGACAATAGAATCCAATAAAGATCCGGTGTTTACCGGCTTCATCTTTTGGCAAGAATTGTTCACTACAAGGAGTACAACCTCATCTTAGGTCTAGGTATGGCAGTGGGGCGTGGCGGGGCGGGGAGGGGATATATAAGGAATAATTAATTAATTATAAAAGTAACGATATTAATGAAAATTATAAATAATATAGTAAAAGAAAAATAATGGTTGATGAGCATTAGAATTAAAATGACGAAAGATGAAAAATAGAGAATAAAATGAGATATAAATATAATATTAAAATATAAAAATATTAAACTTTATATATATATATATATATTTTTATTTTTTTTATAAATAAAAATACTTAATTTATATAATCGGGGATGGGGTGGAAAAAATCGGAGAAGCAAATACCGTCCCCGCTCTACTTCTTATCGGGAACGGAAAAAACCCGTAAAATTTGAGGTGACGGAATGCGGGGACGGGACTGGATGGGGAAAATTGCCATCCCTACTTAGGTCTGCAACTCTTCAGAAATAGATGCTCAAATCAAGACTCTAAACAAATGCTTGGAAAACTTTCTTAGATGCCTCACTGGTGAGCATCCTAAAGAGTGAGTTAAGTGCGTTCCTCTGGCTGAGTGGTGGTACAATACCACTTATCATTCAGCAACAAAAATGACTCCTTTCGAAGTCATATATGGGTGTACACCAGATCATCACATGCAATATTTCTTTCAGGATCCTTCAGTAGCGGTAGTATCAGATATCCTTCTTGAAAGGGCCAAAGTGTTATCTTTTCTAAACGTACACTTGAAGATGGCTCAGTAAAGAATGAAGAAGTTCGCTAATGCAAAGAGAAGTGGAAGGGAGTTCTGGGTTTTTCTACGGTTTCAACCTTATAAGCAAACCATTGTAGCAATGAGATGGAATAGGAAAGTTTCCTCAAGGTACTATGGACCTTTTCTGGTATTACAAAAGGTTGGAACAATGGCTTATAAAAGTTGGACTTACCGCCTGAATGTTGATTGCACCTTATAATCCATGTATTTTTCCTTAAACAAAAGTTGGGCACTTCAGTTACTGCGCAGCCCAATCTTTCTTTAATTGCCCAAGATGGTAAGCCTGAAGTTGAACCGGCAACAGTTTGGGATCAAAGGATGATCAACCGGGGGAAACAAACCAGCGGTTCAGTGGCTAGTGCAATGGTCTGGTGTTTATGCTACCTGAGAAGATTACAATACATTCCTGAAGAAATTCCCTGATTTTCTGCCTCGAGGACAAGGCAAAGTCCAAGAGTGTATGAATGTTACGGCTGAAATTCTATCACCTAAGTGGCAGCTTAAGTGGAGATGAGTTGTAGCGATTGTATGGCCATGTAGCTGATAAAGATTACGAGATTAATTAGACTTTGTTAAAAGTAGTTAAGGGGTGCTTTGTTCACCCTATTTTATGTAACAGGACAGATTAGTAGAGGCAGTTGTTAGTATAGACAGATTAATCTATAAATATTTGCATTCCCACATAAGAAATGCATGTGAAAATAAACAAAAAATCCATCAATTAATATGTGCTTGTTCTTCTTGAAGAAAAGCAGTTGTGGCCCTTGTGGGAGCCTTCTTCCCTAGCCAGAGTGTAACAGCTGTTGAATACTGATATATAAAAGGGAAAGGGCTACCATTGGGTTAGTGTCGATAGAGTGGGCCATCGAGATGTCGGCTGCATAGCGTGGTAGTATGTTATGAACCTGTAACCCATCGATTAAAATAAGACTCTCCATGTGTATATAATTCACTTGGGCACCCTCCCCTAGTAAGCTGGTTTTCTGGGATGGGTTTTACCTAGGGGTTTGTAACAAAACTACATATAGGATACTTTTCACTATCCACTACATATGCTAGGACTAATCTTATTGTATCGAGTTAGCTGCGTAGATCTTGCTTTTAAGTATTCTGCTCTAAATAACACCATTATTCTGTTAGCTAGTGAAACTGTTACTCTTCCCTCTTTTAGGTGTCCTTTGTTATCTTTCTATCCAATCAGCATGATCTTCCCTATGTCTTTTGTAGACATATCAAACCGATCTTGGCTAGGCCTATCTTTCATGAGGACTGTAATAGTTTCTTTAAGCACCAGTTTATGATTTGGCTTCTTATCAAGTTCACTTGTGGGTTTTACTGCCTGCACATGCTTCATATAGCAAGAGGAACAACAATGGTGGCAAGATGGACGTGTAACCATTGAAAATGACACTTTTGTCATTAGTTTAGCGAGGTGATTACATAACTTGGATGTTTAACCCTGACTAAAGTTTATGCCTATAAAAAAGTCTCGGATTTGAGTTTATTACCTCTACTAGAGATCTTAAACAGCTTCCTTGTTTAGATCTTTGTTGTCAGAATTGCATGGTTTAGAATACGTATTTCATGATTCTTTCCGATATGCCAAGCAATCAATTCGTATCTAGTGATGAATCAATGAAAGCCTAGATCGCATAAGAATTGTAAAATTCACGATTTGTACCCAATGATTCGAAAAATACACCAAACAATTGATTCAACTTTATTCACATTTTCTATTCACAAAAGGAATATCATGAGTGCATATTATACTAAATTTATATCATTTTGGTGGTGTGAAATTTTGAATTTTTACTTCTTGTATAATGAATCTTGGAATTTTTTTCTTCTGGTTTTTAATCATACATGTATCTATAGATTGTCATAAATTACAGTGTAATCAGTAATATAATATTGGATCAGAGGACAAAGATCACGTTGAGTGCGTTTAGGCTCCCATATCTTTTTCTATATACACAAGCATTTAACTATTACATCATATACTCTTCATTTAGAATATTATTGTGTCTAGATTTCTCATATTTATATCTTTAATATCTAATTATATATGTCGTATGTATTATGTATTTTGTAATCAATAATCGTATTTTCACAATTGACGACTTGATTTGATTCACGATTGGAAAGAAAGATAAGCATGATTCATAATTTGACAACTATGGTTCACAGCTTCACATGATAGGTTTCCTTGCTTTCCATCAGACATGTTATTTAATAGTGTAAGGTTTTGGGCTGCAGTTAAGCAATAATTGGGGATGCTTGAGTGCTGTGAACAGTCCCAATGAATGGCAGCTGGGGCTGTTGAGCATAAAGTGTGTGTGTGTGTGTGTGTGTGTGTGGGGGGGGGGGGGGTGGGACTGGCATCACACCTTCATTCCATAATCATTACACCTAAGGCTAGGATTGCATCTCAAGTCTACAAAATGTGAAAATTCGTTTCAAGGTGACCCTTGTTTTATTGAATTGATTTTGATCCCATTACAATGTTTCACTAGTTTGATGCATGTTACCAAGTGATTTTCCATTCAATTTTATTGGTACCGATGGTCATATAATATGTCTGAAGAACCTCCTGGAAAGTACTTAAGCCTACCAACTTTTATTTCATGGGTCACATCATCTTCGGTCTCTCCATGCTTCTTAATCATTGAACCCATATAATGAAATTGTTCACTCGTTGGTATCTGCTGGTTTTCGATCTTCACTTCTCGGCTATTTCTGTGAAGATCTCGACTATTTGTGCTGTTATTGTTATGGAAGTACATTACCTATTATTTAGTTTGAGTCCTACTTATTTTAAACCTTTATGTCTCAAGTGCTTCTCTCCGAATTTTTGATTCAGCGCCAATCACACTTTTAGTTTCATCCGCTAAGACAATATCATCTGCAAAGGTCAACATAATGCTTTTTAAAATTGAAACTTTAATTTCTATTTTCTGGTTTTTAATTGGTTGAAGTCATTCAAATATCTTCCTTAATTTGTTATTTTGTTTGAAAGAACTGCCCTTCTAATTCTTCTTCTTCTTTGATTCTTGGGGGTATTGATTCGTTTCTTGTTTCTCCTGATGTATGATGCATAAAATAGGTATTCCAAGGACCAATTCAATTGGAAAAGTTTCTAGCTTTGGTTCCAGTGTTACTGATAGTTTGCCTAATTCAGAGGAGGCAATTCGTAGAGGAGAATATGCTGTTATTAGAAGCTTGATTCGGGTGTTAGAGGTAGTAACGCTTGCTCAATTACTTAATTTCGTTAAATCTCCACGGCTGGATGGTTTTAAAATTTTGTATTGATTGTGATATGCATGTAGGGTGGTGTTGAAGGCAAAAGACAAGTGGATAAAGTCATTGATAAATGTGCTTCCATGCAGGTATATCTGTCTATATGCCTAATCAACCAGGTGCAGGTTCCTAGGATCTTCTTGTTCTTCTCATGAATGTTTGTCTGATAATTCATACAAATCCATGAAGTTTGGTACCACAGCAGCACTTCATTGTGCTGCTTGTGGTCCATTGTTGCTGCTTGCTGCCTCTTAAAGCTTCTTATACTGTTTCTTCCTAACAACAGCATCTTATTGACTTATGTCAATGAAGTTTTGTATTTTCACAAGTTAATCTTTGGACTATCATGGCTTTAATGCATTTGTTGTGGATCAAGTTACAGAACTTACGTGAAGCTATTGCCACGTATCGCAATAGTATCTTGCGTCAACCAGATGAGATGAAGAGAGAGGCATCGCTTTCCTTTTTTGTGGAGTACTTGGAAAGATATTACTTCCTTATATGCTTTGCTGTGTACCTCCATACACAGAGAGCAGCATTCCATCCTAGATCCACTGATCAAAGCAGTTTTGCTGACTGGATGAAAGCAAGGCCAGAGCTGTATAGCATAATTCGCAGGTTAACATTCTCTTTTTGGCTTGTGATGAATGCTTGGCAATTACAATACTTTTACTCCATCAGATAAGCTTAGATGCTCTTCTTAGCTTAGATGGTAATGCTGGAAGTATTATGTGCCAATCTACACATTTTATTTACCTGTAATAATTAAGAGGAGTTTAAGTACCATTTTTTTTGACTGGGAAAGGGTATGCTTAACATTGAAGGGAGGTGTCGTGGGAATTGAAAATTTTAACTAGTTTATGTGCCTGGTTCGTTAAGTGACTGTGGAGATTGCTTGTCTTTTTTCTATAAACTGTGTACAAGGTTGTGCCCCAATATTTTGGTTCTTTTAAGTGAAATTGCTTTAAACATAAAAAAGAATTCCAACTATTGATTTTGATATTTTTATAATTAGTATGGAGAAGATGGATTTTGTAACCTACTTATTCCAAATAATCCAAATTGAGTTAACTTGAAGATTTTTAACCTAAATGGGCGGTATTCAAACCTTTGATGTCTTCATGCTATGTACTACCTATGAAGCACGGATACCTTGAAAATGTTATTGTACAAGTACGGTTCCAATACGATCCGCCGCTCCTTTACCTTAGTGACTTCTTTCACGCACAAAATATGTACTCTTGAATTTAATGTTGATTTGTGGATATAGTTTCAGTATGTTTCTGGTACACAAATTATACGAAGTGGGTGTGTCGGAGGTTTATTTGAAATTTTACAAACTAGAAGAATACAAGAATAAAATAACTTGTTGCCTTTCTTATAAAAATAATTTGGAGGATTAGAAGGTTATTTAAGTCCCTAAAAAGTTAAAAGTACATCTTTGAATCAAAAAGTTAAAATTCCAACTACCTGTCAGTGTAAGAATCAATCCAATTGTTAAACAAAACTAATGTTGCATATAGTCTACAAGCTTTCTTCTACCTTATTAAATTCAAAACTCACCAAACCTTTGGTAGCCCTAGTTGTAGCCATTCATAAACCAAATTTCATGCAACATTATCCTACACATTGTAATCTCCCCTTTTGGTAGTGGAGCTTGCAAGAGTTTTGCTAAATAATTGACTACCAACTCATCTACTTAAGTTATTAGGAAGAGGAAAATTTTAGTTATTCATACTCTCAGCACACCCCTCGATGGGCTCATTAACATTTCTACGATTTTTAAAAAATTAATTAAATAGTAATTTAAAATTTATTTCTCAATTTACGTTAAAATGTGTTTACTGAACATGTTTTTATTGAAATCATGTTTAGTAAGCACGTTTTATTAATATTAAGTAAAATAAGATATATTAAATAAATAAAAAAATAAAAGCGTGTTTAACAAACACATATTCAAGGCATTATGTGGTTATTAAGTAAAATCTGTTTTAACAAGCACGTTTTATCAAAAATAAAAAGTCCTTAAAACATAGGTGTGCCTTAACACTTGCATTCATTACACGCTTGAAGAAGTTTAATGGGAGCTTATAAATACATTCACTTCCTTGCTCACTACACCCTCTAAAATTAATAAAATAGTTGTATACTATGTTTTGACACTTATATTATGAGTGTGTACAATAAAAATGTCACGTGTAGTTATATACTTACTTTGTTAGGGGACAACAAGGTTAGTATAAGGACTCCTAAATGCATACAAGTTGCTTCTAACTACACCCACTTAAAGCGTTAAATATCTGTACACTATGTATAAATACTTGTAATGTGATTATAAACCAAACCAAACTAAGCCTTTGTTTCAATTAATTTAGGTCGGCTATTGGAATCATTTTATGCCATTTTACTCTGTTAAGGACCGTATCTTGAGTTAGTTTTAATAAGTTCATATCCTTTCTTAATGCGACATCCCATGTGAGTTTAGGTCTACTCCTTCCCCTAGTGTTTTCATTAACCATGATATTGTCGTTGCTCCCTACTTCTGCGTCGTCAACTGGCCTACATTGTATGTGTTCAAATCACTTTAATTTATTTTCTCTTAACTTGTCGTCAATTGGTGCGACCTCTACCATTCCACGAATCTTTGCATTTCAAATTTTATCTTTTCTATTCTTTCCACGCATCTACCTTAACATTCTTATGTTAACAGCACTGATATTATTTATATGATCTTTCTTAATAGCCCAACATTTTGTCCTATAAAAAATCGTTGGTCTAATAGCTGTCCTATAAAATTTTTCTTTTAATCTTGTAGCTATTCATCGATCACATAGAATGCCGGAAGCACTTCTCCACTTGAGCCAACCAACTTTGATTCTATGGATTACATCATTTGCAATCTCTCCATCTTTGTTGATAATCAAAGCGAGAAAACGAAAATTCACTCTTAAATATCACTTGATTTTGAATCTTTACTTTTTCACTATTAATGCTCCTATTACTGTTAAAATTATATTATATATATTCAGTTTTATTCCTACTTATTCGAAATTCTTTTAACTCTAAAACTTCTCGCCACATTTCTAACTTAGCGTTTACTCCACTCTTAGCCTCATCCACTACGATAATATCATCAGAGAACAATAGATACCGTGGATTACATATTGAATATGTCTACTCAGTTCAACCACAACTAATGCAAAGAAATAAGGACTCAAAGTCGATCTTTGGTGTAATCCTACTGTAATCGAAAATTCACTTGTTTTTCCTGCAGGTGATTTAATTGTCGTGGTGGCTCTATCATACATGTCTCTTATCATATCAATGTACTCCTTTGTCATTCCCTTTCTCTTCTAACACCCACCATATGATATCTCTAGGCACTCTACCATAGGTCTTTTCTAAGTCTATAAAAATCATATAAATATATCTCTTTTTTTCTCTATATTGCTCTATTAATCGTCTTAGTCGGTGGATTACTTCTATAGCTGATCTAACAGCCATAAAACCAAATTGATTTTGTGACACTTTTGTTGTTAATTTTAGAAGATGTTCAATCACACTTCACCATACCTTCATTGTAGGACTCATCAACTTAATACCCCTATAGTTGTTATAATACTGAATATCTTTTTTATTTTTATGTATAGGTACTATAATACTTTTTCTCCACTCTTCGAGTATTTTTCTAGTTATTATGATTTTATTAAATAACTTTATTTCCCATTTCGCTTAGGCATATTCACACCTCCACAGGGATACCATCTGGTCCTAAGCCTTACCTGATTTTATTATCTTCATTACAGTTTTCACTTCATACTTTCTTATTCTGCAATAGAACTTATATTCTCTCGTTTCATCCAAGTTATAAGATTCCTCTCCTCGGGCTCTTTCTACATGTTTTTTGAACGAATAATTTCTCAAAACAGATTTTTCATCTTTTCTTAGTATCCTCATCGATCACTAACACTCTTAAATTCTCACTTTTTGTGCATTTAACTTGAGTAAGATCTCTTGTTTTTCTTTCTATCCATTAGCTTGTTTATAGATATTCTTTTCTCCCTCTTTACTATCTATTCTAGTATAAAAATTATCATAAATTTTCAATTTAGCATATCTAATGGTTCTCTTAACGTTTTTACAAGCTTGTTTATAGCTCTTAAAAATTGTCCTCATTTTTATCCTTGTGCCACCTTTTAAACATTTCTTTTATACTTTTACTATGACTTGGATCTCGTCATTCTACCGCCAAATTTCTTTAGTTATAGGGAGTTTCCCCTTCGACTGTCCAAGGGATTCTTTCGTTATTCTTTTAATGTATTCCGCCATTGTACTCCACATAGTATACTTATCTTCTCCAAATTACACCTTACTCTTTACACATTTTTTCCTTAAAAATCTCTAGTTTCTCACCTTTAGATACCACCATCTAGTTTGTGCTATTTTAATATCTCTTATCACTTTATGTTGTTCCTTAATGTGAATATCTAGTACCGTAAGTCTATGTTTTGATATTAAGCTCTCTCTAGGAATGGCCTTTAAATCTTTACATATTAGGCGGTCTTACGTTTCTAATGAGGAAATAATCTATTTGGCTTTTATGATACCTACTCTTAAACCATTAAGTGTTCTTCTCTCTTTTTCAAGAAAGTGTTGGTTAATAAAATGCTACTGCAAAATCTAAGATCCTTTCTCCAGCCTCATTTCGATCACCAAAACCAAATCCCACATGAACCTTCTCATATCCTTGTCTCTTGTCTCCTACATGCCCATTGAAATTTTCACCTATAATTATTTTCTCTCCTACTAGTATTTTTTGGACCATTTCATCCATTTGATCCCAAAATTATCTTTTAGTATGGTCATTCAATCTTACCTGACGTGCGTAGGCACTAACCACATTAACTATGGTTTCTCCAATCACAAGTTTAATTAAAATTATCCAATCTTTATTTCGCATGACTATTACTACATTATCTTGAATGTGTTTTACTAGTATTTTTACACAATTTCTGCATCTCTTTCTTAGTATAATAGATTTTATACTATGTATTATCTATTTCTTTTGATTTCTCCACTACCCATTTAGTCTCTTGTAAGCACGTTATTCTAATTTTTTTTCTAATTATAGTATCAATTAATTCTATTATTTTACATGTTAAAGTTCCTATCTCCCAAGTTGTAATGTGATTATAGATATTAAAAATAATATATGCATTTATAAGCTCCTTTTCTTCCCCATCTTAGTTTCACATTAGCACACCTCAAAGTAAAAACATGTTTGCTAATGACATTTTTGGCACCTTGAAAAACACGTGTGTCAAACATGATTTTATTTTAATATTTCTTAATTTTTAACTTTTTTCATATATCTTATTCAATTTAATATTTACAAAAGCGTGTTTAGTAGACACGCTTTAACATAGATTAGGAATTAATTGTAGAAATTACTATTTAATTACTGAAGTTTATAAAAAAACGTAAAAATGCTAACGAGCCCCCCCCTGTGTGTTTAGGCTTTGAACGGGTTAAACACATACAAATATTTTAATTATTTGGTAAGTGGTGAGATTTGAACACAAGATTTGTTGATTGCCATACTTTTATATCATGCTAATTTGTTGACCAACAGTTCAAGTAAAAATTTAAGTGGTTAGAGAAAGGGATAATTTTGCAATTTGTAACAACTTTGAAAGCACTCATTGTACATAATAGAGACTTTGCTCAAATGGGGGCTGTTACAAAGATTACCAAGTGTAAGATGTGTGGGGCCCAACCCCCACCTATAAGTATATCCACCATCCACCTTGCTGTTGCCAAACAGCTGACCTTGTATGTTTGCATTTGTTGCTCTTAGCTCCATATATGAAAAGGTAACTGTAGAGTTGGAAGTGTCCTGCTTCCTCTTACAAATCCATCCTAGACATCGTCTGCAACTGGTGTTGATAATAACATCTCCACCTCAGTGTAGGCACGTCCCTAGCTTTGATACCATGTAAGGCATTCAGACTCCATGTACAATCTTTGTTATACTAATATTATTACATAAAAAAGTTTTGCGTGTAAATTAAAAACAAAAGCATCTTGGTGACCTAACCTAATTATGTGAAGTGATTCTTGTATATCTCTCTTGAAGATTGTTTAGGCAATAGACACGAATTATATGTAGCTATCCAATCAATTCAACACAACGAACCAGAGTTGCTCACGTAGAAAGACTATTACGTAGGGTTCTCGAAGCAGAAGTGAGCTTAGGCCTGACCAGCATTAATTTGCATGAAGTGGCTGTCCTATGGTGGCTTGATAAGGTTGAAGCACAATCTTATAAGGGAAACAAGAGAGAAAACACAGGTGATGAGTGCTGCAGACGAACTCCTGATTGATACATTGTGTTTCAGCAATTAGCTCTCATTTTGTATGTGTATGTATAGCAATTGCATCCATTAATAGTTTCGTCTACGAGATGAATGTTCTCCTTTCCAAGAGCACGCACTCAAAGGGTCACGACATTGAAAATGGCTGGTTTTTTAGAGATCCTATTTAAAGATCTAGGCATATAATTCCTAAGGAGTCCTTATCGGTCCCATCATATCCTTTAATTAAAGTGATGCAAGGGGTGAAATCTAAGGTCTGGAGTCCTAATGCATGATGGTTACTTCGAATGGAATTTTAACCCTCCTCACTTGCTTTCTTTATTGCATAAGGGCATAAGCGAAGTCAAGGTCCTTCTAAATTGTAGAGTAAGCAAGCTACCTTCATTCAACAAATTTGTGGACGCCGAGCTAACATAGTCATCCAAAGGCCTAAAGTGAGTGAAAGACTGCTATCACTTCAGCGCATTGCTCGAAAATAAGCTCAGTCATCAATCATATAAGCTCAATCCTCTCCCACAATTCCCTTCTAAAGGGTACAAAAGGACCAAAACACCCCTTGTCATAGCTATTTAGCCTAGCGTTTTTTGAAGATTTTTTTTCTTAAAAGCCTCTTAAAAAGCCTACTTGTTTGGCCGCTCACTGTAATCAATTGGCTTTTTTTACATCTTTCAACATCTACTTTTTTTTAAAAAGCCAAAAAGCTTACCAAAAAAGCTAGGCCAAACACACGTTTACTCCATTGGCTTGAGATTTGTCAGAACTTTTAATTTTCTTCAATTAGTGGTTGCACGCCAGATATAAATTTGAAACTTGTTAAAGAGAATAAATCCTGTTAATTTTTGGACTCCTAATTACCACAAGGGGAGTTCTATCCAAAATGCCACCATATTCTTAACTCATTAAGAATGTTTTTGACAGAGCTATGATTATAAAATATTTTCGGTGGTGGCATTGTGTTCTCTTTGATCTTACCTAATTAAAATCTCATTCACTTTTTACACGTTGATTGTTGGCATGCGTTATGTGTTCACTTTTTATGATACATTGTGCTCTGTCGCAGGTTGCTTAGGAGAGACCCAATGGGAGCACTTGGTTATGCAAATGCAAAACTGTCGCTAATAAGAATAGCTGAATCTTCTGATGGGCGCCCTTGTGAAATGAGTGTAGTTGCTGCCTTGAGAAATGGGGAGGTTCTCGGAAGTCAGACTGTTCTCAAGAGTGACCACTGTCCTGGCTGTCACAACCCTAGTTTACCGGAAAGAGTGGAGGGTGCTCCTAATTTTAGAGAAATTCCTGGGTTTCCAGTTTATGGTGTTGCCAATCCAACAATTGATGGAATTAGATCTGTCATTCAGAGGATAGGTAGCTCTAAAGGCGGGCGACCAATTTTTTGGCACAACATGCGAGAAGAACCTGTTATCTACATTAATGGAAAGCCATTTGTTCTTCGTGAGGTTGAAAGACCATACAAAAACATGCGAGAGTACACGGTATACGCCATTGCCATGATTTATCTTTCATTTATGTGAAACTGGGGTGTGGACAAGTGTAAATTGCTCAGACTGGCTTTGCTGTTGTACCTTACACACCAATTCATACCCATTCGGATCGAATGATACAGTCAGGTCTATCATTGGAAGAATTGGCAAAAACTCCAAATAATTAATTTCTTTACAA
This sequence comes from Heliamphora exappendiculata, assembly GCA_034768845.1. NCBI lineage: Eukaryota > Viridiplantae > Streptophyta > Magnoliopsida > Ericales > Sarraceniaceae > Heliamphora > Heliamphora exappendiculata. The sequence continues at coordinate 394,511 of JAOTRH010000006.1, forward strand.
ATGACTTTTCAATTGACTCTTCGCAGTATGCTGTCTTAAAATGACATATATAAAGTCTTATCTAAACTGGCAGTTTGGTGCATGATGTCAGAGAACTATATATCTACTTGCTCGTATCTTTTATCTTACTGCTCATATAATATTAATTTGTTTTGTACGTGGATGGTGGACCATACTGGTGAAAGCTAAAACACTAGGATTTCTGCATCCAGGGAATTGATCGTGAAAGAGTACAGAGAATGGAAGCTCGATTGAAAGAAGATATTCTACGAGAAGCTGAACGCTATGGGGGCGCTATAATGGTTATACACGAAACTGATGATGGGCAGATATTTGATGCTTGGGAACATGTGAGCTCTGATGTAGTTCAAACCCCACTGGAGGTTTTCAAATGCTTGGAGTCTGAGGGTTTTCCTGTCAAGTATGCACGTGTGCCTATCACTGATGGTAAAGCTCCCAAAAGTTCTGACTTTGACACTTTGGCTATTAATATTTCATCCGCTTCGAAGGATACTGCTTTTGTTTTCAACTGCCAGGTAAAACTTTTAGTTTGTTATAGATGGTTAAACTTGTGTGTGACTATGTTTATAAGCTTCTTTGTTTCCGTGTGGAAGATTATATTGTTTCTTTTATTTCCCTTAATGCTAGTTAAGTTTCACAGATGGGTAGAGGAAGGACAACCACTGGCACTGTAATTGCTTGCCTTCTAAAACTTCGAATTGATTATGGGAGACCAATTAGAATCCTGCTTGGTGATACATCCCATGACGAGGTGGATGGTGGTACATCGAGTGGTGAAGAAACTGGGGGTCATGGTGCTTCACTTGCTTCTGGTTCTGTTGTAGGTAGACCAGGGAAAGAGCGAATTCATGCATTTGGGATAAATGACATCTTATTATTGTGGAAGATAACGCGATTATTTGATAATGGGGTGGAATGCCGGGAGGCCTTGGATGCTATTATCGATAGATGTTCAGCTCTCCAGAACATACGTCAAGCTGTGTTGCAATACAGAAAAGTATTCAATCAGCAACATGTCGAGCCGAGGGAAAGGAGACTCGCCCTGAACCGTGGAGCAGAGTACCTAGAACGCTATTTTCGTTTAATTGCTTTTGCAGCATATCTTGGAAGTGAATCATTTGATTGGTTCTGCGGACAAGGAGAATCTAGGATGACATTTAAGAGGTGGTTGCATCAGAGGCCAGAGGTCCAAGCAATGAAATGGAGCATAAGATTAAGGCCTGGGAGATTTTTTACAGTTCCTGTAAATATTTTTTCATAAAACGTGCAGTTCCTTAAATTTGGGTTTTTCTATTTATGTCTATCTGATTGGATGTCATTGTCCAGGAGGAGTTGAGAGCACCACAGGAATCTCAACATGGAGATGCGGTAATGGAGGCCATTGTGAAGTCTCGTAATGGTTCAGTTTTGGGGAAAGGCTCTATACTTAAGATGTATTTCTTTCCTGGTCAAAGAATTTCCAGCAACATTCAGATACATGGTGCTCCCCATGTTTATAAGGTATGATGAGAACCACATAAACCATAGAAACTAACAGAGAGGCCAAACATGAATACCATTTAAGGTTAATGAACATGAGACATGACAGACATACGTACCGTACTTGGATCTAGCGATTCATAACTTCATAGCATGCCAGCTATTTTGAATAATGTTTTTTGCCAGACAGGCGTCATTCATGTTGGAATACTGTAATCGAGCTAAATTGTCAGGCCTCAAGGCTGAGGTGGCTGGCTTCGGGGACATTCTTTATATTGCCAGAATGTAGGTTTAACTACTCCAGGAATTATTGCAATAGAAGGGCATTGAATGTGGCTTACTAGTTTAAAAAAAAAAAACAAATTAAGGCATTTTGATACTATAATGGTGCATTGATACCATTTGGAAGGCAGTTTTTTATATCAATAAACCATTATGGAAGACAATTAATGCCTTGAAAATCACTGTTGGGATTTTCATCAAATGCTAGACAAGCATCCCAATCTTCAAGATTTCATAGCAATGCTGTCAGAAGCTGAATCAAAGGCATCACCAGCCTCATCCCAAAAAAGTGTTGGAGAATTACAGTTTACCACAGGATGATTTGGGAACAAATGTAGTCCAAGATTTTCTTCATCAAAATAACCTCCAGGCATGTTTAGAGTTTGAGGTTGCATTCTTTTATCTCCACGCGAACTTCGAGTTGAGGCTTTCTTTGTATGATGATCAACTTCAGTTTTTTACTCCTTGGATTTTGGCTTTGGACATGACATTAAGTTGCAGACTGTCTTTAAGTCTAGTACTGAGTTAGTCAGTAGCACGAGATGACAATATCACTGTTTCATTTGATTTAACCCCAGGTTTCTGAGGGAAACAAAGGAAATACCTCCCGCAAGAATGCTAGTTAGGAAGAACAAACAAGTAAAACAACTGAAGGTGAAACTTTTGAATTTATGAGAACTTTCCCTATCCCAAGCAATATTAGATTTAGCAGGAATGCAAACTTACTTTGTTTATTCAAGTTCTTTTGGGGGTTCACACAAGAATTTCCATCCATTTTCTTGAATCCTAGCTGAAATGCTTATCGTCATCCTCATCGTTATTATTTTCTATTCCACATCCTAATTAGGAAAGTAGGAACCTATGCATTGCACCATATGCGCATCATTATTATCTCAAATGATCAGGTCATCATTTTCTTGCTGGAGTTATACTTCCGCTGCAAGATGCAATTATGCTGCTGCTTTTCTAACTTAAAGCTTCCATTTTTTCAGGTGGATAGTTACCCTGTGTATAGCATGGCAACTCCAACAATTGCTGGCGCCAAAGAGATGTTGGCATATTTAGGTGCCAAGCCCACTTCAGAAGGAAATGCCTCTAGGAAAGTGGTTTTAACTGATCTAAGAGAAGAAGCTGTTGTTTACATCAATGGCACACCATTTGTCCTTAGGGAACTAAATAAACCTGTAGATACACTGAAGCATGTGGGAATCACTGGTCCAGTGGTGTGTCGTCATTCCAAAACACCATTTATGCTGAGAATAGAGCCAAATTAGTTTACCAACTTCCTTTCTTTTGACCATTTGCAGGTGGAGCACATGGAGGCACGGCTAAAAGACGATATAGTATCCGAGATCAAACACTCTCGTGGTCGAATGCTTCTTCACTGTGAAGAATACAGTCCAGCATCAAATCAGGTCAGTGTCACAGGATACTGGGAGAACATCTTCGTAGATGATGTGAAGACGCCTGCCGAAGTATACACTGCTCTGAAAGAGGAAGGATACAATATTGAATATAGGAGGATACCATTAACTAGAGAGAGAGAAGCTTTAGCTTCTGATGTTGATGCAATCCAATATTGTATTGATGAGTAAGCATATATTCCAAGTTTGCATATTACATGCATTTTATGTTATCAGTATAACATAATAGATGGAAGAATATTTTCTTTTGGCAAGCTTATATTCCAAATTTGCATATTACATGCATTTTACGTTTCCAGTATAATATCATACATAGTCCATACTCAGACCACAGAAATAAAGGTACCGACCAACCCACTTCTTAAATTCAATCATAGACCACCCATGGGATGAGATTTTATGAAAGTTATGTCAGTAAGATCATTGAGACAGGCAGATACTAATGTTTTATCTTCAGACTGGATGTTAAGATAATTATTGAGATTCCTTTGTCGCTCTTGTCAAATGATAGGCTGTCCAATTCAAAATCCAGATCATTAAGCTGGCATTTTCGGTATAGAGACTGCCTAATTTTTAGACAATTAGCTGCATAACTGTCCTGCTAATCTATAAATTAAAAGTTGAATGAAAAAAATGCTATTTTCATTAAGAGTTATTGAGGATGTATTAATGCCTCTAATTTGTCTTTGTTAGGAAGCGCATATGTGGGGTCCAGGGAGGGGGTGGACCACGATGGGTCTATAATATGCAATCTTACCTTACATGAATACTATTTTACATATTCTTCTATACCAAAGAATACCAAAATATATGTATATACTAGTTATAACACGTAACTAAAGGCACTCAATTATCTAATTTTAGTAATTTAAAAGTAAAAGATAGAGTAATATCAATAATTTAATAAGTAGTTAATCGACCAATTTTAAGGTACTCAATTAAAAGTATGAATTTGTTAGTTTACTAATCTATAGAGGTTAAAATTTTAAAAAAATAAACAAAAAGATAATGAATGTTTTTTTTTAATTACTTTTTTAAATAGAAGAACATGAGAGAGAAAGAGAGAACAAAAAGGAATGCTAAGATTGTCTTATTTCAAGGGTTGGGTTTTTGACACCTATATAAATGTCACACTAAGTTGTTCTATCTTGTTATAACGCGCACACGCACGCATGCACGCATATATATCCAAAACACAATTTATGAGCTAAAGTCTTCGCATTAGTGGCTCCATTTAGAAACCAGAATAGTTATTTTATAAATATGGTGTTGCTTTTGGTTTAAAAGACTTAAATTTCACAGCTCTAAAAGACTGTTTTAACCTTTGACTTGCTAAGGATCCAAAATTTCCTGGTAGTTATACCCTTTCCCAAGGGTAAATATAGTCTTGGATCTTTTGCTGACGGTTAAGTGGCGCTTTTTCCCTTCAATACACACACACACGTATGAGTGGAATTGATCGAGATTTGTTTTCTGGTACATTATTAGCGTTATTCGTCAGTAGGGTTTGTGGAAAGAAAGGTTTCATTTAATTTGAATCCCTTGTTTTTCAAATTTGAATTTTTGTTTTAAAAATATGTTGTAATGCTAAAACAACTTTTGTCTACAGCTCTGCAGGGTCTTATCTTTTTGTGTCACACACAGGATTCGGAGGGGTTGCTTATGCAATGGCTATTATATGTATAAGACTTGATGCAGATGCAAAATTAGCATCGGATACACCTCGTCCATCAATTTTACTTTATCGAGCTTCAGATGAAGAAGCACTCAAAATGGGCGATTACAGGGATATACTAAGCCTTACTAGAGTTCTTGTATGCGGTCCAAAGAGTAAAGCAGATGTTGACATTGTTATAGAAAGGTATGTAATCTTTAGCTGATAAATGGAAGCTTCTTTAGCTGATAAATGGAAGCTTCTCATATCTAGATGCTACTGCATAATCATAAACATAACTACAAATTAAGGAATCGGGGGGAAAAACATAAATTAACTAGAAGCTACTTCTGTCGTTGGTTATCTTTTTTTTGCTAGTTTTCCAATTGATTTACTCTATTTTCTTACAACTGTTTGAAATATTGCCATGCCAAATTGTTTTATCACCTTATAATATCTTTTGGCATAGCTTCAAAAGTTCTTGAACACCTCTGCAGCCAAATAACCCATAACACTGCACACACTACACTAATCTATGGTGCTTGTGCCTTCTTATTAGAGCCAGAATCTCTTAAGTGAATCCAAAAGCATTATGTCCAGAGTTATCAAGAACATGGAACATTGCAAAATGTGGAATGGGAACATGGTATGCCATACTTTGCGAAACATCATATGTTAGGTGTAGGCTTCTTCGGATCGCTTGTTAGGAACAAAATACATATGATCGGAGTGTGGAATGGTTCTTCAAGTCATTTAATTATACTTTCACATTGTGATTGTGTACATTTTTTTGCTCATGATATCAATATTCCACTTTTTTCCCAATGTAATTATAAAAGTTGAGTTACTTGAATTAATATAAGTACGAACAAATAGTCATCTTAAAAATGTTAATATCCACACGACCCAAAGTATCAGAGCGAATGCTACAATAACAAAGAAACAAACTTAAAGAAAATGAAGGGAAGCTCATAAAAGAGCAATTGTTCAAATTGTAAATAAAAACCATGTTTGCCTTTTTCCTTGTTAGAGGATAATGGTGATCCACTTTCTTGACTGATGAATCTAGAAATTTGGGATTTTTAAGTCTGATTCAAGACATTGGATTAGAAAAACTAGCCACTGATGTTGTACTTTGGCCATGAAATGATGAACCACGTGGTGTATGTCAATCTTGGGCCTTTTCATCTGATTGTGTGTATTGTTGTTGAGTATACTTTCATCATCATTCCAATATTGCCACCATATCTTGTCTAATCTTACTTGGGAAGCATTGATCATTACATCCTTTAGATTAACATTCCATTTTTTGAATGGTCTTTCAGTCAGTACAATAATTAAGTTATAATGAACTAATTCTCTCGTAGCTTTAGAATTAAGTCCTTCAACATTCTATAACTAATGGTACTTGGCTATAGAATGTAACATTCTATAGCAATGTTTCTCCAGTGTACATGTGTCCTCCGGATATGACAAGGATAAGTGTATGGGATAGAAATTTTCTTTTTTCCCTAAATTCCATTTAAGTTCAATTATACTCCTAACATTATTACGACATTTTATGTCAGAATATTATACGATATATATTATATTTTATGTTCAAAATTTGTCTAGGTACTTGTACCCAACCTTTTGATACATATCTTAATATCCAAACAATAAGGATTTAGGGACGTCTGGTGCTTGGATCTGATATCCATACTTAAGTCAATATAACATAGTCTCTGACTTATTAGATTTGTCTTTTTATGCTCTTCTTTAGGAAAACCTATGTTTATACGACCATAAGACATTGAAAATTTAAGAGACAACCATTGATTTTCATTTCAGAAAGTATTCACAATTAAATTGTTTTCAATATAATATAATAGGTTGTGACGTTTTTATTAACTGCTAATTTCTCAACAGATTTAAATCGAAGCATTTAATTAAGTAATGGGTTTAGGAATGAGCAATCCTATTAGGCTGTTGATTCCTTCTTAACTCTATACAACAGTATTAAAATCGGTATTAAGTAATGATAATGGATGTTACGTAATAGTTTCGGTGCCTCTTGATCCTTTTTATGGCCAAAATAGTGGTGTGATATGTTTAGAGGCCGTTACGGTCGTTGTAATGGCTATAAATATAATGGAGTCATACGAATTTAATGGCCCGTAACGGCCCTTTTACGATTGTTATGGCAACCGTAATGGCTTAAACTTGATTTTGCAACATTTGCCTAAATAAATCAAGTATTTACACCATAAAATTCTATACAACAAAAATCACGAACTTACATGGATTAAACTTGATTTTGCAACATTTGCCTAAACAAATCCTATATATACAATACTTTTTGCACTCTCCTTCCAAATGGTAACAATTTTGATTGCTTACTAAGATCTATGCTTATAATAGCCAAAAATAGCATATCCACATGGATAAAGATTGATTTGGAACATTTGGCTTAAAAATTTCCGGCACATTTTGGCTTCCGAGCATGCAAAAATTCTGAATTTTTTATTAATTTTTAAAAATATCTTTTCATGACCTATGCTAACTATGTTTAAAATCTCTAGATTAGAATCTTTAGATATTGGGTATTGTGGGTTGGATTTAAATATTTAATGTTTTATTACTTATTAGTTATGTTATTTTTGAAAACCCAAAAATATTAGTTTTTTTTTTTTTGCGATAATCTATTTCCTATTTATCATATTTAAACAAGAAGTCAAATAATATGCTTCAATATATACAATACTTTATAGCTATTAATAAAAAATTAAATAACATTAAAGTTGTGCATTATAAATTTATAACACATTCATTCATAAATTGCTAAATAAAATAATGTAAAACTGATTCCTTCAGTTGTGCAAAACTTATTGTTTATAATTAAAATCCCTAAACTAGTTTTAGTAGTCCTTGGCTTGATTTTGATTCACTGTCCGGTCACGGATATTGGCTATGGGTTTTGGTTGTGACAAAATGGGTAATAGAACAAAATATATTTCATGGTAAGCATCTCCTTACT
>JAOTRH010000006.1:418460-439535 GCA_034768845.1 Heliamphora exappendiculata
CTCAAATAAGAGATAGATATTGAGAGATAGATGAATATATATATATATATATATATATATATATATATATAGAGAGAGAGAGAGAGAGAGAGATTGGACACTGTGGTTGCGGGAGGGAACGGGGTTGAGGGGCTTTAGGGATATTTTTTATTTTTTGATTGTATGTTTTAATTTGTTAATTTATGGCTCATTTTGTTTCTTTTTTTTTTTACTTTTTAAACATATTCAAAATATTAAGAAATTATAATTGATAATTTATTATTTTAGTTGATAGTAAATGAGTATTTTTATTTTTAAAATTAAACACTTTATTTGTTAATTTAGTTCCTTTTTTTAATTATTTATTATTTGATATATATAAAATTTCAATTAGGGACAACTTCTTTGCTAGATTATTCAAAATTATTGCTTAGATCGTTCCGCTTCAAAAAATTAAAAACAACTTTGTTTTTTATAGTGACCTGGCCTTCATGATCGAGTATAAGTGTTCCCATTCAGTTCTATGATTTTGTTTTCTTGAATATTCATGCTCAATTACTTACTTACAAAGTGTGGTTTAGAATTTTTATTACTCTCTATCAAATATTTTATTTCCCATTTTTTGTAATTCTCAATACCATTTACTCTTCACTATTTAATTTTTAAAATTTTACTATGTATTCCCATTGGACACATAATTGCTTAGTACAAGTGATGAATATACACGCAATACAAATAAAACTTAAATTTGGTTTAAATTTAGTTCAAATTATTAAAATTAGTTCATTAAAATAAAAAAACTTAAATGAAAATTAAATTTAATTTAGTAGAATAAAAACCTAAATACGAATGAAATTAAAACAAATCAATGATGAAAACATAAAATAAAAACTTAAAAAAGATAAATACAAATAAAAACTTAAATACGAATAAAACTAAAAAAATTAAATTTAGATTAAATTAAATTATATAAAAACTATAATAAAATTGAATACAAATTGAATCATAAGAAAACCTAAAAACTTATATACGAATTGAATCATAAAAAAAAATTCATGGTTGACAAACCAAAGATATAAAAATTCAATTACCAAGAGTCAGATGATAAAAAATAAAAATTTGCTTTTTCTTTGGTTCTAAGAGGTCGTGAGGTAATTGTTCTATGATTTATCAATTAATTGACAAGTTCACATTAATCAATTTAATAATTAATTTAAGTAATCCCTTGCATAGTACGGGTCAACGCTAGTACTACAGATGCAAATGTAACACTAACTTTGGCCTAGTGTAATAGGCTCAAATTGATGGAGGTCTTGCTTGTGACCATTGAATTGTCGCCAATGGGATTAACACAAAGGCAAAAGTGTTTGTGTGCGCTCTGAGGTGCTTTGGCACAACAACATGAGCTAGTAAAAGTTTTGTGATTATTGAGAACATAGCTTTTGAGGGGAATGAATATTTTTTAAGTTGTTTTTAATGTCCTAGGTCGTTAGAAACTTGTAGCCACTGACGGATCAAAATTTGAGATCATTTCAATTTTATAAGTATGACTCCTCAAGCATAGGTGATGTTTCCTCCGGTCACTTAATTACTCGTAATGCTATTATAAAGGGGAATTATAAGCCACCTACCCAGTCTCATGTGCAGGCATGAAGTTCCCAAGGGACCTTGGAAGTAGATATTAGGCACCAAGTCACCAACGAAAGGTGTTTAAAGTCTTCCGTGTGAGATAGAGCCCCAAGGCCTGTGTCATGAAGGCAAGAGTGCCAACTTTGCAAATGCTTCCCGGGAAAAGGCTTTGAATGTACACATGCTACGCCTCACATAATAAACCCTTTGGGGAATTAACCTAAAGCTGAACGGGTCAACAAGGCACCACCCAAAGGCCTCATGCGCCGTCACAGCCAACCTACAGGCATGTGCCTCGATTTAGTCATATTTTTGGAGATCCTGTGGCCAAAAGCATGCGGCATGGTGGCAATGCCACCGTTGTAGACTATGTAGATACACAAAGCCATGCTACATGTCAAGCACCGCATGCTTAGGTAGTGGAATTATGTAATAATACATGCGATCCATAAATCAAGATGTGGGGTTACGAGGGTGGCACGTTATTGGAAGAATAAGGGGGCGTAATGGCCTATGGTGGACAACATAGGTGTCTACAATCTTTAATTATCATCAGCATACTCCAAAGCTATCAAGACTCTCAATTTGTATACTCACATGGCTAATTCTTCACTCAACACTTCATAATCCCCATCTTAGGAGATACTCCATTTTTTGGCTCTTTTGGTTTCCTGTATGACTACATAAAAGTGAGTATAGGTGTGTGCACTCTATTAGATGGAGAGGTGACCGCTTGGGGGCCTTTTGTGTCAAATCCTTTTACAAAAGCTTGTTGACTAGCAGAGATACTTTCGTCCCTTAGAAGTGTGTGTGGAAGGCAAGGGTCCCTTCCAAGGTTGCCATCTTCGTTCGGGTTGTTGCTCATGAGAGAATCTTGACCATCAATAACTTAGTTAGGAGAGGTTTGGTCCTAACTAATAGTAACTGGTGTTGTTTATGTAAAAAAGGCAGGAGAGTCCATCTGCTCATCCATTGCGAGTTTTCTAGGGAGTTATAGAATCTTATTTTGATGCTCTTTCGCATTGCATGGGTTTTTGAGAAGTACGTGGCTTGAGGTTTTGTTGAGCTAGAGAGATAATAAAGTCGCAAAGAGTGAGAGGATAATATGATTAGCGATTCTTTTGTGTTTGTGGCAACTTTTATGGTTAAAGAATAATAAGAGATTTTTTGAAAGTAGTAAACAGTTCTTCTATGTAATCTGTATAGTTAGTTGTGGAACTCTTTCATTTGACAAGACGGTTGATTTCATAAAGTCTATGTCTTTATGATTCTTTTTGAAGGGGTTTCTCTTCTCCCCCTTTAATCGAGAGTGCTTTGTCATGCTCCCGTTCTTTTATGGGAGTTGTCCCTCTTGGGTGGCGTTCCCTTATGCGCTTTAAGCAATTTTCTTAAATTATTTTACATTATTTTTATCACACCAAAGAATGAAAATAAGTAAAATATTTTACCAGAAAATATTTTTGATTGAAAAATAGAGCCTAAGTTTCAATTGAGTTACATCAGTGCAAACTAATTTGATATTGATTTAAACAATAAACAAACAAGGATCACAATTCCGTTTCAGTGTATTGTTTTAATTGATTTCATAGAGTCTCTATCTTTATGATTCTTTTTATAAGGGTTCCCCCCTCCCCCCTCTTTGTTAGGAATGCTCTGTCTAGCTCCTGTTATTATATGGAACCTTTTTCTTTTGGTTTTGGATGGCATTCTCTTAATGCTCTTGTACAATTTTCTTACTAAAAAGGTATTTTACATTGTTTTTATGAAACCAAACAATGAAAATGGGAAAAAAATATTTTACCAAAAAATATTTTCGGTTGAAACAAACGGAGCCTAAGTTGCAATTGAATTACATCATTGCATCTGGTTTGATATTGATTTAAAAATGATCAACAAACAAGGATCAACATTCCCTTTCAGTGTATTGTTTCGATTAGCATGGAAACGAACACTTTTCAAACGTAGCCTAAGTTGCAATTGAATTGCATCGGTGCAATTGGTTTGCTATTGATTTAAACAATCATCAAACAAGGATCAAATTCCCTTTCGATGTATTGTCTACAATATTTAATTATCAACGGTTTGCTCCAAAGTTGTCAAGAGACTCAAGACTATCTCAATTCGTATACTCATTTACGTGGAAAAGGGCTAATTCTTTACTCAAGACTTCATCATCCCCATCATAGGAGTTAAACCAATTTTTGGCTCTTCCGGTTTCCTATATGACCACAGCATAGTGAGTGCAGATGTGGACTTTTTGTTAGATAGAGAGGTGGTCATGGGGGCCTTTAATCTCAAATCCTTCTACAAAAGCTTGTTGGGTAGCATACTTACTTTCTTCCCTTAGAAGTGTATGTGGAAGGCAAGAGTCCCTTCCAAGGTTGCCTTCTTCGTTCGGGTTGTTGCTCATGAGAGGATCTTGATCATCAATAACTTAGTTAGGAATTAGGATAACTTACTTAGGAGGGGCTTGGCCCTAACTAACAGTAACTGGTGTTGTTTCTTCAAGTTGAAGCACTAAAAGAAAAAGACCGTGAAACGCGGTAACATAAGAACCATGGGACCACCTACTAGTAAATAAAAATGGAAGTGCGCTCCTGCGCACCACGGGAATGTGTAAAAAGGCGAGAGGGTCAATCTCCCATTTGCTCATCCATTACGAGTTGTAGAGTTTTATGTTGATGTTATTTGGCATTGCAAGGGTTTTCGAGAAGTACGTGGCATTTTGCTGAGCTAGAGGGATAGTAGAGTCGCAAGGAGCGAGAGGAGAAATATGGCTAGCAATTCTTTCGTGTTTGTGGCAGTTTTTATGGTTAAAGCATAATAGGAGATTTTTTGAAAGCATCGAATAGTTCTTCTCTGTAACCTATATAGTTGGTTGTCTAATCACGGAACTCTTTTAGTTGACAAAACAATTGATTTCATAGAGTTTGCATTTAGAGGTTTCTGTTCTCACCCTTTGAACGGGAGTGCTTTGTCTTGCTCATGTTCCTTTACGAGATCTTTCCCTCTTAGGTGGTATTTTCTTAATGCACTTTAAAGTTCAAACAATTTTCTTAAATATTTTACATTATTTTTATCACACCAAACAATAAAATTTAGGTAAGATATTTTATCCCACAAAAATTCGGTCGAAACAAACAGAGCCTAAAGCCCTAAGATGCAATTGAATTACATCAGTGCAACTGGTTTGATATTAATTTAAACAATCAACAAGCAAGGATCAAAATTCCATTTCGGTGTATTGTTTCGGTTGGGTTCATAGAGTTTGTCTTTATGATTCTTCTTGTAGGGGTTTCTGTTCTCCCCCCTTAGTTAAGAGTGCTTTGTCTTCTTGTATGGAATCTTTTCCTTTTGGGTAGCTCTTTATACAATTTTCTTAGTAGCATTCCTTTAATGCTCTTTATACAATTTTCTTACTAGCATTCCCTTAATGCACTTTATACAATTTTCTTACTAAAAAAGTATTTTACATTGTTTTTATCAAATCAAATAATGAAATAAGTAAAATATTTTACCAAATAATATTTTCGATCGAAACAAATGGAGCCTAAGTTGCAATAGAATGACATCAATGCAACTATTTGATATTGATTTAAACAATAGTGCAACTGTTTGATATTGATTTATAATCAACAAACAAATATCAAAATTCCATTTCGGTATATTGTTACGATTAGCATGGAAACAAACACATTTCAACCGGAGCCTAAGTTGCAATTGAATATTTTCAGTTGAAATAAACAGAGCCTAAGTTGCAATTGAATTACACCAATGCAACTGGTTTGCTATTGATTTAAACAATCAACCAATAAGGATCAAATTTCCATTTCAGTGTATTGTTTTGATTAGCATGGAAACGGACACATTTTGATATGTTTCGGAAATGTTTCAAAAATGTCTCGAGATCATTTGAAATATAACGAGATGAGATATGTTTCGAAACAAAAGTTGAAATCTTATTAGACACTAATAATTGATTAATTAAACAAACAGAAATTTATGTATTCATTCACATTTAAGAATAAGTGTAAAACCATAAAAATCAATATTTCTACAAATTAATTTTTTGTATAATCAATTACTTAACTAAGTTAACTTTATTAAATACAACAGTAAAAAATTCTAAAAAAGTGTAAGATTCCAACAAAATAAGGTATAAAAATTTACATAGGCAAGACTAATACTAATAATACTATTTTCAATATATTAAAATACAATCATTTATAATTTTCAAAAAGAAATGTAAAATATTTATTAATTATTTCTTATTCTTTTCAATAAAACTTGTTCAGGCATATTGCACAATCTTTTCGTGTGTTTTGCTATGTTCTTGTATGTTTGGACGAAAACACTAAAATCTCGTTATTCCACTAGTGTTTCATTTTCCAGAGGAAACGGAAACATTTTGGCAGTCTATATGGAAACAAATGCAAACTTTACTCCTTGTCAACAAATAGTCTACAATGGAGTGGACAAAATTGTATCAGTTAAACCAAATTGAAAACCAGATACCAATAATTGCCTGCATGGATCAATTAGATTTTCTACAAAATTCCAAGGATATTTCAAAAGAATCAAAACACCAGCATAATGAGGGGAGAAAAAAACGAGGACAAAGAAGTTCAAGAGTTGTGCAAGAATAAAAACCTAAATATAAAGTAAAGGAGGCAGAGTACTTATTCAACCTAGAAAATTTTCTCATAGAAAACTTGGAATAAAGCAAATAGAGAAAAAGGAAGAATGGCAATTTTTAAGATGGGATGATTTATAAGAAGGTTATGCTAAAAAGAAACAATAATCAAACACCCTATATAACCAACAGTTTAACATTAGTAGAAATTTTAAGGTAAATATTGAATTAATTAAACATCGTATTAAAACTAAGCAAACTGTAAACTGATCGTCATGGCACCTAAGACATGCAACCAACAACTAACCAAAACAAAATATTTTGAAGAACACAAAATGAAGTATTGCAAGGTCAAACTTGATTGCTGGTGCACATTCCAGAATAACAAAAGTTATCAAGCAATGTAATGGACATATAGCAAAGCAGACAAAAAAGAGTAGTTGGATATCAATACCCAGAAAAAAATCCAGAGAGAAATCTAATTTCAGTAATATGAGAAGAATGTATCCCAAACAAATAAGAGAGGAAAGTATGCTTATTTTACCGTTCTAGTACTGTATGCCCAGGAATTCTGCCAGACCATAGCCTTTTCACCTTTATCATTTTCGAAGTTTATCTCAAACATTTTTGCAAAATTTTGACCCAAACAGTGAGAAGTTGCACCTTGGATACCGCGACCAGTGTTTGGAATAAAAACCTGGTCAATAGTAAGTGTGTCAGTCCTTCAAAACCAAAGCACAATTAGAGAAAAATGGTTAGAGTGTTAGATGAAGGCTGAATTACTCGTATGTAATAAATACCTCAACACTTGTTGTATAAAGTCCACCAGCAAACTTCTCATGTTCACTTTTCTTGCCCCTTAAAACAGGAATAGCCAAGTACTCTTCATATATGGACCTATACAGTTCCAATATTTGAAGAACCTGGAATAGATGAGCCACAACAGTTCATAAAAGCACAAGCTACAACCTCAACACTAGTGACTAGTTGCATAAAGTCCACCAGCAAACTTCTCATGTTCACTTTTCTTGCCATTTATAACAGGAGTAGCCAAGTATTCTTCATATATACATCTATACAGTTCATATAAGCACACTTTACAAAGACGGTGTCCTGATTTTGGAATACCTGCATTCTTTTTTAATCTTGGATAAGTAAAATGTGTATTAAATTTGATTTGGAATCGAAATTTTTAAAGTCTACGTGATAATTTTAAAAGAAACACGATAAAGGAAATGATGCTGGCAAGTGGTTCAATTAGTATAGCACAGCAACACCAGCCTTTGACTAATCTGCTAAAAGTTACCTTTAATAGATTTTCCTTTGTAAAAAAAAATGGTATTTCAAAAGTTCTCAAAAAAGTGTCCACATCCTTGTAAGAACACAACTATAACCACCATTACCAAGATTAGAAAAAGGTGTCAAGAAGCATGAGCTGAGGGTGCATTCTTCAAATCCAATGCAACAAGAAAATAACAAGAACCCCCAATGCTATGATAAAAAACATAAAATAGAAGTTTGAGGCCGGAACGAAACACAACACAAATTCAGCGAATGATTAGCTACCTCAACTCTTGTGAAAAGATGTGAAATTATAGGCATCATAAGTAAAATGTGATATTAGTAATATTGAAAGGAGGAGGTAGTTTTTCAGAGATGAACGGAAAAATATGCCATGTCTAATGAAAATGCATTAATAATTATTCTTGGATATACTACTACGATGCAAGTCCTGATCTAATACGAACCTCTGGTGATGCAAAAAGAAAATTAGAAAAAAGAGAGAAATTCAACTACAAAAGGGGGTGGCCCTCCCTTGATTTTATCCGAGGAGAATCTAACCTCTTGTTGTTCAACAATTGAAGATTCTTCTACTTAATTACCAACATTGTATACATATAAGTTGTAAAGGAATATTGCAACCCATGAAGCACGTTTACTTTAAAATAAGCCTCGTACGCGTATCGGATATGAATGCGCGCCCAATATGTCAAGGTACGTATCCAATACGCCAAATAAGTTTCTAATAAATTTTTTTATTTTTTGAATTTTGGATACGGTTTTGCTACGTAGGGGATACAGAATGATACAAGAGGGATACGTGAGGTATATGGAAAGAATACGGCGGGGCTACACGAGACTTTAATTTTTTATATTTTTTAATTTTCTTTGAGTATTTTTTGCTTTATATTTTTAATTTATTATATATTTTACTATATTAACTCTAATATGTGAGAAGTTTGTAATTTATTTTTAATTTCTAGTATTTTGATTATTTGTCATGTATTAAATACTCGATTACAACAACCAAATAAATTTACTCCTACTTTGAGTTTTATTTTTATAAATAATACATTACTAAAACTAAAAAAATAATATTTTTCACAAACATATCCTAGCCGTATCCGTATCCTATTTTTTTTAATTTTGTCGTATTGCCAAATCCATATCATATCGTATCCATATCTCGTATCTATATCCGTGCTTCCTAGATTGCAACCCACTAACCTAATAGAGAACCTAATTTATCCCATTATCTAACCCACTACACACTTCTATCCATAGTTATCATAATCTTACGGTCCACGATTCACGATTCATGCATAATTCAATCAGTTAGACTCAATAATTACACTTAATTTTTTTCTAAATTTTTTTATTAACAAATAGCAATAAGCACACAAGACATGTTTAAAAGTTTTATATTTAATCTAAAGAGTTTTCACACACTCTCTCTCTCTCTCTCTCATGTTATTCTATTCTTTTTTAGATTTTTTGGCCAATTTTATGAATTTCAAAATATAATATACTATGATTTTTAAGAAATCTTATAATGGGTTAGATTTGAGCCAAAAATTATTACGATAAAGGTAAATATCTTCCTAATTAAATTATGTAATCATATTTTTATTGTATAATTTGTGTCAATATTAGGTATATTTATTTTATTTCATACATGTAAAGTGTTTAACATCATATTTATAGTTTATGCTGAATTTTATGATTCTAAATTCGATTCACGACTCGCAAAACCAAAATTTCAATTTAAGATTCAATTCACGATTTGATAAATATGTTTCTATCACTGTAAATTTCTAAAAATAACAAAAGGAAAACATTATTTTTTTTAATAAACCACATAAGTAACATTATCCTGACTGAATGATTGAGAACCAGAAAAAATGGATTCGGAAAAAAAAAACATATTTCCAAAAATTCCATTATATTATCAAACGCATATGGACAAGAGACAGAATTAATCCACAAACAATTAATCCTGGTGATCAAGAAAGAGACAAACAATAAATCACAAGCATAATCAGGAAACCCCGTAGTTGGCCAAAAGTAAAAGTTTGATACCTCCTCATCTGCTTCCTCCTTTGTGGCAAATGCTGTATGCCCCTCCTGCCAAAGAAATTCACGGCTCCTACAATCACAAGGAAAGTTGCTGCTGAAGTAAATTACAGAAAACCAAGACCCGATACAGATGGAAATTTGAGGGTAATAACCAATAATGTTTCTGCAATGGCACATTTGATACCGCTTTCATCACTCACTTTAACAGTTTAAAACTATTTCCTAAAAATGGGATGTTCTAAGAAATTTTCACAAACAGCTTTTCGAAACAGTTCCACCAAATTATTTCCTGTACCATTTTCATTATTTCCTGTTTTTGATAGCAGAAAACAGTTTTCTAAATCAATACCAAGTGGGCTCTAAAATTCTCATAAACCCACGAATTCTAGTACAAAGTCTACGGACAAAGGTGTTCCACTGAAGAGGAAAGAGAAACTAATCTGGGTGATCATAACAATAAATTTTGACTAATATAACAAAATTGGAGAATTGAAGAGATTAACCAAAGAAAAAATATGAAAACAAAGAGAGAAAAACAAACTTAATAGAAAATGCCAGCAAAATAAAAATGGGTAAATGGGAGCCCAGTGGTAATGCTGCAAAAGCATTGTAACCATGATCACCGCAATGTTTTAGAATTGAAAGAGCTTTCATCCCAATGTTTTCCCCACAATTGAGTTGCAAGAATTCTACAACAGGAAGAGAAACCAAAATGTCTCGCCAACAAGGTAAAAGACTAACTGTCCCGTAGGGTACACCAGTAACACAACAGCAACTTACGTCACATACCATTTTTCCCTATAAAAAATAAAAATATAATAAAAAAGTTCGAGTCTCCTTAACCTAACAATCAAAAAACAACGTAAAAGATCAACCAAAGAACAAGAGATCCATCAAGATACCTGATAAATGGAGTTGGGTTGCTGAACTCCCATCGAACAACATTGCACCACTGGTTAAGTTTCAAAGGCAAGTCACGGTGTCCTCTTATCCACTTAGAATAGTAGGGATACATGACAGTTTCACTTGTAGGACGAATTGCAATAGGCACATCCAAATCAGATTGCCCTGATTTTGTGACCCAAGCAACCTGAAAAGTTCATCATTTTAGGTGCATTTTATAGAACTTCCTAGTGAATAAAAGAAGAATGACCATCACAAATCTACAAAACCAGATGTCCAATATCAATTCTCAGCGTTACTAACCTAAATGCAAAAGATCGTCAGGGATGAAACGTAAACATCAACAGATATGCAATCTCTGCCATTACTAATCTAACTACATCAATGTAGATGAATCTTGAATGTCCTTGGCACTGACTGAACAATTAACAGTGATGAAATATTGTAAGAGTATTATGTCAGCAGTTACGGTTTGTGAACCCTTAATTGATTCTTTTCGGGAGTTTCTAGCAAAATGTGGTTTTTGCTGTGTTCCAGTGAGTACTAGGTTTCTGCATACAAGCAAAATTGTGTTTAATTCTCAGAGAAAGCAGCAAGCAGAATCATGAATCCGTAGGGGACTCCACTGTAAATTATTAGAGCTGGATTTCATAGCAACAGGCAAGCCCATGTTAGCTGTTGCCCTCAAACTCTCCCAGATTTGAAAATTATAATTACTTTTCCAAGAAAAAGGATGCCAAGGCCCAAGATCATAAAATTATCAGAGCCACATCAAACACCAAGATCAATCGCAATGACACAAATTTGAATGCCCCACTTTTAAAAGATGGCTTGTGGCTAGCTAAAAGCACGGGGCAGGAAAACAATGTTTATAGCTACCTAAAATAATAAGATCGGAAATAAATAGTATTGGAAATAGCACCAATGCCATTATTGACATAATGCTGGGAAAAAGTCATCCTCGTAATTATTTACGAAATCACATCTTCATATCACCTTTAGATCTACTAGAATAAAATAGAATAAAAGATAGACGCTCCCTAAGCCAATCGTGTTGAATTGTCCATTCTAATAGGCTCCTGTCTGCACATTTTGATTCTAATATAGGAAGATATCTACACTGTTTTGTTTTTTTGATATATGTACTTTGCAATGTTATTTAATTGATGCCTATTTTAGCTGGAAAAGAAATCACAGGAAAAGAACAACCAAACAAAAGTCTCGAAAGAGATATTTCGACAAATTTTGAATTAGCAGACTCAAAATCTTACCTCAGGAGCAAAACCCTCTATATGATCCTTCTCCTTCTGTAAAACACCAGGGGATACAAAAAGAGGGAAGTAGCAGTTCTTGATCTTCATCTTCTTAATTTCTGCATCAAAGAAGGCCTGCACATTGACATTGTATCAACGTATAACCCTGAAATGGCGAGCTTGCCCTTTGCTTTGTTTGGGATGATTTGGATGCTTAATAGAGATATAGCAGATGTGATGAGTAGCAGGTGTGATGAGTAGCTGGCAGGGTGGTTGGGTTGGTAGGCAGGAAAAAGGCTTGGTTGCTTGCGCCTTTTGTCTAATGTGGATGAGGTGGAGAGAGCGGAATAGAAGATATTTTCAAGACATGGAATCTATTTCTTGGCGCAAAAGTTGTTTTTTGTTCATTTTAAATAGTTTGTGTCTCAGCGCAATCCAAAATCAATGAAAAAATTGATTCTTGTGTTGCTTTGGTGGATAATAATTAGAGTGGGCCTTTTGTGTATTGGGCTCTTCTTTTTGACTTATTAGCTTTTTTGGTTCTCTTTTTTTTCATGGGTAATACCCCTTGATGCTCTTCTATATGTAGTACATTTGCTGCAGGGAAGAGAGAGAGAAAGAAAGAACAAACACGGGACTTAATTAAAATACACGTATAGTCTCAGAATCCCAAAGCATCAATCAAGAGGCCTCTGTTCCATCTCCCAAATGGGAGGTGAAGGGTTCAAATCTTGTCAGGTACAAGTGTGAGAGTTGAGTGCGTGTATTTACCAATCAAACAAAATTAAAGAAGAAAATCTCTCTGTAGCTAACCAGCAAGTGTGATCAACATGACATTATCCCAATGCTGGTGAGAAAAAGATAAATAAATAACCATATTATAAGTCCAACACTAACTTGCATGATCTCCCAAATAGACATTGTCCAGGGTCGCAGGATATAACAGCCAGATATATCATAATACTCAATCAGTTCACCACTGACAACAACCTGTCAAATCAAAAAACAGATGGGAAAAACCAACAGTCTGTCAAACCAAAACACAGATGAAGAAAAATCAAAAACCTTTTTTTAACCATAACACATTGTGCAGAACAAAATAGCAAGAACAAGACTGACATGACGCGACATGCATGACTGATGGGTGCTACTAAGGTCACAGAACGAACACCAACGGAAGAACAAAATGGACAAGAAATGTGTCAGTATTGTGAAGTTACTGTAACTGGTAATGAATGTCTCTTCCTGTTTATTGATCCATTTCTATACCCGCAAATGCTCCCAACATCTTTCACCAGGTACCCACAAACACAACTGACACAAGTATATTATACACTAGAAGAAGGATTTTACAGCGGTGGGGGAATACATTACTCCACCTTACTTCACAGTATAAAGAAGACAGAAAACTCTTTCCAGGGGAAAAAAAAAAAGAAAAAGGGGAGGGGGGGGCACAGATTTGCTCTATAACCATGGACCAAGGCATGCTTTGCCAATGCACACTAGGATCTGATAGGAACCAAACATCACATAATGAGGTATAAGAACTCTCCAAACGCAACGTCCCCATGAAACCAACGCAGGACCCACCTTTTAGGTTCAAGCTCTCAGCACTGACCCTACATGACAATTTTCAGAAGTGCCTTTAATAAGGGAAACATCCTTTGCTTCTTCAACATATCAATTTTTTTTATGTAATTAACCACGTGGTAGCTTGAAATTTCAACTCTACAACTCTTCTCTCCACCAACTTCGCTTTTCTTATTTACAAACAGACATTTACGTAAAACCCTCTCCATAACATCCATATCAATATAATGTAGAAATTCTGAATTCAGCCCACTAACTTATTAAAAAAACAAAAACAAAACAAAACAAATAAACTTACCAATCCTTAACCCGCATCAATTAAAGAAATTCTCGTTGACGAAAAAGCACTAAAGAAATTCTTCTGATGAATAACGCATCAATTTGCAACCAAGACAATCATAAACACACTTTCATATGTATCTGACTTAAACTTTGGTGATGGATCAAATATTTCCATTTATCTTGGTGCATCTTGGAGTTTCACAATCCCTCAATTCATAATATCAAAGAAACACTTTGATTGCACCATAAAATCTGCCCCCATAACATGCCTTTGAGAAGGCCATACATTCATTGTCCGCCTCCTCTTAAGAATGCCTCTCACAAAAATCAAAACTAGAAGACTTCAATTGCAAATTAAGTCATCTAGAAGGACTATAAGTAAATTCAATACACTATTTTTAGAAACTCATTAGGGAAAAAATAAAGCCGTAGAAAATGAAATTTATATCACAAACATAGTGTACAAAACTAAGAGCCATTATCACACAGCATATTTTCCCATCTGCAACAGCAAAGCATAATACCAAACACCTATCTTCGTTAGCAAGCTATCATATAAGTTTCTCTAAATAGTAGTATACCATATGGCCACCAATCATTGCTTCGGACCCAAAAATTAAAAGCTCCAAACATGAAACAAGTAGAACTATTGATGAGATCTTGTTTCATGATTAGTCAGAATTCAGTAACATACTAAGGTTTCATAGTGTCAATTTTAAAACTCATAAGTATCATAAGAATATGTTAGACAATTATATCAACCGAACTAAATTATTTCCCAGGCCCCAAAAGAAGTACCGTCATATCCTAAACCTTTCTGTCTCTGTTGCTAGAAGTTAGTCGACTTGCAGAAGCTAGTTAATTGTGCATTCCACCTTAGTGTTGGTCTTACATTCTACTTTTGATTGACCTTTGACGTGCTAAGAAGCCAGTCTATCAGAAACAAAGTTAGTGCCAGCAGGTAGATTCTACATAGGGATAATGCTTTCAATGGAAAAACTAGAAAATCTAGTATTACAGCATTCAAGTTTCTCCTCAGATTTCAAGTCTACTTCAGCATCCCAACCTCCAATAAAATACTACGGCATCACAAACTCATCCTTTGCATAATCCAAATACTCTTGTGAGGAAAAGCATAGGAACTAGTTTCTAGCAGCATCTCATTATACTAAGCAATGGACAGTTGAATAGGTAAACAGATAAATGAAATAGCTGGAATGAAATAGCATAACCAATGGAATATCCACAGATGATAACACATTCAAAGTATACCTCAGAATACCACTCCCCAAAGTTGACGTCCTTCTTAGCAGAGAGGCCTAAACCGGTCTCTTTTTTCACTTCCTTCTTTTTTCCTTATGATAATTTCAACAGAACAAACAAAAAAAAAACAATAATTTCCACAAAGCAAGTTTAGAAGAACGCACCAAAAACATACACTTGCCTAAACATGCTCATACATGCGCGCACACACACATGTATACATGTGTAATGTGTATGCATGTACACATATTACATATTTTATAGAGCGAGAGGGGGGGTAGAAGATAACCAACTAGATGGAGATGAAGCACCAAACTCACTAGTGTTTGCATTGGTGCTTGTATTCTTGGCTTGGCCACCAGCCATAATGCCACCTTAATAAAAAAATACACCACTTTAGATATGGGAAATAGAAAATTAAAAATCAAACAGAGTGAACATCAACAACACGCATTGTTTAGCAATCGCCAAGGAAGTTTAAAAAGCTGGCGCCTACATCCACAACCATCCAATCTTGAAGCACTCCCAAGTCCCAACTCATAGAAAGCACATCGAAAACCGTCTTTAGACTAATAATCTTGAAAGTATTTAGAAGCACTTAAAAAAAGAGAGAGAGAGAAAATGGATTCAAGCTTTAAATAGACGGAACGGAACCACTCTGGGGTTAAGCAAGCGTTGGAAGTGATAAAAACAAAAAAAACAAAAAACAAAAAAAACAAAGGCTGGCGATGAGTTTCTAGCCCAGTGAGCGAAATCACCAACCCAACTCTACCGTTCATCGGATAATCGGCCAAGAAACATGAGAGCGTGTCAAATCGTGCGAAAATATAGAAGTCACTTACGATTCTATTACAGGGTTAGCTTTTTCTGATCTAAATAATTGTATAAAATAGACAATTTCGTAGATACATTTCCAGCGGAACATATTAGAATAACGAAAGTAAGAAAAGCACAAGAACGAAAGAAAGAAAAGCACAAGAACAAGGTCAAAATCTGCCGTTGTACAAAAGCAGTTTGTTACCAATCTGCCGAATCTTGCACTTTTCTCTCCCAAAAGCAATGCACACTGCAGCGAGCGAGAGGGAGGCGGACTGAGGAGCGTCGGCCTGTATTTTTCACTTTGCCTACAAGGAAGGTAGTAGCTAGGTTGCAGACGGGGATTGGGCCTTTATGGGCCCATTTTTCAATTAAAAAAAAAAAACAGTAAACTAACTTGAATTTTGTGCAAGTAACGCAAAAGTATATAAATTTTCATCATTAGATGCCCAGACGGAGAATATCAGTGTTAAATTCGGAGGTTCGTATTGTCAATAAAAATATTAATAATACTGATCGGTGATTATATTTATTTACTATGTAATATAATATTTTCTGTGTAATATTTAAAAATAAATAATAAATTAACAAGATGATATATAAATATTACACATAAAGTTTCATATTATATAGTGTCCAAATATGATCACCAAAATAAAAAATTCTTAAATACTTTTAGAATACCATGTAGGCGATGTTACGTACTATTCTCGATAAATAAATAATCGCAATCTATACAATGTGGATCACATTTGGTCTCCTAACTACTCAATAAAAGTGAATTATTATGTATTTACCATAAAATTTATCGTCACCATATTAAATAAAAATATCACATGAACTTGCCATATAAAACTCTAAAAACACTAAATAATTACTCTATTAAAACATTATCAGTATAGCATTACTTATAAAATATTATGATTTAGTGTTATTTGTATAAACACTAATATTTTATTTTAAGTTGTATCACCACATATGTAAAGATAATGAGCTTTGCTAAAATTACAATTTAAGATACTGTTTGAAATATTAATTTATATTTTAACTTTTAATATAAAAAAATCAATTTTACTTATAAAAACAAATGAGAAAAGTAAACAAATTTTACTAAAATTTCAAAAAAATTAAAAAACTAAAATAAATCAATAAATTTAATTTATGTTTACTTATTTATATTTTTACTAAATTATTTTTATCATTTGATTAAATTTTTTATTATTTCTCTTATCAAGACAAATTTAAAAGGTAAAAAAATTGTATTCAAAAAACTATAAAATAAAATAAGTTAAATTTTTATTTTAGCCCGAACGATTGTATTAAATTTGAGATGACCTATGACATTTAGATTTGGTACGCTTTAACAATCATTAAAGGTGAATTTTAAGTAAAAATTTTGCCAAATTTCCAGCAAGCTTGAAACAAATTTAAGATTAAAAAAAAGAATAGGGATGCTGCTACAGACATATATAGTATTATTAAAACTAAATTTAATAATCTTATTTTTGATAAGTTTTAGATCAAAATAAATGTGAGACCCATCCGTATTTCGAGATAATTTCGAAGTACTACGCGTTCTTCTCCGCAAAGAGATGAATGACGTATATTTATTTGTTTAAATCCAATAAGAGGTGAATGAGAAATCAACGTTCAAAATTGTTGCTTAAGCATGAATTTTGTTGAGTTTAATGAAAGTGTGTAACTTTAATTCCACATTAAAAAATTTTGAGGAACTAAGTAGTTATATATAAGTTAGAATTTGACTAAGAGTATGATTCTTTTGGGATACTCAGTTTTGTGGACGGGAGATAAACTACCTAACGATTGGTTCAATCCATTTTACACACGCGCGCGTACCGTTGTCCGTTTGACCAGCAGTCCGAGCCGAGCTGAGCTGCACCGAGTTGTGGGTCGTGGATCGACCTGATCCAAGTAGCTTATATATTTTTTGAGAAAATTTATTTAAATTTTTATTTAAATAAAATTTTGAATTTTGAATTTAAGTTCGATTACCGTTAACCCAACAGATCAAAAGCCCAACGGTTAATTTCCAGAATGGAGTGTTCGCGAGACCCTCGCAAAGCTCTCGAGCGGCAATCACTACAATTAGACCAGAATAGGGCGCTCGTGAAGCGCTCGAGCGTCCCTCATTCCAGTGTTGAGCGATCACATGGTGCTCACTGGGCGCTTGAACATCAGAGGCCCTCCCAAACTCCAGTATAGGGTGCTCATAGAGCGCTTGAGCGCCAACAACAAAAAGTTGCACCAGTTTTAAATAAGTGCAATGTCTATTTTGAGCAATCACCTCTGAGGCTATATATAACCTTCATTTTGCACGAGTTTGGCATCATATATTTCTTCCCACATTGCATTAAAAGTGTGTGCAAGTTCTAGAGTATGAGAGTACAAAACACTTAATGGTTCGTCATACCTAAAAATTAGAGTGCTTCTTCTTCGGGTGTGATCGTTATATCCTAGGAGATTAGCGACCGTGATCCCATTAGCACCACTATTGTGACGCCCCGAATCTCGGGAGCATCTAGAGCGACAATTAACTAATAGGGCTATGAAAATTAAATAACGATAATACATATGCATGCCAAAAGCAGATATTATAGAGTTATAAGTACAGACCCAACTAAAATTTTTTTAAAGTACATCGAACAATACAAAAAACAGGTGGATAACTACAAAACTAGTACTACGTGGCCAAGGATGGCAGGGATGGAAGCGTGAAACTCTTAGTCAAGGTTCTACGTTCGTGTCAACATACTCGTTAGTATGCTCTTTTAGCTCTTCGGGACCTAGTATGGAATGCGAGAGAAACTCACACCAACATACAAATATTTTTCATATAACAGGTCAAAAACACAGCAGATGAAATAGCAGGTTAATCATGACAGTGATTATAATGAAAAACTATGCAACCAATCTAATTTTATAATCCAATTTAAACTTAAATTATTATAGGTTCTCCTGCCCCAAGAAAAACATCCTAAAACCTCATGATCCTAATCACGCTAACCAAGTCTACCGACCGACAGAGAGCGTTCTTCCAGCCGTGGGATGACTACGTAGCGGACTAAGTGTCCAGTCGGGTCATCACTGATGGCAAGGTGTCAGCGACGGTATGGCCCTCGAATCTTAGGTCTAGCGCGGGATCGCGAAATCTAACTCCGATTATTACGTCACCCAAACCGCCTTCACCAAAAATATATCTTAAACAATATGGTGCAATTGGCACTTTGGGTAAAATCATACCAAAACAAATCAGGGCATATAGCCAATATCACAATATTTTGAAATATCCAAATTTTAAAGAATTTCAATTCCATCAACCACAGTACAAACCCTAAGGTTTAATTTTTATTATTTTCTTAAAATAAAATAGTGAACCCCGTAAAACTCACCAAATGATGGCATATCATAATAATTTAGAGTAAATATACAATTTAAAATTTACCTACGCATGGCATGGATTATATAGCATGTAAGTAATATGCACAAATTTTATAAATAATAATTTAAACACAATTTTACACAAATAACTTAGGCTAGTGATATATCACATACATGTCTGGAAATTAACCAAGATTGTATGTCAGTAAAACTTCAAACAATAACATTAAAGTAAAATCACATTAAAACATATTCAGGATTTTTAGATTTTAGCTACTGGTTTTAGGGTTTTTAAAATACTTAGACTCGGAATTAAAACCTGAAATTTGGTAGGCACCCTATTTGGGACGTTCTGAGCACTTTTTATGTTTTACACTTTTTCAAATTTATCCTCTAAGGCCTCAGTTTTAGCGAAATAAATTTCTGTAACAGTGTAGAGAAAAATTTTCAGAACAGTTGAGTGAAAACTCAGTGGCTTCGAAAATACAAATAAGGACTTAGACTTAAAAATTCATTTTTAAAAATTTTATAGTAATAGATCTATGAGTTGAAAAACTATGGAACTTGACCTTGTATTTTTTTATTTTTGTTGAATTTATTATAAATATTCTACCAAATAATGTCCAGATTCGACACACTTTAGGAGAATCGTTGCCATTTTTTCTATACAAATGAAAACGGGTTGATTCAAGTAGAGTTAGAAAGATAAGACGTTTAGCTTTCTAACCACATAAAAATCACACTGAGAACTTACCATTACAGAAAATGGCATGGATTCAAAGTGGTCTGTCCAAACAGACATTTTAACCCGATTTATTTTTCTATTTTTTAAAAAATAAGAAAAACAATTTGGACCCCAAGAAAATTCGTACATGTAAGTAATATATACATAAAACTACAATAAAAATTTCAAAAACTTTTGATGAGTTTAGATTACTCAAAAAAATAGTAAAAATCGAATTTTTGACAAAAATTCTTTCTAGACAGATTTGTGTATGAAGAAAATATGAGTTTGAGCATGGATCTTAAGTTTTTGTGAGATTAGGAGATAAGAAAATGCTTATAAATAAAAAATAAATGTATAAAGATGTGATTTCTGTCTTGATTTAGAGATTTGATGAGACATGTGTTGAAGAACATCGAAGAAAATCACCCAAGAATACTAAGAAACTAAGAACTTCAAGTTTTTATTCTTTTTCTCTCTCTACCTCTCTTTACCAACACTTGGAAAAAAAAAAATTTAACACAAATTCTGTTTAGGAGAGTCTATTGCTGAAAATGAAGGTCCATGTGGTCTTTTAAAATAATTTTTGTAGCCTAAAAGAGGCTCATGATATATTTGTAAGACTTATAAGAGGCTATATCCACTAATTTTGCATGCATGCCTTACACACATAATAAAATAATGTAATTGAGTGTCTTGCACTCAAGTTGGCCAGCCATGAGGGGGGAAATTGACTCCAATTTTAATTTTTGTTATGTTATATTACTTTATTGTATGTTTAATACTATATATATATATATATATACACACACACACTACAGTATTTAAGAATTGTATCTAAAAATTAACTTAATGTATATTTTCAAATATGATAATTATAGTTTTGAATTAAAATGATGATTTTAACTGTTACACTAAAATTTTATATTGTAATTTCATTATAGCATTATTTTGTTGAGTTGATTGGACTAAATTTTAATTTTTATGTAATTTTGTAACTTGGTGTACATTTTTAACTATTTTTTTATTAGTTTTAATTTAATTTGATAAATTTAAGTTTTTAAAACTCAATTTTATATTCTTGAATTGTTTTGTTATCACTATTAAATTTATTATATTTTGTATTATGTCTCTTTTTAAATTAACATACAAGTTGGTATTAAATTATATTATTTTATTGGGTTGTATACTTTTGATTAAAATATTAATGTTGTTGTAGAGATTTGTATGTTTGTATATGTGTATAA
>JAOTRH010000006.1:439635-460325 GCA_034768845.1 Heliamphora exappendiculata
GGTGTTGTTTGGGGTTTGGAGTGAGTGCTCTCCACAAAAATTGAGAGATTCTTGCCATTCTTGTGAGGAAGAGATATAAGAGATAACTTTGTTTCTTTCGCCTCTTCATTTCATACAGTGATGATGGTGAAAATAATTACTTTTGCACGTTTGACAAAAATTTAGAACATTTGCACTAAATATTTATTTTTTAGATTAATATTTGTAGGATTTGTTAGAAATAGTTGGTAAAAATAATTGAAGAATCTAGGTGACGAATAGAAATAATGTTATAAGGGAGTGCAGGAACGATAGTGAAGCAAATAGCATACAAGATGTAATATCTGATGAGGGTTTTGCTAAAGATTAATAGAACTTCTTGTAAATTCTGAAGGAACTTGCTATGGGAAAAAAAATGACATTGTCTATGCAATCATCTGGACACTAATAAATTTTTTTGCAATAAATGATAAATGTTAGACTCGTAATCTTGATTCTGTAAATTTAGAAATTGGCTGAGATAATAAAATTCAGAGTGGAAGCAGAAAACTTATTAAAGAACTGACTAAATACACTGAGTTCATTGATAATAGAAATAGAAATTGACATACAAAATGTAAAATAAATTGAATAGAAAACAGTAAACGAAGAGGAATAACAATAATGAAGGAATCATTATATTCCAATTATGAAGGAAGAAGCAATTGTAGTTTGAAGAGTAAATTTCAATTGATATGTTTTGTCCACATATTTTTTGTCGATTTCTAACAAAGTGGTGAGATGAATTAATATCTAACGTTTCTTTTTCTATCAAAAGAGATAACACGTATAAATAGTAACTTTCCATCTTAACTGGTCATTCATCATATTATGGTGGGTTTATAATGTATCAATATATGGTCCCTGGAATGAATCCAAGCAATGGGTTGAGGTGGTTATGAAAAGATAATGATTTTTTATAGATAGTTAAGTGGGTGAATTGACATAATAGGGTGATTGAAATTCATTTGGAGCATCATCCAGAATTTGATGAACACTTCTAGTAATGTCTTTCATGTTGGTGTATCGCGGTCTTCATAGAAATTACAAAAGGTCAGTAACACACTCCTAGTCATGTGTTAATGGGTTACAGGGAGAGTTGGATGATAGAGAAGGTGAGATACATAACAATAATGCAGAAGTGAAAAAGCTGGGAGATGGAGGGCTGAGAAGCAGAGGGCTAAGAAGGAGAGTAATGTTCCAAATATAGGGGTGAGATTCAGCGTGCTCAGGGAGAGATGCAGAGGGATGTCAACGAAGAAAATGACGATGGAGATGACTATGGTTGTTACTCATATAATGAAACCACAAGGCTTAAAGATTTTGTTGACAGTGAGGAGTGAGGATGATGAGCGTGAAGAAGATTATTTATTTGAAGCAAATGTAGATAGTAATGTTGAGTGGGTTGAATTCCAGAAGGAAAAAAAATCAGAAAGCAATGCAGAAGTCAGAAGACCAAGCAGGTTTGAACTGGGAATAGAAGTCACCATCTCAGATAAGTTGATTAGCGTTAATAGTTCAATTGATTAATTGATTACACATAAACTTGTGTGTATGTTTACAGACTATAGTTGTATGTATCAATGTATAACTTTTGGATGTATAGATGAAACATATTGTAAACTTTTGGATGTATAAAGCCCATGTTTGTTTAGATTGATTTTTCAGCTATATCAAACCATTACAAAGGGTTTCATTCCCATTCAAGTACCTTACAAACCATTAGGATAAAAAGTCTACCTTGGAAACCCTACATACCAATTACATACCAATCTTCTTGCCACTAAGACCTCCAGCAGTAGTAAATAGTAATGTAGCAAGCACCAAACATAGATCAGCCAAGAGATCAAAAGTGACATCATCATCCACCCCTCTCTTTTCTCGTGTCTCTAATTTAGACGGCAGTCAATAATTGGCCATATTAGAGACAAATGTCAAACTACAAACCTAAATGTGTTGAAGTAGGTACTCCAAAGGAATAGGATCAAATTGAAATTGGAGAAAAACAATAGGAACCACTAATATTACTATAAGAATAATTCTATGTGCACGGTTATGGCACACAGAATCAGCTACAACTCTCTCACAGGACGGTGGGTCTCACATTGTGTTGGCCTTATAGCGCTGTGATTGATTTTGTGTTTTATACCGGTGTATATAGCACATCTCTTATTATATAGTGTTAGTTTAGTCAAAGACCTTTTGCCTTTTGTCCTCAAGTAAAAAACAGTTTTGACCCTCATCTCATTTTCCTATTGTGCAATTGCTTTTGTTGGTTTGGGTATTTCGTCATTTTACTTATTCTAGTTCAATTACGGTCTATGCGCCATCTTTTAAGTTTGATCATAGAAGGGTATTTTAGTCGCACCAACGGTAGGTTTGGAATTCTTTTTGACTAGTTGTGTAATTAATTATTCAAGTTGTCAATTTCTCTATATAACTTCATATTGTTTGGGAATAGGATTTAAGTTGGCTTGTTGGTGTTGGTGTTGTCGGTGGTTGTTTGTTAAAGTCACAAAAAGGTATTTGGCAAATCTGACTTATTGTCTTTTTACTTCATGTACTTCTAAACTTTTTGCATATTAACTAAAATACCTTTAAACAATTTTAAAAAATGTCATAATTTTTATTATATATATATTTAAAATTTTTACTACTTTTTATATATCAATCATTCAAATTGCCAAACATGTAATGATTTTTTTTTTAAAACTTTAGCCGGAACGAGCATATTTTAAAAATTTATCCCACACCAGAAGAAGTTGATGAAGTAGAAGAATTTAAATCAAAATAACAAAAAATCCCAACCAAGATAAGAAAACCTTGAAAAACCTTACATAGACGAAATAGAGGTTAAGTTAAGAAAAAAAAGGCAAAAAACAGTTGTTAAGATTATTATTATTGTTAATGTATTTTCATGTTCAATACATATATTATTTGATAGATTTTGATAGGTGAATTCTAAGAAAAGATTTTTGCGTAAAATTTATAAATAAAAATTTTATCATACAATTGCGTAATTTTTTTTAAAAATATTCTGTAAATAGATAAATTTATTTGTTTTTATATCAATATAAATAATGTAAACAGATAAATTTATCTGTGTTTTTTATATATGCTTTCAATAAAATAGATAAATTTATCTATTTTTATATCAATATAGATAATACAAACAGATAAATTTATCTGTATTCTTTACACGCACGTTCAATAAAACATATAAATTTATGTGTTCTTTACATGATGTTTCAATAAAAGACAAATAAATTTATTTGTATTCTTCATACATGTTTTGAAAAGATAGATAAAATTTTTTATTTTAGGGTATTTTTTTGTCCTAAATGGACATTGCGCGTTAAAACTTTTATGCAGATGGATCTTAATTATTAAAAAATCTTATACTCGATAAAAAACAGTAAACGACGTATGAATTAAACTGTTTACCAATTTTTCGTTCTAAAAATATAATTTTTATAATAAAATAAATATGTATAATAAAAATTATAACATTTTAAAAAATGTATAAAAATATTTTTAGTTAGTAAATAAAAAGACAAAAAGGCTAAAATTTAATAAACAAAAAGCTATAAACTTAAGTCATTGTTTGGCATCTCTAAAAAGTTAAATTTTGTGCCAAAAGTCAATTTTTAAGCTAGGTTGTTTGACATTTCTAAACAGTGTAATAATTTTTAAAAATATATTAAAAAAAAAAAATTTACACGCACATTGCAAATATTTCAATTTTTCTGAATTAAATAACTATAATATTCTCAATTAAAAAACTAATTCTACTAATAAAAAAAATAAAAAATATGTCATTATTTCAAATCAAAAAGTAAAGACAACTTAGAAGTATAAAAAAATTCATGTTAAAAAAAATATTTTAAATAATTTAATTTTTTCTTCCATTTTTAAAAAAAAATTAAATTTTTTTAGACATATCAAACTGAAGCTAAGTTGCGAAGAGAATATTTAAAAAAAAAAAAAATTTTATGGCAATAAACTTTAAGTTTACTTTAAACCCCCGACCAAACGAAATCTTACTGTTTATTTATTTGAACGACACTGGTGAGAATTGTTTGTCCATTTCTTCGAAATTGGGAAGAAGGCCCAGATGAGATGAATACTAATTACTAATTTGTCAGCAAATGAATAACTGAAAAAGTTAAAAGAGCACAAAATGTATTTTGCCTAGAAAAGCGGGGGAGCCGACGACTCTTTATATTTTTGTATTCTTCTGCTCAGACTTTTGTTTTGGGGAAGTATTAGGGCTAAGCTTGGGAAACCTCAATATCACTCAAGATCTTCATTGGGTGGATAAATAATGATGAGCCCAATTATTCATTTTCAAGTCTTGCAAAATAAATTATTTAATTTTTTTTTTAAATTTAATTGGATATTAATAAACATATAAACAAATGGTATTTTATTTTATAAAATAAATAATTTGAACTTAAATAATTTATTTTTATCAATATTTAATCAAGTTTGAATTTTTGTATAAATGAATATTTTGTAGGGTTTATAAGTGAAAGATTAGGATATAAATGTATAAAATAGAGCTGTGAGAAGCCTTGAGGTTGAGGGAGTAGTCTTTAGTAGAGCTTCATCTAAATTATAAATTTCGAGAATGTATAATATATTGTAAGTGAGTCATTTTTTTATCTCTTATCTACTTAACAGATAAAAATGCGTGATGTACATTAAGCAAATTATATTTATTTTTTATTTATCTAATAAATGAATATCAATATTATTATAACACAAGCATTTTTACTACATAATTAAAATACAATAAAAATAATACTAATTACTCCTTATTTTGTATTCTGTACGTATTCTATTCGTCTGGTCAGAGTGAGCAGCTAGCATGCAACTTTATGGCATTTCTAATTTTGAGCGGACTTTTTATGCATTTCACATTTAGTCTAATCTTATTAATTATGCATTTCACATTTAGTCTAATTTTCCTATCAAAAAATAAAATAAACGTTGAATCTTATTTCTAATTTCGAAGTTTCTGGGAAAGCGTCATCCATTACGAAATTCGCTTCCCACTCTTTCTTCTAAATTCTAATAGCTCCATCAAATATAGTTTCTCCCAATATGTACGGGAATTTCAGATATTCGTCTTGTTCTCTTTTCTTCTTATTATTATTTTTTTTGTTTTTTTTGTTAACTTCTTTTACTTTTTAAATTATTCATAAGAATAACCATTTAATATATATATATATATATATATATATATATCCGCTCAATTTATTATTGTAAGGAAAAGTTACTAAAAAGCAAAAAAAATAAAAATAAAAGTAAATTCATATTAAAAACTATCCCAAGCGCTTACTAATTCATATTGATAATTTGCCATACACACTTGAACACACAGTATTTATGGTCTGATTGGTAACTAATTGATAGCTTTTTTACCTAAAAAACTTGGTTAAATCAAAAGTAGATTATTTAGCATAAGAACTTTTAAACTATATTTTTAGAACAAAGCCGATTAGGCAAGAAATCATAGGAGTATTATTATTATTATTTTTAAATTGAATAAAAATTTAAATATGATGTTCTAATAGATTATATTTTAATTTTAAGTTTTTAGATTATTAACTCTTATTTTTTAGGAACCAAAAGTTGGTGACTTTTAAAAAGAAAAAAAAAATCTAAAAAACTAACTTGTCTCTTAAGACCATTTCATCTGTTGAAGAATATGTAATTAACGTCTCGTTGAAAAACATAAAATTTTCAAATTAGTGCACATAGAGTGATGAAAGAAACAACACCAACACATAAAAGGCAAATAAATACACAATTAGAGCTAACAATAAAAGATTAAAATGTATAAAAATAGTATTTTTTGCCAGTGAGAATGTTTTTAGTATTTTTGACCTGTGAGAATGTTCTAAGTGTTTTTGACAAGTGAGAATGTTTGTTTCTATTTTATTTTAAAATTATTCATATATTATGACCAGTGAGAATGTTCTTAGTGTTTTTTAAAAATAGTTTAGAATTTAGTAATCACCAATGAGAATGTTTTCAGTGTTAGTTCATGATTTCTATGACACATTGGATGAACTAATGCGAATCATTTTCTCTTCCTCATTCTCTTTTTCTCTCCCCATGTCGAATCTAGAGAGAGCAGGTTCTTCAGCACAGTCACTCACAACAAGAACAAGAATGTCGTTGTAGAATTTAAAACTTCCCACAGTAGAACCAACACTTCTAGTGAGCAGTAATAGCTACGGTCTTTACAGTCTTGAGTCCAGCGAATTTTCTCTAGCAAAGACGACGACGACGACTACCACCACTATCAGTGATGATGCAAAGGAAATACCGATAGAAGTACTCGGTGGAAGTTACAACCTTTAGTCGTTGAACTGTTGTGTGCAAAAGTTGGAGAATAAATAGTTTAGTGTATCACGTGTATTAGAAATTTTTTCAGTCATTTTTTGGCCATTTTCTTCGGAACGTATAGCATTACTGTTTCTATGGATCCATCGAAAAATACACTAGTTGGCTAGTTGCCTAGAAAAAACACACACACACACACACACACACACACACACACACAGGAGGCACGAGCTGTTGTGTCATGCAGAACAACAATACAAAAGCTTAACAAAAGTGTTGATAAAAGTAAAACTACAAAAAGGATAACCGAAACCAAAAGCCCCTAGCCGCCCACCCCACCCCACCCCACCAGTCCATGGAAAGAGAGAAATAATGACGGAGGTTTAGGAAGAAGCGGTCATGTGAAGGGCTACCAAGGATGCGTAAAAGCCATCTTTAATGCCAATGAGAGTCTCATGCCTTCCCTTCTCCACGATCACACCGTTCTTAACCACCGCGATGACATCTGCATTCTTGATGGTGGACAGCCTGTGCGCCACCACCACCGTCGTCTGCTTCACCATCACCCGGTCCAAGGCATCTTGAACCACTCTCTCCGACTCCGCGTCCAGCGCGCTCGTAGCCTCATCCAGCAGCAGTATCTTCGGGCTCTTCACTATCGCACGAGCTATGGCCACCCTCTGCTTCTGCCCCCCAGACAGTTGCACTCCTCTCTCTCCCACCACCGTCTCGTATCCCTGCTGTAACCCGCTTATGAACTTGTGGGCATTTGCCAACTCCGATGCAGCCAATATCTCTGCCTCCGTTGCATTCCCGCCCTTCCCATACGCAATGTTTTCGCGGATGGTCTCGTTGAAAAGGGCTGGTTCTTGACTCACCAGACCCATCTGCTGCCTCAGCCACTTCAGTTGCAGCTTCTCAATCTCAACTCCGTCTAGTGTAATGTGGCCCGAGTCGGGATCGTAAAATCTTTGCAACAATGCTATCACTGTTGATTTCCCGCTTCCACTCTCTCCAACCAGAGCTACCGTCTATAAACAAACATGAGATGAGATACAGTCTTACAGAATTAGAAATAGAGAGACTGAGAATTAGAGATAGAGATGATTTTTTTACCTTGCCACTCCTAATGTGCAAACAGAGGTCACGGAAAATCTGAATATCTGGCCTGGTTGGGTACTTGAAGCTTACATGCCGAAGCTCAATCTCTCCCTTCACACTCTCTAAAGTCATCCCAGACTCATCGCTCGGGTCTATCTTTGACTTCCTGTCAACAATGGCAAATATGGAAGCAGCAGCAGTCTTGGCTTTTGTAGAATTAGGGGTTAACGAACTCGATTGAGAAATTGCCATGGCTGCCATGGTGAGAGCCAAAAAAACCTGCGAGCCACAAGGACAACTCAGAACAATTGAATCCGAAAACATTATATATAAGCTTCAAGACTGCTGAAAACAATTGAACTCGATTAATTATGGAACATATAAATTAATATACTCACGCGGAAAACATTTCCAAACTCTGTTTTGCCATCCTGAACTAGCCGTGCTCCAGCATAGAAACTGGTTGCATACACCAAAAATAGAAAGGCAAAAGACACCCCAAAACCAATCCCACTAACTAAACCTTGCCTTATCCCTGTCTTCATAGGCCCTTCACATTTCTTTCTGTACAGTTCCATCACCTTTTCTTCGGCACAGAAAGAAGCAACTGTTCTTATGCTTCCAACTGCATCATTCGCAACTTGGCTTGCTTCCTCATACATCACCTGCAAACATTTACTTAGATGTCTCAATTAATATATTCTTATTAGCCAACAAAAACTCAAATATCTAGACAGAATGTATATATAGCTCAATTAATATATAATACATGAGAAAACTGAAAAAGATAAATTTGCAGAAAGGCTACCCCAATTGAGAGAGAAGATCTCCTCTAGGAGTTTTCAAATGGTATCTTCCAAATTTTGAACCTCAACTTATTCTCTTGACAAGTTATAATATAATACTAGGGGAAGCTCTGAAAGGGTTATTGATTGCACCTTACAACTCATGGAAATCCTAAAGTTTTATCAAGTGGGTGGGAATGAATTCCCTATGTCAATTTCAGTAAGGTAACTAAGGGGTGAGGGTTTACAAGAAATAGCTTCATTTCATTTCAGTAGTGCCTTACCTTGCAGCTCTAACTATCGTCTATGCTTTCGACCTAATATATTGTGGAATTAGCCCTTTTTTTCAATTTTAAAAATGTTGCAGAAAGTTGCTACTGTAAAATGTATGATATGACAAATTTAAAAGCAAACCTTGGCATCTGCACTGAACCCTTTCATGAACTTCAGTTGAACAAAACCATTCAATCCTATTAGAGGTAGCAAAGCAAGGACAATGAGCGCCAGCTGCCAACTTGCTTCAAAAGCAATGGCCAATCCTGCAGCCGCTGATGCAGAGTCTTGAACAATCTGAGCAAGTGAATCTCCAACTAAAGCCCGCACACTAGCTGCATCCGCAGAGAGCCTCGCTCCAATCGCTCCACTTGAGTTATCGGGCGCATCAAACCAACTGATCTCCATGTTAACCACTTTTCCAAAACACATTGATCTGATCCTTTTTATCAGCTTAGAACCAGCCAAAGAAAATAAGTATGTCCGTGTTGGATATGCCAAAAATGATGCCAGGCCAAGGATGACAAACATGAGTGCCCAAAATCTTGAGTCTTTCCTTAGTTTATGAGCTGGCTCATAAAACGATTTAATCACTTCTGAAAGCAGGAGCCCGAAAATTGGAAGTATTGACCCATTGACAATTGCAGCAATAGCCCCTGCTATCAGCACTGGAACCTCTGGCTTGTTGAGATGAGCAAGCCGGCTCAGCGGGACTGGTGGAGCCTTTTCTGACAGTTCTGGGTAAGGGGTTTCAGCTTCTGTCAATACAGTTTCACGAACACTGAGTCCTGTAGGTAGTCCAAATGAAACTGAGATGTGGCGGCTACTACTTCCTCCCACAGAGGATCCACGACTTATGGAACGAAGGAATGACAATCGTTGACTTGACTGTCTTAACGATTCGATAATAGATTCTGATTTGTCTTGGTCCACTGCAGCTTTTCCAGTATCTTTGTTCACTTCTTGCAATCGTATAAGCTGAGAGTATGCTCCTTCTGGATCCTTGAGGAGTTCCGAGTGTGAGCCTGATCAATAAACACATATGATATGATGGTAAATAGGATGAATATTTCTCTATCATGCCATGTGGCGTGTACATATCCATATGTGTGTGTGTGTGTACACACAGTAAAGAAAAAAGAGAGAAGTTGGGATTCAGAAACCAAATTATTCCCAGGAAATTTTCAAACTTGATCTTAAAAGGCGTTAGGAAATCATTCTCAATAAGGTAAAGCATTTGAAGACTAAATTTGGTGGGAAGAATATTTTTTCCTCAAAATTATTTAGGGTTACATTTCCCGTTAATTTGTTACCTAATGAGCAAGGCTATTCAAAGATACCTTTTTCAACTATCTGTCCTCGGTGAATTACTGCAATCATGTCAGCATTCCTTACTGTGCTCAAACGATGGGCCACAATGACAGTTGTTCTATTGACCATGATCCTGTCCAATGCCTCTTGCACAATCCTCTCAGATTCTGCATCGAGGGCACTTGTTGCTTCATCTAGGAGTAGAATTCGTGGGTTTTTTAGAATTGCCCTGGCTATGGCAACCCTTTGCTTCTGTCCACCAGACAGCTGAGTTCCATGCCCACCCACCATCGTGTCTAGTCCCTAAAAATAACATTTAAAATGAGAACGTCAAGAATATATATATATGCAGTATTAGATATTTTTTTAAAAAAATAAAA
Source organism: Heliamphora exappendiculata (assembly GCA_034768845.1). Taxonomy (NCBI): domain Eukaryota; kingdom Viridiplantae; phylum Streptophyta; class Magnoliopsida; order Ericales; family Sarraceniaceae; genus Heliamphora; species Heliamphora exappendiculata. The sequence continues at coordinate 449,858 of JAOTRH010000006.1, forward strand.
AATTATACTTTCACCGACCAAACTTTATGTGGTCGCGAAAAACTATACGTTCGCATACCAACTTCATGGGTTGCAAAAAACTATTTTCCCGACCAAAATTACTTTAGTCGCGAAAAACTCTATACTTTCGCCGACCAAAATGTATTTAGTCGCAGAAAACTTTATACTTTTGCCGACCAAACTATGTTTAGTCGCGAAACGTTATACCTTTGCCGACCATAATGTATTTGGTCTCGAAAAATCTATACTTTCGCCGACTAAACTGCATTTGGTCGTAGAAAATTTATACTTTCGCCGATCAAACATTATTTGATCGGCAAAAATTGTTGGCAAAAGTGTACTTTTTTGTAGTGTCCTATAAATAGGCAGCTAGGGTTTTCTTGTTATATGTGCCTCCTTATTATATTATGAAGACCTAGTCGTCACAAAGAGCTTTTGATATTATTCAATCATACTCGCAAACTAGTCTACATACTCGCAAGCTAGTCTGCAACAACTTGATGATTCTTTAACTTTTGCTCATTTAAGCAAATCATCAAGTCAATCAAACCTTCAACAATCTGTTCGTGTTCGTGGAGTCGCTTAAGAGGATTCTCAAGTGTTGAAATCGGATGGAGGAGTCCGTTAGCATAGAAGTCCGATGGTAAATTCCAGCGGCGGTCAAGCACAGGAGTTAGTGTACGTGGATTCGGTAGGAGTAGGTTTTCAAACATTTGGTTGTCGGTACAACGTCGGTTTGTAAGATTATTTTGTAACCAACGTTTTTATAGTGCTTGATTTCCTTGACCTAGAGTGGTCTCGTGGTTTTTACCCGGTTTAGAATTTTTCATGTAAAAATTGCCGTCTTTTGTGTGATTGTGGTTGTTTATATTTTTTGCTTGTGTGATTGGTGGTTTAGGCTTATTTGCAGTGTTTAGCTTATTTAAGAAAATCTATTCGTGAAAATCAGTCTACAAATGAGATTTTTCAATTGGTATCAAAGTAGGTCACAAAAAAATTTTGTAAATTATTTTTTGTGTGATCCATTGACTGATTTGCAATAAATAAATTTTTTTAGAGAAGGCGCTTCGACTGGTAGATCACCCCTTCTTGACGGCCATAATTATCTATTTTAAAAAGTTAAGATGAGAGCCTTTTTGAAATCTATTAACAAAAGAGTGTGGCTTTCTGTTGTTGAGAGTTGCAAGTCTCCCACCAGTGTTGTTAATGGAGTAACTGTCCCTAAGCCCGTGGTTAAATGGGACATAGCTAATTTTGAGGATGTTGACTGGAATGGTAAAACCATAAATGCTATCTTTAGTGGAGTCACACAAGATAAGTTTCGTAGAATTAGTATGTGTGACTTGGCTAAAGAAGCATGGGATATTCTTCAAATAACTCATGAAGGGATTGATACCGTAAAAATTTTAAAACTTTAACGTCTCACAACTAGTTTTGAAACTTTGCGTATGAATGGCGATGAAGGTTTTGACGATTTTTACGCAAAATTAAGTGATATTGTGAATGCCTCATTTAATCTTGGTGAAAAAATCTCGACTTTTAAAAATTCTTAAATCTTTACCCGAATGTTTCCAACCAAAAGTCACAGGAATAGAAGAGAGTAAAGACATTGATTCTATTTCTATTGAAAATTTAGTTAGAAACCTGCAAACCTATTAGCTAAATTTTTAGAACAAAAAGGTTTCAAAAAATTTGACATTTACTTCAGCTCAAGGTTTTACAAGTGACTCAGATGATGATTTAGACCCTGATATGATGGCTATTTTTGTGAAGAAATTCAGTAAGTTTTTAAAAACTAAAAAGCCTAATCATGAGAAAAAATGACAAAAGAAACACGGTAAAGAGAAAGTAAAAAATATGTTCAATTTTATTAAAAAATGGTCGAAAGGCCAAATTTCTGGAATTCAATACTACGAATGCAAAGGATATGGACATATAGCTAAAGAATGTCCGAACTTTCTTAGAAAGAAACATAAGGAATTCATAATCACTTGGGATGATGAAAGTGAACTCGACACGAGTAATGAGAAGAAACTTGATGATGATGACATTGTAGCTTTTGTTGCTTCTGTTCAGGAGAAATCTATTAAATCTGAAAATAAAAAGTATGAGGATTCTGAAAATGAGAAAATTAATAATGTTGATAAAAGTGAGGGTGATGAAACTCTTCAACAATGATAAGCTTTATAGAGAATGTTTCAAGTTGACCAAACAAAATGCAAAACTGGTTAAAAACTATACATTGTGTGAAAAAGATAAAGACAATGTCAAACAAGAGTTAACTGAAACTCAAGATCTAGTTATGAAATTAAAATGAGACAGAGAGATTTTGTGTGAAAAACTTGTAAAATGTGAAAAAAAAAAAAAAACTTGTCTGAATTGTGCCAAACAAGGCAAACCAAGATTGAATTTCTTGGAAAAGAGTTGCATGCTTGTGTTGAGTTAAAAAATGAGCTTGAATTAAAATTGATTAAATTTTAAAAAGATCTGTTAAATGCTCAATCTACTTTCAAAAAATTGAATGCAGGCACTATGGTTTTGGATGACATGCTTGCGTCACAAAAGGCAGTGACTAACAGGTGTGGACTTGGATTTACTAGTGTTTCGTTAAACAAACAGTACAAAGGAAAAGAGAAAATTAGCCAGCCAATTCTACCTGAATTTGCATTAAAGTTTGTGAAAGCAGAAAGTGACATAAGTTCAAAAAGATCATCTACAAGTTTCTCAGCCAAAGTAAATGGAAAGTTGGGACATTAGATGAGTAAATCCACCATGTTACATAGTGAGATAAGAAAGGCTAAATTTGTTCATACGTGTCATCATTGTGGTAATATTAGTCATATACTTCCCAATTACATAAATTTGAATAGGAATACATTTTTTGTGCCTATTTGTCAGCACTGTGGTATCAAAAAGATCATCTACAAGTTTCTCAGCCAAAGTAAATGGAAAGTGGGGACATTAGATGAGTAAATCCACCATGTTACATAGTGAGATAAGAAAGACTAAATTTGTTCCTACGTGTCATCATTGTGGTAATATTAGTCATATACTTCCCAATTACATAAATTTGAATAGGAATACATTTTTTGTGCCTATTTGTCAGCACTGTGGTATAAAGGGACACATCAGACCTCACTGCACTAGGTTATTTGACCAACATAGATTCAGATTTGACATGCCACACCAACCTAGAAAGAATTAAATTTCTAGCCTAGAACCTGTGCCTTTGAAAATGAAGAAAGTTTGGGTAAGAAATAGTGTTCTAGATAGCTTTTTAGCTAGTCGTAATCCCTAGTTTGTTTAGTTGTTTTTTTTTGGTTTGTTTGAGTTTAGTTTATTTTTTGTTTGAGTTTTTTTTGGATCATATGTTTAAAAAAAAATGTGGGGGACATTATTAATGATTGAGTACTATTTTTGTGCATTATTGTATTGGCTGAAATTCCATAATTTAGACTTTGAGATTATATACCGCACTAATTTTTGGGTAATTTAGTTCATAGTGGATAGAATGCTTTCAGAGATGAGACTATTCTGTACACTACTTGAACATTGATAGATTCAGGGATCTTTCGCATTTGGGATCAAATTTATTTATGGGTCTCTCTTATTTTTCAGTTTTGTAAAGGTTTCACAAAATGACCACATAGTGGCGACCTACTTGATCTTAATGTTTAAACTCCCTCATTCTTTTGGTTTTGTATGTTTGGCTTGAGAAAATAGCTAACCTATGCGGACCTTGTCTTTTCGTTCGTATTAGTGTGCAGCCCCATCTTGAAATTTTGTGCCAAATTTTGCTTATATATGAGGAAATGGCTACTTATGCAAACTTTGCTTTTTCAGTTGTACTAGTTGGAATGCCACCTTGAAAGCATGAAAAAAAAAAAGAAAAAAGTTTGTAGTCTCTAGTTGAGGGGGAGTTAACTTATAAAGTGAATTGGGTCAAAACAGGTTTGACTTTGTGACATCCTTGATTTCTGATAAATAAATATGACTCGGTCATATAGATCCCATATGAGTCTGAAAATGTTTCAAATCATACACACACTACTTCATATAAAATCTACTCTGATTATGTTCGTTCATATATGAATATAGTTTATCTTGGATTATGTGTGTGTTTTTACTTAATTTGTCTAGATTTTGTGATTTTAAGTGAATGAAAATATGCATAGGCCTCATACTTATTCTTTAATCTTGTTTTCCACTCAAAAAGATTTGTCTTTTTTATATTTGTTTGTCAGTTCGTGACAAAAAAGGGGAGATCATAGACGTTGTTCAAGGGGAATATTTTTTTTTTGAGTTTAGTTTGTCAGGGAGTAATGTTTTAGAGTTTAGTTTGAGGGGGAGTAACGTTTTATGGTGTTCTTCGTTCTATGTCATGTCAATATTTTTTGTTTTTTTGTTGTTGTTGTGTCCTTGGTTCGCTTTGTTATTGTTTTGGTTACATGCTTACATAAATTAGATTGTTGAGTTTTGTCACAGAATTGTCAAAGGGGGAAATTGTTAGGAATTTTACCCTCGGCAATATTTGCTGTTTGATTGGCAAATCTATGACAAATGATTATTCAAATTATTTAATTTTTTTATTGACATTTTCACATTTTTCTAATTCGAGTTTAGGGTTTAATATTGCAGGGCCATGTAAAAGGAGCTGAAAACATAAAAAATAACCCACGGTGTCAGACTGCCCGACAGACCGCTCGAGCGGTCATTGCACCTCTCGGTATCTCAAAAATCTGCAACAAGAAACAGCAGTACAGACTTCACCGCTCGAACGGTGAATAGACCGCTCGAGCGGTCCTCGACGAGACAGCTTTCAAGTGCAGCAGCAACGAAGGTTTTGGCATGCTCTTATAAATAGGCAACTAGGGTTTCTTGTTATATGTGCCTCCTTATTATATTATGAAGACCTCGCCGCCGCAAAGAGCTTTTGATATTATTCTATCATACTCGCAAACTAGTCTACATACTTGCAAGCTAGTCTACAACAACTTGATGATTTTTTAGCTTTCGCTCATTCAAGTAAATTATCAAGTCAATCAAATCTTTAACGATCTGTTTGTATTCGTGGAGTCACTTGAGAGGATTCTCAAGTATTGAAGTCTGGTGGAGGAGTCCGTCAGCATTGAGGTCCGGTGGTGGATTCCAGCGGCGGTCAAGTACAGGAGTTGGTGTATGTGGATTCGGAATGAGTAGGCTTTCAAACATTTGGTTGTAGGTGCAACGTCGGTTTGTAAGATTATCTTGTAACCAATGTTTTTATAGTGTTGGATTTCCTTGACCCGGAGTGGTCTCGTGATTTTTATCCGGTTTAGAGTTTTTCACGTAAAAATCGTCATCTCTTGTGTTATTGTAGTTGTTTATATTTTCTGCTTGTGTGATTGGTGGTTTAGGCTTATTTGCAGCGTTTAGCTTATTTAAGAAAATTAATTCGTGAAAATCAGTCTACAAACGGAGTTTTTCAATTCAATTAATTATTAAAAAAATAATTTTACTTTAAAATATTAAAAGGAGTAAGCTATCAACCTCAAGTCTTAACTACCAGACCAACCTTTTATGGTTGTATACTATTTTTGTTAAGTAATTATTTGATAGTTTTAAAATATTATGTTATAATATTTATGTTTTTATTTAATAATACAACGAAAAAATCCACTAAGTGATATAATGTTAGTTCATTTTTATTGAGTAAATAGAAGCCAATGGTAACTCACTTATTATGTATATAATATTATTATTTATCAAAAATACCACGTGACATTATTTACGTGCATAGTACTATGAAAATACTTTACAATTTGCCACTTTGTTTGGTTTAATTATTTTAAATATTTCTCCCTTCCGACATTTCTATATTCTTTTGGTATGATTTTAAACAATATAATCGAATAAATTTTAATGATTTAAAACAAAGAGTGGAAGATTATTCAAATATTCTCCGTTTTGACATTTCTATGTTCTCTTTTGGCTGCCTTATTGCCTTCCTCATTATCATATTGTTTTTTTTAATAATAATAATAACTATAATTATTATAATAGGGGGGAGAGGGAACCCTGCTGTGACCAAGTCACAGGGGTGTTGTGAGGGTATTTTAAGTTTTAATTAAAATTTTATAATTTGAATGGAATTGTTTATTATTTTATATTTAATAAATACTTAATATGTGTAAAATATTATATTAATCGGACATTGTTATTTATATTATTAAATTATGTTTGTTTTTAAATAAAATAATTAATTTATAAGATTTTAAAAATAAAATATAAATTAAATGTGCACCGATCATATAAATAATAATATTTGATTGACCTAATTTTTTATACAAATTAATTATTTATCAAATATAAAATAATAAATAATTTTAATTAAATTATAAAATTGAAATTAAAACTCAAAATACCCCAACAACGTAATCCTGCTGTGCCTTGGGAGCAGGACCCCGCACCCACAAGGTCACAGCTTTCATGAGCTGAATCTTCAATTTCAAAGGTCACATGCACAAGGAACTGACCTCTCTGTCGGAGGGTCAGCGCCATGGCGCTCACAATATATTAATATAAAAAGAAGAAATATAATTACAATGAAATTTATATGCTTGTAAAGTTCCATTGACAGTTAAATTTTGCTGTATTTAGAATGAAATTTATCTGTCAATGAACTTTTATTGACAATAAAATTTAAAAAAATTTAAAGATTAGTTATTTTTTTAGATTTTATAAAAAATTTAGGTTTATAATTTTTATTTTAAGAGATTTAGTCTTATTGAATCTAGAATAATTATATTATGTTTAATTTATTTTTATTTAAGAGTTAATCTTTTTTGTTTTGAACAAGCGAAAAAATTCAAGTAATACATTTATCAAGTTTTCATAACTGTTGCAAATAAAAAGCGATACATTTTTATTTAATTAATATTTTAATTTTATGAACTGATAAATGTATCACTTGTCGCGTGATACTAAACTTGTGAAAAATATTGTTATGGAACTAAAATTTTATTATCAATTGATAATAAAATTTATATTAAAATTAATCTAAAATTTATATGTCAATGAATGATAGTGAACAATTATAGTGACGAGGGATTGAGTAATTATAGTGCTTAAATTTAGTAAGAATTGAGCAATTATAACAAAAAAGAATTAAAGTACATTCTTCAAGATAAGTAAAAGTATTCTTTTTCTATTTATATTCACTGTTGTGTTTAAAGACGATTGAAGTTCTTAATGTTATTAAAATATAAAGGAATAGTGAAACTCCACTAACAGTGAAATTTCATCAACACTAGAATTTATCTTTCGGTGAATTTTTAATCAAGTCTATTCATTTTGCTCTCTTTTTATTTAAAAAAAAATCATGCATTTTTTTGAGAATCATGTATTGATTACACTAATTTTGAAAATATCCATATCCTTGATATTTTCAAATTATCCTCATTCCTAACCTCCCTAACCCTAACTCACCTTAATATCCAAAATATTTCGCATCGCTAACCTCCCTAACCCTAATCCTAACCCTAACCCTAATCACCACCACTTCACATATGCAGCCATTGTCGTGCCATCTAGCCCCTCCCCCTCCTCCTTTCTTGTCGTGCAGCCCCTCCGTCTTTTCCCCTATGCACACTTTCTCTAATTTCTTCCCTTGCTACTATTCTTTCACAACCCTAACAGTGCAAACCCTAGCCCTAGACACCACCATCGCACTCTCTATCTATTCTCCAACCCGCTGCTCCCTCCATCAAATTATATCATTCATATGCATAACTCAGGGCCATCAGGTTATTTTTTTATGGTGATTTGATCATAAATCCCTCATTACAAGAATTTAATATAATAAGGACAAACTCAATTCTTTTATCTTCATCAAGGGTAACTCTATTTGCACACACACAAAATTAATTATTTATTATTATAATTTTATCCCTCATTCAAATACCAAAATAACTACTCTTAACCTTCAAAACCCGCCAAGGCCTTTGTAGCCTAATAGCATCCCCTCCATTAGAATAGTGTAAGTTTTTCACGTGGCCAAAAAAAAAATCCTTCGAAACCCTAAAATCCCACCACCACCACCACCACTGCCTTCCTTTGTTGTCATTGCCCACCACTATCATACTCGCTACCATCTTGCCGACTCTCTCATCTTTTTCTTGCCACCATTCCCACCCTCCACCACCCCATCCCATTGTCAACCACTCCGACAATATGCAACCTCGACATCCCATTCTCTAAACCCTAATAGTAAAAATAGTATTTGGGTATAGTGCATCGAACCAAGGATTGTTGTTCGGACATGATAGTCCAAATTGAGGCCATATGTTAAGCGCTGCTAATTCGAATGGAGGCTATATGCTCGGCATTAATGCTAATCCGAATGGAGGTAATAGATTCACCCCACGAGAATCTGAATAATGGTTGGAGGTGGTGATAAGAGGGAGAGATAGCAGAGTGCAGAGACATATCATAGCGGCGGTTAGGGTTAGGTGAAACGAAATAAGTTTGTTGTGCCATGTTTTTGTCATGTATTTTATTGGAATGTGGTAGAGAGGAGATGATTGAAAAAGTGGCGAGTATAAGAATAAGATGATTAAAATAGTGGTGAAACGAAATAAGTTTGTTGTGCCATGTTTTCATCTGTACCGCGATAGATTTGTGGTTGTGTTTGTGGACGACATTGTCATTTACTTGTCATCGAATGAGGCATATGAGCAACACTTGCGTATTGCATTGCACCTTTTGCGGGAGCACCAATTGTATGCGAAATTTGAAAAATGTGAGTTTTGGCAATACGAGGTGAAGTTTATTGGACCTGTGGTTTTAGGAGATAGAGTAGCAGTGGATTTTGCAAAGATCGACACTGTAATAAATTGGGAACGAAAAAATTGGAGCTTCTTGAGATTGGCAGGCTACTACTGATGCTTTGTAGAAGATTTTTCTCGATTATCCGTGCTGATGACTCGCCTTACACACAAGGGGGTCAAGTTTGTGTGTAATGAGTCTTGTGAGTTCGCATTCCCAGAATTGAAGAAGACATTGACCAGTGCGCCTATTCTGATTATACCTGAGCGAGGATTAGGTTACACCGTTTACTGTGACTCTTCATGCGACCAGCCAGAATGTGTTTTAATGTAATATGGCAAGGTGGTTGCCTACGATTCTCAACAATTGAAGACGCACGAAAAGAATTACCTGACACATGACTTGGTGTTAGCAGCAGTGTTTTTTGCCTTCAAAGCGTGTCGACACTACCTTTATGGTGAACATTTTGAAGTCTTCTCAGACCACAAAAGTTTAAAGTATTTATTTTCTTAAAAGGATTTGAATCTACGCCAGTGAAGGTGGATGGAATGCATGGAAGACTACGACTTCGATCTTTAGTATCATCTGGGGAAGGTCAATGTTGTGGAAGATGCTCTTAGCAGGAGATCTCTTAGTTCCTTAGCTCGTGCTGCCATGCGAAAGTGGAATATATTGGGAGAGGTTAGTGAGTTCGATTTGCATATCGGTGAAACTCATGAGAGTGCGACCTTGTTTTCTATAGTTTCGCAATGTAGGCTTATCTCTCATGTTATCGATGCCTAGCCATCGGATCAAGAAACTCTTATGTTCCATGATTGTATTACGAGTGTTGAAGACACCAAGGGGTGGGTTATGTATATATCCTGACCAGAGTTTGAGGTTTACGGGGAGACTCTTTGTGCTAGAGTTGTGTCGTGAGGATGTACTTCGTGAGTTCCACCATTCTTGTCTTGCAGTGCATCTAAAAGGCACAAAAATGTATCATAATTTTGCGCCGTCCGTTTTAGTAGAAGAGGATGAAGTTGCTCTTCTTGTCTTGCGGTGTCATACTTGCCAACAAGTAAAGGCAGAACACCATAGGTCAGTCGGTTAGCTACAGTAGTTGCCAGCGTCAGAGTGAAAATAGGAGAATGTTACAATGAACTTCATTTCTGGATTTCCGAGGTCGCTAAAGGGAAACAATGCCATATGGGTCATAGTTAATAGATTGACAAAATTTGGACACTTCCTTCCTATGTGTATGACGAATTCTGTTGATAAGTTGAGCAAACTGTACGTGAGTGAGGTAATTTTAAAATTCGATAATTTTTAAAAATTAATTTTGAGTTATTGGCTTATTAAGAAAAAAAAGAAAAAAGAGTTAGTTATTTGGTATAATTTCTTATGTTTTTTTTATTGCTTTTGATCTTTTTATTGAAATGTCGAATTTGTCTTTACTTTTTTACTTTAAAATGTTGGTCTTGTTGGGAGATAATCCAACGCCAAAATAAATACATGCTCGGTGATCCAGAAATTACATCTTTATTCACTTTCAACAATTACAATAATCTGAAATTACAGAAAAATGAAATAACAGAAATAACTTGAATAGAATTAGCAAACCGAGTCCTGCAATCGCAGTTTCCTTAAGAATGATTCGCCGCCTACCGAGGGTGTTGTAGGT
>JAOTRH010000006.1:467847-507900 GCA_034768845.1 Heliamphora exappendiculata
TCGTATTTGATGTTCGTCATCTTCACTGCAACTTGTGATTAAGCCAATAACCAACTCTGATCTTCCACCACGACTTTGGGTCTTCAACAACCATCGGCTCTGATACTACATATGGAAATTTTAGGCTTAAATCTCCCAAAATAAGATCAATAGACTTAGACAACTAATTGATAATTCATGTAAATTTCAATCCACAATAGCAATCACGAAAGAATAAAAACAACCAAAAAATACGCAAGATTTACGTGGTTCAGCTAATTACCTACATCCACGAAAGAGGAGAATCAATTCACTATACTCTTTAACACAAATTACAAGATTCACTCTACTCCTAACAATATCTGTGGCATTAAACTGGGCCTCTCACCATCTCTCTATACTCTCTCTAGCCTTTCACCTGGGCCTCTCTGAGTATTTTGACGACTTATGAACTTCTGTAGGTTTTAGGATCATAACCCTCTTTGTATAGATTTCAAAGGAAACCCTAAAGATGTATAACTCCCAACTATCAGCCACCGTCCGTCCAGATTCGTATCTATTCTAAATTTGATTTTTAACAATTCTGGTCAATTTCAAATCTGATATTGAGTCAATTCCAAATCTAATTTTTGACGATTTTGGTTAATCTTAAATCTGATTTTTGACGATTCTTGTCATTTCCGAGTCTGATGTTGAGATTCGAGTCAATCCCAACAAAAAAAAAAGAAAGATCGATCAGAATAATCTATAGAAACATCACTTCCATTGAAAAGATGATTAGGTGCATGCCCGCCCCAACAACAAAACCTCTTAGTTGGTTTCAATTGATGTTGTCAACTACGACTAGCCAAATTATCAATCTAATTGTCAGTCTGTCAGCCGGAAGAACTCCAAAAGGCCTTGAAACTTACCAACGACTTACAGTCGTTAGGTAATTTCAATTGAAATTGATTCGTGGATCTATTCAGTATTTCAAAACGTAATGGTCACAAATTATTCTTTTGAGATAGTTGAGTTTCTGCAATTAATACTGTCATTCCCACCAATTAGCAAATAGAAAACATATAAAAAAGAATCAAAAGAAGGTACATAAATGAAAACACAGAGAAGTGCACCGACTATTTTGTCTGCGTTCGTTTATTGTGAAACTGATGATGTTCCGAATTTTTAGGATAATAGATGTTAAGATTTTTCACATCTTCAATCAACAACTTTAAGATACATATCTGCCCAACTATCTGTTCTGTTCAATATAATGTTTGAGTTGAGTACAATTAATAAAGGGAAAACAAATATTTAAAAGCAGACAAAGCAAGGTAGAAGGGAAAGCCACAAATCTAAGTAACGGAATGGAAGCAAACCAAAAAGGTAAAATCCAATAACAATAAGGGAATTTACACAGCTAAATTTTTCCTTAAAAAGTATAAGTATTTATTTTTTCTATTAACTTTTTCCATAACCCTGGGAAAAGATAAAATCCAATAACAGTAAGGGAATCTACACACAGCTGATCCAAAAAAGTCCCAAGATCATGAAGGTTAAAACATGTAGCTTTCAAGATCCGAGATTCAAATATATCAAGTTGAACAGCTCTGTAAGGGCACGTTTTTTCACTCGATTGCTTCTCCGGGGATTGAGATGGACTGAACTAGTAGTCATAGGATTAGTAATCCAAATAGAATGTTGTCTGACAAGAGATAATCCCAGTCCTTTTGGGATTCAGTAATCCCACATATGAACCACAAAATCAATTGGTCCGGATACAGAGTGAGCCTCTGAATTGTATTCAAACAATGAACGAAGGTGGACTACTTGTAAATAAACCAGCCTAAGGTTTCAATCCAACAAGCCCTAAGTCTACATCTGGTATCCCCTTCTCTGCAAATGTGGAAACCACTTTTTCAGAATCTTGCTTAACTGCATTGCAATGGTGGAATGGCCTTTAGGAATTTATGAAAGAAAATAACAGAAAGCAGAGTACTTATGTACTTTCTGAAAGAGCTAGCCCTTGTTTATTAGTCAAACTAACACTGGAAAGATGATACAGAATGGAGTTACATAATTAATGTGCGGATTAAGATCCTCTTGAGACTAAGACCATTCAAGACCTCTCAAAGACCCCATTTTATGGGCTTAGAGTAAGCACACAATGGTCATCCAAACCATTCTTCTGGTAGGCCCTATAGACAAGATCATTTATGCAAAATTCCAACTGAATGGATATCAATAGATACATAAACAAATAAATTATATTTTACAAAATGGATTATTTTAGTTTAAAATGAGTTGCTTCAGTTTAAACCATCTATTATGACACAACCTTTTCAATCCCTTAATGCGTCTACTATTTGTTTAATCAGAAACTAATAATCTCCAAAATTATTTGATTGTTGACACAAGAACTCAAGTAGTAAGACAATAGCAGAGAAAAACAAAGGAGCGCAATGCCTGAGGCCATGCAAAACACCGTCAATAACATGGACAAGAGCCGCTCACAATCTAAATGAGACCGCTGTCTATGAGAAGCACAAATGCATAATGGGAGGGCAAAAGGCATAACCATTCTTTACCAACAGCACTTAATGTCCCTCAAATTCACCCATGTCCACTAAAACCAATTCTGGATACTTACTTATTCCAAATATCCTTTATTCTTCTGTCTTTAGTCTATCACAGCTACAATCATGCCTCGAGATTTGTATTTTTATAATTGCTACATACATGAGAACATAGTGACATGCATATTTAGACATTGAAGATACTTGATATTTGGAGACCAGAAAGAGCCAAACGTGCAAAACGAGAACAGAACAGAACAGAACAGAAAAGAAAAGAAAACAAGATGGAAGAGAGAGTGATAAATACTTGTGATCTTCGTCAGTCCAACATAGAGATTGGGTACACTCAACTTGTGCGCTGGGAAGAACCTCTTCAAGTTTGTGATCTATTTTACCAGACTCAATGAAGTGCAAATCCTCCAAGAGCATCACGTAATGTTTCTGGACATCTTGTGCGCTCTTTTTTCCTCCGACCAAGGCCGCCACCGTCTCCCATCGGTCCGGGTCTTTCTCGTCAACCACTGCCAAAGCCAACTCAAACACCTTGTTCTCTTCCCAACTCCACCCCCACAGTACTTTCGGAAAATCATCCATATCTCCCACACAACACCCAAACCAAACCGAACCTTTCTGACTAATTAATAATCCTTGATTTTTCAAATGAAATGTTCCGTTGACCCAAGATTCATTAAATGATTCACATTCTGATTCTTGTATTCATCTAACAAAAATATCAATGGAGAACAGACGCGCAGCTCTCTCTCTCTCTCTCTCTCTCTGCAAATTTTCTAGTTTTTTATTATAATTGTTTCCCTCTGACTGTCAGAGACAATTGGCCCCTCCTACAATTTTTTCTCCATTAGGCCGAAACCGGAAACCAACAATCAGAAGAGGACAAAACCCTACTCCATTTCTTGCAAGACCAAAGCGAAGACCCATAATCTCTCCCTCTCTTTTCCCCTCAATTCTAGCCTTGGATCCGAAATTATGCCCATAAATGCTTCTCTCTTTTCCTTTATTTTTTTTCCCTGAATCACTAGGCGCATAATTAAGTTTTTCATCTTCTCTGACTCTTTTTACAAAAGGGGATTTTTGTGGTTATGATTATTCCAATTCATCACCTGATTTTTCTTCTATTGATTTTTGAAGCGATAGAAATCAAATCCTTTTCAAAGTCTTTTTAGTTGGTAAAGAGAAGACCGTGACTATATTGTTTTAGGTAAACGAGATAAATTTGTCCACTTACTATTCTCACATATTTATGCACATTATTCTCGTGATGGAATAAGTTCTATATTATTGTAAGATCTTGTTTGTTGTAAGAGCTTAGGAAATGTAATACCTTATTTGTTAGAAGAGAATAGAAGATCAGGGATTTAATTAAGAGACATGGCTAGCTCACTAAAAATTTTTTGTCCCATTAGTATTGTGAGTCTTATTTTTGTATTGTAAAATTCAGATTAACAGTTCGATAAATGAAAGATTTCTAATTTCTTATTCATGGTATTAGTAATATCAAATCTCTCTTGATATTATTAATATCGAATTACGAAATATCTTCTTTATTTATCTAACGAACACACATAATTTTATAATACTTATTTAATTTTTTATCTCACTCTAATTAAATATGAACTAAATTCTCATTACATACAAAATTTCATATATAATCTCTTAGTATATAAAAATATATATATAGAACCCTCAATATTATTAATCACTCATATCATATTCAATTTTATTTAAAATAACAAGCAAGTCTTATGACTCGATCTATTACGAATTTGAATTTGTAACAAATACTGTGCCTATTTTTTTTTTAAGAAAAAATAACATTAACAAAGACTTTTCTTTATGAAGTATCAAATTTTGGTCGCTTGCCCAATCCTGCCACTTCTCATCTTTCTTGACATCAGTGGACGAAGTTTCCAATTGTAATGAGCTAGGTAGGTTTTTTTTTTTTTTCTCAAGAGGTAGGTATCTATTAAGTTATTAACTAATAAGCATTATGTTGGTGATACGTACACTTGTCTCCTTCAACGCGGACAATCCTTGTCAATGGGCTTTGCACTATATCTATCTTTGACATTGCTTGTAGGTAGCTAGCTAGCCGCGATATATTTCCAATCCATGAATACTTCGATTGTTTAGTTCAAGCAACTAGGAGTAATAAGTAGGTAATTTCACTTACATTTTTTCTGATTTTTGATAAAAATTAAAAAAAAGATTATAATTTTTAAAATATTATTAATTTCTCTTCAAATTTAATTTTTGTATTAAATTAGTTCAACAATTAAATTTACTCTGTTGTGCCTTATTTAACGTGTTTTTCAAATAAATTTTTGTAATCAAATTCGTTCAGTAGTCTTCACCGCCTTTTGCTTATGTGTCTTCATTTTAGAAATCAATAAAAAAATTTTATAAATGTGGAAAGGATCAAATTCAATACACACGTCTCTTAAAAAAAATAGAAAACAACTTACCAATTTATTAAAAGAAAAATATTTTCATCTTATAATATAAAATATTTTACTTCGAAAATTATTTAACTTACTTTTTGTTAAACGAACAATAAAAAATAGATAAAAATTTTTACGTTGAAACGAAAAAAACTTCAAATTCAAGATTAGACGCCGCTATCAAATCCAAACCGAGTTAACTCAATGCAATGTTTGAATCTTTGAATTGGTTCAACAAAAACATGACCCAAAATTGAATCAACTTTCCAAATTATAAGGTAAGGGAACCAAATTAACAAACTAGAATGGGTTAGGGTTGAATAATGTGGTTCCATTTTCTTTTATTTTGTTTTGGGTACTAATTAAGTTGCCTAGCTGATATCCCAAGTATCTCTCTTTATTGTCTTTTGATATACTTAACAATGGGTCAAGGAAAAAAATGAGAAAGAATAAAGGAGCACTGAACTGATGAATATAGACATAAATGCATATGTATATTATCATAAGCACGTAAAAGTTACGGCGCACCCACCCAAGTGGTGGAGAACCCATTGATATAGTGTATGCCTAACAGGAAAAGAGGGTCGTCTATGGGATTGTGAACTACCTACACGTGTCAAATAGGCCCAAAAGAAAGATTAATTCCAAATTCTACCTACCACGCTTCTGTAAATACACTAGGCGTCACTCTACTATAAATGTTCTTTTTCTACGGCAGAATCCTTAGACTCTTTCTCTCTCTCTCTCTCTCTAACTATCTTTCTCTTCAAGTTATTTGCCATCATCATTGGAGAGTTATTGGTTGGCATTACACTAATCACCCTATTGACCTTTTTTTAATTTTGTAGGCCCAATCTGAAGTAAGCATCATTTTAAGCTAAGATAACTAAAATAACCATAAAAATCAATTTGAAATGATTGGAAATTATACCGTATTACAATTAGATTGTAAACAAAACCTTTTTTGCTTGAAGGATAAAATTATTAAACAAAATTGTCACTAAAAAATGTATTTAATATTGTTTACTTACACTACAAAGTGTACTAAAATTGTTACTAAAAGATAATGCACACTTTAAAGGATAGTACATAAAAAGATGTATTTTATATTATTTTTTTAATAAGAATTTTAATAAATTTTTAAGTGTTAGTAAACTTGATCATTATTAAAAGATGACATGAAGAAATAGAAATATATAATGCATCCATTAGGCAAAGAGGGAGATAGACATAGGTCGCCCAAAAGCTGAGTGGATGACCTTGCCGACATTACAGAGCGGTCAGGATCCCACTGCTATAAATGATATCTCGCTTATATTGCTCTTAGGCATTCTCTTTATTGCTCTCCCCCTCTTCATTTCTCTCTCTCTCTCTCTCTGCCTGTCTGTTCTTTTTTTCTTTTTAATGAAAATTAATTAACTCTCCTTCTTCTTCTTCGTTAATGTGTGAACCCCAAAGTTACAGGCACACCGATACCATTCAGCCACTTGCTTGGACTTTTCCCACCACCTTCAAGGTGGATGGAAGCAGTGTATCGAACCGCCTGGTTTCTGTTAGTGATGGCTTGGAATTTCTTCCACCTGATCCTTCTGGCGGTGTTGGCACCGGGGCCCCGATTCGCATATTCCACAATGGTGGCTGTGTCGTGGTTATTCGTGTTGGACCACATCATCCACCCCTGTGGGTTGATGAAATCGCCAATATCGCTTTCAATCACGGCGGTGACTGCGTATTTGTCCCACGGGCGGCCAAGGTAGGAAAGAATCTTGAACCTGTTGGGGAAGAGTCGGCGTTCTGGGACAATCTTGCAATTCTGGAGAACCAACCCGGCAATAGCATTGGCTTCGTGATTGCCATCCGCGGTGACCGTGTTCTGTTGATTAAGATCAGGCATCCTCACAACGATCATGCTGTTTTGGATCAAGGCAGTGCCTCTACCAAAAATGAAGTCTATTGTCCCGCTAATGTAACAGTTGCGGTAGATTTGTCGGTTGCTCTGGTAGTAGAGAGTATCTTGGTACCCTTCAAACCTGCAGTTGAAATAGGCCGACATATCTGATTGGCTTCGGAAAGCAACGGCCTGATGCCCCTTAGGTCCTGCAGTGTTCTGAAATCCCATGCTCTTGGCAATGAACCCTTTTCCAACAGCCGCTGCAGTATAGTTGTTAATTTTAGTCAAATCAATTCATCACTCAAAACCACAACGAAACGTTCGCACACACGCACACACATATTTATATTTATATATCATCGATGGATGGATGGATGGATCATGAACTTACCGAATGTGGCAGTGTTCATGGTTGGGATGTTACTAATGCCGAAGTTTTTGGATCCGGTAACAATAGTCCTCTTGGGTCCATCTCCGTACATGAATACATCCACGTGGTTCTTGGGCACAATGACGTTCTCATTGTAGATCCCTGCCTTAACATAAATGATCCATTTTCCTTGGCGATTCTTCGGGATTGCCGCCACGGCCGCGTTAATTGTAGTGAACTGCCCACTGCCATCTTTGGCAACCACTGCGTTTGGTTTTATCCAGCCTCCGTGGTGTGCAGCCAGAAGCTTGCGATCTGCCACCGGGAACCATGAGGGATACCCGTCGTGCCCAAGCTCTGTCACTTCAAGAAGCCGGCGTGATTGAGAGTTTGAGGAATTGGATAGGTTATCGAGTTTGATGTTTAAGACCTGGAAGAGTTCAGTAATTTTGGCAACAATGTTAATGGCGTTGCCAGTGAGCTTAGTGGCGTTGAGCATGCCACTCTCTATCGGACCCCTGTATTCGGGAACATTGAGCTGGTCGAGGCAGGATTGCTGGTAGGAGACGACAGCGGTGAACCAGTTCAAAAGCTCAAAGATAAGATCGTTGAGGCTGTGCAATTCGCTGTCACGTACCATGGAGAACGAGGCCTGGAGGTCGTCAATGGCATGTTGTAGTAACTCTTTACAATCCTCCACCGCCATTTGTTGCCCCGGGTCCTTGGCAGCATCTACTTTGATGGACTCCGCCACTTCAAATGACTTCTTCGCTTCATCAATGGTGGCCTGGATGGCGGCCACCAGGTAGTCCTTGGGGGTGGCACTTTCATTCTTCGCAACCTTGCCGAGGCTGTTCACGCATTCTTCCTTGTGATCAGTTGCTGCGCAAATGTTGATTACAGCCTTGGATGTAGTTGACATAGTCCCGTCGTTTTTGGAATCCGCATCACGATGCAACACCGCAACCACGCCAATGACTACGCCAACTACAAGGATGATAGATACCAAGGAAACTACTACCTTCCCAACCATTTTAATTTGTTTTCTTTGTTTTTATTTTTTTCTTTCTTTCTTTTTCTTGTTTAATTTGCTCACTTCTCTTCTTAGCCTCTCCCTCTCCCGAGTCAAGTTTTCAGAATGCGTTATCAATCCGGGCAGAGAGTAGAAAAGGGATGAGAAAAAATATTGGGGAGAAATTTCTCCCTCTTTGCCGGTAGGCTAGTAAATGAGAAACGTGACCTGTAGATTCAAGGGCAGGGCTTATATAACGCTTGGGAGTTGGGACGACCCAAAAATAGGGTGGGGAGGAACATCTCCATCTCCATCTCCTTCTCCTTCTCCATCTCCTCCTCCTCCTCTCTCTGCATGGAATTCGCATCTGCATGGTTGACCGGTCTTGTTCGATTTAGATGGATGCGGCTTGAGACAAACCTTCAATGAGCGGCAGAGAAACTCACGACCAGAAAAGGTAACTGCTATATTCTTATTTATAGCATTTTTCATTCAACAACAGCTGTCAACTAAAGACTTCTCTTTTTCCCACGCCCACCTATCTATTTTTAGTGCTTTTTTTTTTTTATCAAAACATTTTGACTATGCTTAAAGAAGGCACGCTTCATTTTCACCTGGGACTGGGAGGGCATTAGTCATGATTAACACCACATATTTTGGATTAAAGTTTTGAATATCATCTTCAAACTCTTTAACCCATCCCCCATTCTCCCCATTCTTATGCTAACCAATTGTTTACGCCATTAAAAAATATTTTTTAATTATTTGTCGAGGATATTATATTTTTTGTTCAAATAATCTGTAAATTTTTATATAAACTTGATAAAAAATAATTTATATTTGAAATGTCTACATAAAATATTTTGAAAGGTGACAGGTGGCACTCCAAGAAAAAATATAACGGTTAATAAAAGTTGTTTGAAAAATACTTGGCACCAGATGAGTGTATTTTGTTTAAAGTATTTATAGACGGTTATAATTAATTATTTATGAAATTCTATAAATAGATATATTATTCTTATTGTAAAGGATAACTTCACTCAAATCCATCAATGGATTGTTTCTTTACTTAGGAGTACTTTAACTTAAATCTTAAGAGTACTGTAATGTAAATTCTTTTTCAAAATCTTCAAAAGAGAGTGTTCAACATTTGATGATTAACCTTAGATGGGTTGCGGTATTTTTTTCTTATATTTTTATATTTATTGCCATGAATATTAATAAAATCTCTTTTATTAGATTTGGATCTTTATTTTTCTTACTACAATTTTTTAGTTTGTTCAGTCATTTTTTATGCCTAACAAAATTTTGAAACAAAATATCAATCGCAACACAATCAGTTAGTATAATTCTTTGTTAATAGGGTCGAATGAATTTTATTTTGGTTAGCATCTCCCATTTATTCTCTCCTTTGAAACTTTAAAGTGCCATATCTGTCTATGCACCTTTTTCTAGTCACGTGCATTATTCCTTTTTTATATTTTTATTTGCTAAATTATATTAAAAAAATTTATTAATGTCCTAAATTCTATTAAGCACGGGCCCACCAATTCCATTATTTTGATAGAAAACATGCATTTGTTGGACGAGATATGACACGGTAGATTTTCAATGTATGTCTTAAAATGGTAGATTTTGTTAAAACATAAATATTAAACCAAAATCCTCTACAAAAATATTTTAGTATAATATTCCACCAATTAAATCTAATCCAATTCAATCCAATCCAATCAAGGGCTCATAGCATACAAGTTAATTTTGTGCAACCCATCATAAACTTTTGAATGGATGCATTGCACAAAAAATCTATTACAAATGATTGTGGTTCATAAATACTTGTACACACAAATGTATTTAAAGCTATGTGCGGGCTATCTATTTTAGAGGTGTTTAGAGTTTTGTTTGGTTCACTATCAAATTAAATTAAAAGTAACCGTTTATGAATGATTTTATGAATTTAAGAACTAAACTGAACTAATAAATTAAGGTTTAGAAATTATTTTTTTAAATTAAATACTTATTACTTATTTTATGTTTTAAAAAATTATATATATATATATGTGTGTGTGTATAATTTTTTTTTCTATTCACTTTTTGTCTATGTTTTTCTTATATTATTTTATTTTATATTTTGTTTGTAACTTATTCCATAAGATTACCAAAACTGTTATTGTATCTATAAATTAATTATGCATTATATTTTATCTTTCTAAGTTTTATTACTTTTCATCTTGATTATTAATAGTCTATGAATTATATATTATTATAATATTATAAAAATAGATTATAAAAGAGTAAAACAAAGAAAGAGAGAAGAGCATAATTAATATTTTGAAATTTCTTCTTTATATGTAATCCTAATAAAATATGAATATAATGAAATTAATTAACAGTTCGGTTCGACCATACGGTTCTTTAGAAGATTAATTCAAGAATCAAACCATTATAAAGACTTTTTAATAATTTAAAACCGAAATCAAACCGTCAACAGAAAAACCAAACCAAATTATACTATTCAAATTGGTTTGAACTGGTTTACCAATTCTACCAATTTTTTGGAACAGCCTTAATCTATTATTGCTTTACTTCCTTCAAGATGCTTTAGATCTCTTCCTCGTTAGAGGTGGAGAAGGAATCAACATAGTGGCATGGATGTTTAATATTTTTGAAAATACTAGCAATAAAGCAATTAGTCAAAAAATTCTTTTAAGATCAAATAATTCCATCAAATTAAAAATTTGATTATATGCATGATAATATCTATTATGTTAGGAATATCAATGAACCCGATTATTGCAATTGAGCTTAAGATACCCTTTTTAGCTTTTAGGGCTTATTTTTAAGTGATCTTTTCCTTTCAAAATTGTTACAATCGACCGGGACAAATTGCTCAATCCAAATAGTTTATTCCACATCATTGCATGCAAGATAAATGTGTTTCATACAAGAGTTGTGTGTACTGTACTATTGCCTAACTAGTATGGTACAACTATCATTCTTATACTTAATAGTCAATAAACTCTGATGTACGAGTGTGCAGTAAGCTGTTAATTTGTAGTATACACATCTATAATAATGAAACCAACCTAGCAAAAACATTAATGCTGCAAAGATCACTACACTTATTGTAGTATAATAAAGTTGTAATTTTTTTAGTTATCCTAACTGTGCGCCAATCCTCGTCAACAGATATCCATTTCAAAGAAAAAGTCACGAGATCGCATTTTTTAACGATCTTATCTATCTCATAGATGAGTAAAGCTGGTTAAAACACGAAAATAAAAAGTTAACTCGCAAGATCATTTTGACATCTTCAAACATGTTCGACGGTTTAATGTGATTATTGTCAACTTCAATCAACACACAATATGAGACTTTACCACCATGGGCATGTTTTTTCTAAAAAGAAGGGAAAAACTCAACAAATGTACAAGATCACATTCACTCTGGTTTGCACAGTTATATGACTCCAAAAGATGATCCAGAATTAGATATATTATGCTCATTAAAAGTGAACAATAGAGTGGTTGTACCAATCAAAACTCGTGTACTATTGTATATCATGTTGGTGTACCTCATATTTGGATCGTACCTTAGAGTAAAATAAAAACCCTGTTTCGCTTGATACCCTTCCTCTCCTCCTTTTACTTTTGAGTACTCTTAGATGAGAAGACAGAAATAAAGATCGAACTTAAGAACTGCAAGTGGGGATCAAGAGTTCTATGCAAAATTGATGTAGAGCAGGCTTTTAAGACCATGTCATCTGGAGGTTTTTGGAATCAATGTTTAAAAGAATTAGATTCGGCATAAAGTAAATAAAGTGTCTATAATGACGGCATTGTTAAACGAATACTAAAAATAAGCAATTGAAATAATAAAAATAAAAACATTTTTATATAGTTGAACTCCTGATATGGTACGGTAGTAGAAGCCAGTCTTGCAACCTGTTCTCTAAAATTAATTTGTCCATGGAAAGATCATTTTGTAAGATACGTGTACTAATTCACTAACATATAACACTAACACCTCTCATTTTGTGAAAATTTCATGTCTTGAAAGAGCATTTTGATCCCCACTAGAGATGCTCTAACAAGATCTCTGGAGATGGAGCAGCCATTTCTAAAGGCCTATGATTAATCGGAAATAAATTAGTGCCCATAAAATATCATAAATATAAATGTAAATATGAAATTCAATAAATATAAATTAATATATATAGTATTGGAATATATACATATAAAAGATTGATATGGAGATGAATGAATAAAATTAATACTTTCCATTTATACTAGCAGAAATCTTATAATACCCAACATATATATGAAAGAGCTGCCTAATACTAAACTGAACTAAATTTTAAAAAAAAAAAATTGAGAAAAAAGAACTATCCCCAAAAAGATAGGGATTGAAGAGCAGAGAAAGCAACAACTGCAAATGAAAGAGAGAATGGGTCAACGGCAACCCATTATCAAAGTCATCCATCGTTGTCGTCTTCATCAATGGGCAACAAAGCTATATATAATCCTTGGAGGGAGAAAATTCAAAATGCCAAACCAACTCCATCGCTGGGCAAATTTTTATTCTCAATCATTTTTATTTATTTATTTATTTTTTGGTCAAACACCAAGAAATAACTATTTTCTTCCAATACCAGTGAATTCATAAACTCGTATTAATGTACTACAAGAAGCAATTTGCAAATCTTGGTGGGAAGCCAAAATAGTGAAGTTGTTTACATGATTGATGATTATAGGGGAGCTGAAACTGGCAAAAAAGAAAAGCTTAGCAAACTTCAGATAATTGCATAGAGTTCATAGAAAAGCCTAATCATCTTCCAACAAGGGTAGATATGATACATCTCCCCACCCCTAGTATATATAATCCGGTCATGTAACTCTCTTCCAAATTGTATTATCAGAAGCAACTTGATTAAACAAACACATTACATGTAAGAATTATATGCAACTCTCAATGGATATTAAATCCAATCCTAACACATCTTGTAAACAAACAATAACTGCCAACATGATTGCTAATCTTCTTTACCGTTTCTTCGAATCCACTTCTTATAATCTGTTTTTTGTCGGTTGCACTTCAGGGGTTTTTAGGGTGAGTTTCTAATTTTTCTATTTACTAAAAGGCCAAAACCAATAAGTAGTAACAAAAGTAAAAGTCCAATTAAAATAGATAGTGACCATTATATCTCATTGGCAGAATGTCATATGGCAAGCAAAGGAGATTTTACTAGGGAAGTTGGAAATGCATTATAAATAGGGATAAACAATAAGTAAATAAAAACCTCAATTTTTTTACTTTTCCTCCTTATCTCTTTTCTTTCACATTCACACGAACACAAAATTTACACCATTGAGGACTACTTTTTCACAGGACCCAACAAGTACTTTCCAACAAAAGTAAGCATAATTTTCTTATCATACAAAAGGAAAAAACACACCAATTTTAATTCTTGTAAACAAAAACAATATCAACCTTGGCTCAATTGTACATTCTGAAAACTCAAGCAAGCAGACAAGTACTCTTAACAATGCCAAGACTTCAAGTGACCGACCATATAGTTTGTATCCACAAACCTGGCATATGGATGTAACTTTGCTCCCTTGACAAGAATTACAAGATTCAATCCTCCACCTTGAGGCATTCGATACTTGGCACACAGCACATGCGAACAAAAACAAACACAACCGAGACTTCCATCCTCAAAGTTTTCCCATCTCCATAACACCTAGGCCCAAATAATTTTACAGAATCCACAAATATATTTCTAGAACGTCAAGAAAGAATTTTAGCATTCGTCTTGGAAGTAATTGTAGCCATATATCCTCCATAATTCCAAAACCACAACTATAGCAATTTTCTTGACCTCAATAATTGAATGAGATTAGCCACCTTCCAGATCACTTTTTTCCAATGACTTGCTTGGCAACGTGAAGAAAAACGATAGTAGTAGAACTTCATTCCATGAGGACCTATATGCTTCAGTTAGTACACACCACAGCAGAACTTATAGGATGAACTATCCCGTAGTTGCATATCTTGATAGTGGTTTTATATTCTGAAGCAAAAGATCGTCGGCTCTATAATATCTTATACTTAGTAATGGAAATCTATAACGTCTGTCCTGACTCCAGGTCGAGCAATACAATGATTGGAACATCTAACAGAGCTTCTAGCAGGTAGAAATTTTATAGGCAGTTGCATTCTACCTTTCTCAATATTGTCCTAGGGTGGACAAAGAGGCTCACACAGAAAATCAGCAGCCTACAGGAATTTCCATGATGCATAAGGGGTGATCTTGTCCCACGTAAAATACCAATGCATGTTTCCAGTATGGAAAACGAAAAACAAGAAGAAAAAAACAAAAAAACAAAAACCGTATGTTCTATGACTTTCCTTCTTTCATAGTTGTAACAAACTCTGATTTGACTATTTCAACAAGTGGCCAAACTTCCTTTAATCCCCTCAGGTGACATTACATTTTGCAGCTTTAACCATCTGCGAACAAAAACTGCTCTCAATTGGATCAAGGACCAGATAAGGTACTTGTGTCAGTATCCATTTCCATCACAGTAATAGTGATCGGTTGCCATCCTGACTTATGAGGAAATATCCATCTTTTCATGGTGATTACCATGTTCACAATCTGGAGTACATCACCCAAAGCAAGCTCTTTCAAACACGCACTTCTGAGAATCAATGCTGCCTCATACCTATACAGGAGATAGAATAGCATAACAATTGGTTTTGCAGCCAACTAAAAAGTACCAGAAGCCATATAACCAAAAATACAAGAAACTTTACCTGCATTGAGAAGCCATTATTGCCGAATGTCCGGCAGCAGAAGCAAGAAACTTCCGAATTAAATCCCAAATCTCCTTGGGGTACTGATTTAGATCACTACCAATAGGATTCACACACTTCCATAATCTCTCATTCTTACCAACAAATAGCTGGACAGAACCTAAGTTTTGCTTCACTACCATATGTTGCTCAGTTGCATAATCCAAGGCCTTCCTTACTTCAGTATTACGGTGCTTTGGGTCCCCAAAACGGATGCAATCTGTTATATTTGCTTCTGTGGGCATAATCTTCTCAACTTTTAAAGAATTTAACGCTAGTAGTACTACGCCAATAAGGCCTTGAACGAATTCTGAAGGTAGTAGGCTTCCTTGAGTTCTCCAAGTGCCATTACCAGAAACAGTATCAGCAGCCACAGAAGTGGATGACAAGGGTGCAAAGTGAGAACTGCGACGATTAATATTGTTCAGGTCATCATGGTAAAAAGGCTGAGTTGGGCGCAAACTATGCCCCCTCTGCAGTCCATTTTGGCTACCAGAGTTTGTAAACTCAAATTGTTGTTGAAAATTATTAGAAATTTGAGAATAGTTGGAGTCATCAGAGATAATGAGCTTACCGATATTGGGCACATTAGTGACTGGAGCTATGGAAAATCTCGAAACATCAGATCTCGTAGGCACCAGGCGTGGGCAATTATTAAGAGTATTTGGTGTAAACATGTTATCAGGTACAAAAGCATGTCGAGATTGTGGATATTGATTTTGGAAATTTTCTTCAAAAGCACTACAACTGTTCCCAGAATTGTCAAGATCACCATGAAAGAAATTGGGGGAAGACCTACTTGCGGATACTATAGGATCACAAGCACCAAAAAATTCATGGGGAGCTTTCTTAAACTGTTTAGTGGGTGCATTTTCTGAAGGCAGAGAATAGTCATCATTCTTAATCTCTTGAGGCCCAACTGGGGCACTCGAAGCACGAGATATAATGGGTTCATTTGGATTCTTTTGAACATATTTCCCTTTAAATTTACTATCAGTGGCCCTGGCAGAATTAAACTTCTGATTTTCCCAGGAAGAATTTCCGCTGCTGGCATAGGCCGGTTGGTTTATTTGTATAGGATCAGAAATTGGGTGCTGTGACAGCTCAGGGCTCAAGATATTGTTAATGTTAGCAAGTTGCGTCAATTCACCGTACGGAAGTGGGGATCCTCCAATAACAAGGTTTGTCCAGAGCCATACACTTTTTGCTGCTGCAACAAGTGCAGGAGAAGCTTTTAGAGGTTGTGCCAGAAGGATATTATACCTCCGCATGCGTAACTGATGGAGAGCATTAGAGAAATCCCTATCTCCAGAAATTAGCAAATAATTTGCTGGGGCAGGATTGTCCACTGCCCAGAACAGCATATCAACCAGAATTTTCTTGTCACTTGCATCTTTAACACCTTCTCAAGCAAATAATATTGTCATCAAAGGCATATCATGAACAGATACGGTAACAACTACAAAAATTGACCCAAAAAAGCTAGCAAATCAAAGACATGTTACTCCTAGTAATGTACCCAAGAGCCAAGACTCCTATCTCTGATGTGGAACTCGACACACACTAACACCACGACGCCACCTCACCCAAAAAAAAAATCCCCACAATCAACCACAAATACAACTGACTTGCAAATTTGTACTCAGTACCAAAAGAGATTTACCTCAAGTCTACACGGTAGCATGGATGGGTCGACTTTAATACCAAGAAATTGTCACGCTGCCAGAACCAAGCAGAAAATTGCAAAGAAAATTAAAAAAAAAAAGGAAAAATAAAAAGCATACAACTGAAATAACAATTAATGCTCTGTTTGTTTCGACCGGAAAAAAGTTCCTGTGTTTGGTTGCGACTCTGAAAATGTTGGTGCTAGTAGTTATGATAATGCTAATGTAGGTGGTGGTGGTGGTGGTGGTGGTGGTGGTAAACAATAAGTTGTGGTAGTGAGGGCGCCGATCGGGGTCGGAGGCGGTGATGGCGGGGTTGGAAGTGGAGGTGGCGGAAGTGGTGGGGGAAGCGTGGGCAGCGCTGGTGCGGGTTGGCAATTGGGTGGCGACAGCGGTGGCAGTTGGGTGGTGACGGCGGTGGCATTTGGGTGGTGATAGCAATGGCAGTGATAACAATAGTAACGATAGCAATGGTTGCTATTTGTTGTAGAGGTGGTGATGGTGGTAGTGGTGGTGACAGTGATGCGTTAGTGGTGTGGTGGACGTTGGTGATGGGACGTAATGGTAGTGTGATGTAGTAGCATGTTTCATAAGGTCCAAAAAATGTTCTCAACCTTTACAAAATAAAAAATGTTTTCTACCAAAATTAATTTATTTTTCATTGATAAGGAAAATATTTTTGACTAAACTTTTAATGCTTGTCGTGCCCATAGTTATTAAAAGCGATAGATGCACCGAGGCACTCAAGATCTCTTGCAGCCTAAGCACGAGGCACATGCTTTATTGAAGCGAGGCGCATATTTTTGGAAAAGATAGCAAATAGCATAAACAATTAATTCAAAATTCAATATAGAAAAACTTGAATTGACATGTTATAAACAATAAGATGAAAAAGTTTAACAAACATCTATCATCCCAAAATTATAAAAAAAATCTACCAAATGTTTAATAATCAACACATTTTTTCCTTAGACAAGTAATAAATACGAAAATTCAACAGAAGTTATATATACATAACATATGCATTTTTTCTCAGCATTCCACTACCAAAAGAATATGTCAATATTTAATTAGAAATGTACAATCGCATACAGGCTTACAAGAATATCATAATAAAAAATATATATATATATATAAGTTCAAATTTACTATCAAATAATGAATTGAATGTCAATTCAAAGCATCCTTGTACTTCGAGATCTTAAAGGTCTCAAAGACCACGTAACAGCATTCAAATTGTAAAGCCATCTCCAATAGCATTGTTAATGGCCATTTTACCTCAGTTTTAGTCAGTTAACTAAACTAAATAGGTTTTTTTTTTGTCTCAAATGGTGTTGTTAACTTAGTGTTAAAGTGTGTCAGGTGTTAAACTTTGTTAATTGTATTGCTACAGTGAACAATGGCAGTAACTTGCTTTGAGAGAAAAAGATAGAGTCGACAACATGCCGCTACAGCAGCGAATCTTGTGGTTAGGGTTCTGGTGATGATGAAGGCGCTGATGCCGGCAATGATAAAGGGTGGAGCTGAAACCAGGGTTCCGTCGATGATGAAGGATGGTGCCGGCGAATCTTGTGATTAGGATTTCGCCACGTAGTAATGGTTGGCGGTGTAGTAAGCAGTCGGCGGTGGTTCTGAAGCTAAGACCAGGGGTCACCGACGGCGAAGGCGGATGAGGCGACGACGGCGAAGAGAGTTGAGACAAACGATGGCGAAGGCACATGAGGCGGTTGAGGCAGACGACAACAAAGATTTTCGGCGATTAAGATTTCCCCGCGTGATTTCCCCTCGTCCCCACAAAACCCCAACGACGATTAATATTTCCGGTGGGGATGAGGCTGAGAAAATGTTAAAATATATTTTTTTAAATATGTTTTTTAGTTTTTTATGATAAAAGTTAACATCCTACTAACTATACCATTGGAGCAAACATACCTCACTAAATTAACAACTTAACATATACAATTGGGTCCCTCTTTTTATACTTTTTTGTCATATAACATACACATTTTAACACCACCATTGGAGATGGACTAAAGCAATGTAACTGACAAATCTAACGGCAATCATTTGATGTCTACTGATTTTTTTCTTGATTACAGACTGACCGCCTAGTTGTTGCAAAATATTTTCCAGCGGGAAAAACGAAAAAACGAAAAACAAAATGGAAACATTAAAATCAAGCAACAAAGCACAATTGAGGCGTATACACTAAAAATGGTCCATAATAAAAAGGTAGGTACATCGTTAATTCACAGTACACGTGCAGGAGGAAAAGATCATACTCCCACCCACTGAATAGTCAAAAATCAAGAAAGAAATCAGAAATGTCAACTAATTTATCAACAGCAATCATGCCAATGAACATTAGAGCAAACAAATAAGCATACAACTAAAAGAACAAGCAAATAGACATTAGGGTTTTCATGGGGGGGGGGGGCGCAATTGAGATTTATAGTTGGGAAATAGAGATGGATTGAGAAAGAAAATGGCGAGTTAAGAGGGAGGATGGTGGGAAGGATAGGATACCGGCAGGAACGTGATTGAGGGCTATGCCAGTGCTGGAGAGAGCCTGCTGAACGGAAGAAGGGATTCGGTTGGTGTCGCCGTAGGCGGAAATGGAGACGGGACCATAGTAATTCATCTTGACGAGGGCTGAACTTATGTTCTGCGCGATGGCGTGAGGGTCGCAACCCTTGGGAACCTGGCAGTTTTCTATGTCCCACCACACCGACGTCTTCGCCGTCGCGTATTGTGGCTCTGCTCTTCCTCCCCCGCCTCGCGCCGTCGACCCATCTCCACTCATGCCTGGCTCACGATAGCGCGCGCTCCGACCAATCAGGAGTACGATCGCATGTATCTTCCCCTTCCCCCCTCTCTCTCTCTCTCTCTCTCTTCCTTCCAACGTCTTTCCCACTTCTTCCTCTCGTTTTCGGTCCTCATTTCTTTTTTGGGCAAGGACCGGTGTTTTAAAATTCGAGTTTTGAAAAGAATTCTGACAGAGATCCCATTAGTTTCTAAAATTATTCTCTTTCCCCAATATCTAATATGATTGGTTTTCATTCCTCTTCCCCTCGCCAAAGGTTGCCCTGCCCACCGAGATAATGAGAATAAATAAAAATGTGATTGCTAAGAATTAAATGTCTAATAATTTAATACTTGTATTAAGTATATGTTAATGTTTAGATTGATTTAGAAATCTTCTTTAGAAAAAAAAATTTGAGACTTTTTTATTAGAGTTGAATATTTTATTTTTTAATGAATTGATCTTAACATCTAAATTATTATAGGTAAGATGATAATTAAATTCTTATTTAATTTTAAAATATAATTTCTTGTTAAATAACTAATTAGAAATTACTTTTTATACTCATATTCATTTCAAATGGAAGAATTGTAAATATCACAAGATTATGTTTTTTTTTCTCTCTCTTAAGATTTTACCCGTCCAAACTAAAAAGAAATTCTGCAATCAATTTACAGATTTAATATTCTAAATGCTAATTTGGGAAATTCCAATAGTGTGCGTTCTTTTTGTTATTTTAGTTTTAGTTTTAGTTTAAAAAATAAATTTTGGTTAGAGTCACTTTTTAAGTCTTATTGTGTGCATCGATGACCAATTATGGTGTGCACCTAATTGATTATCTTAATTTTAATTTGTAGTTAATTTGATTTTAAATTTAGTTATGGTAATTTTAAACTCAATTACATTGTTATTTCAATTTTAATTTTTATTTATAAAAATTCAAATTTAATTACAAAATATATACAGTATACTCTAAACTCTAATACATGCGTTTCTATTTGATATCTCTAAAAAATTTATTTTTTAAATTATTTTTTAATTTAAAAAAATAAAAAATTGATGAACAGTTCAATTTATAGGCCGTTTACTATTTTTCATCCAGCATAAGATTTTTTAATGAGCAAGATCCATTATCATAAAAGTTTTAATACGCAAAGTACTTTTGAGACAAAAATACCCTATAATAAATAAATTTATATGTACCTTTTCAAAATATGTATAAAGTACACAGATAAATTTATCTATTTTTTATTAAAAACACGTATAAAAAATACAAATAAATTTATTTGTCTTATTAAAAGCACGTATAAAGAACACAGATAAATTTATCTGTAGCTTTTCAAAACATGTATAAAGAATACAGATAAATTTATCTGTTTGTATTATATGTGTTGATATACAAATAGATAAATTTATCTGTCAGGCATAAATAAATAGACAGATAAATTTATTTATTTACATTATTTGTGTTGATATACAAATTGATAAATTTATCTATTAGGCATAAATACACAAACAAATAAATTTATCTATTTGTATGATATTTTCAAAAAAAATTACGTAATCGAATTTTACGTGTTAAATTTTTTGTTGGTAAACTTTGCGCGCTAAATTTTTTTTTTTTTGAACCTATTACTAAAATCCCAAAAAAAAACACCCAACTTTTTTTACTAAAATGTCTATAATGCCCAAAATCAAAAAATTAACTATACTATGAAAAAATTGTGTTATTATCTTAAACACTACAATTTAAAAGTAAAAAATAAATATTTTCACAAAAAACAAGAAAAAAACCTACTCTAAAAAAATTATCCCAAGCAATTCAACTTTTTTTTGAAACTAAATCTTTTAAAATTCAAATTTTCTATACATCTCAAACAGGGCTATAATAGTTTAACCCTACTAATTTTACTATGATATATAACCGTCAGCAATTTACAAATTTTTTAAAAAAGTCATGCTAGCTGCCACCCATTTTGCGATGATTAATACGCTAATAAAGATATTTTTTTTAATATCAATACACTTTTAAATGCAATACTTATTACTTTTACATATATCAATACACTTTACACAAATATTTATATATTATATACCTCTTATCCAGCGCTCAAGAGCCGATGGTTAACATTTTTCTTTTTAGATTACCAATTTATCGCTCCTACAAGGCTCATAAAATTTTCAATAAAACACGATCATTAACGGATTGTGTTTATAACAATTTCACATGCCCGCTTTTAACAGTGCACGTGTCACGCAATCATCAATCAATTTTCAGCATGCAACGCAATAACTAATATTTTAAATTTTCAATTCCTTAATTTTAACACCAAGGTAATTAAATAAATAAAATAAAATAAAATCCATAGCCATTATATTTGAATTAAGTTACTTTGAAGTTAAGTAAAAGCAGAAATAGGAAATACATGTGGCATGATGCTCAAATGTTGTCATTAGAACAACTAAAAACCAACTAGTGTTGTGTTACTTTAGCTACCAACATCACATCTTATTTGTCCAAAGCAGCCCAAAAATAAAAAAGAGAAGAAGAAGAGACAGCAACCGTTCTGCCGACAAAGGATGATTAGATAAGTTATATTCATTACCATTAGCCTGTTCTCTCAAGGCAGACCCCAAAATAGCCCCAAAGCACCCAAAATAAACGATTAATAACTCTTCCAACAAAGCGAAACAGAACTAATCAAAAAGCAATTGATACGTCATAGCATGCTCTGAAGTTTAAAGTATCTACAATGAATCACAGCACAAATCATGATCATGATCTAGCAAGAAGATACAAAAGAATGATAGTTCCTTCAGAAAAATAACAGGCTTTGTATACTTCAAACCTTTCCTTCTGTTAATTTCACCTCATCAGCTCCTTCTTTGCTTTCCACAAATTTATATGCTAAAAGTTTTAACTACAAGTGAATGTGCGTGAAAGATTATCTCTGCCCCTTCAGCTATCATTCTGAGCGACTGCCAAGTTGGCTTCTCCCAAGATGAGACACTCTTGAGGGCGGAATTAGAGGTGCCTCTTCGTCCACCGTAACATCAGAAGCAGAACTATTCCATCCATTCTTCCCTCCACTTGCGCTATTATTACTGCTGTTAGGATCGTACACATCTGATGACTTCTTCTCCAGCCCCAGGTCCTGAACCATTTGGTAAGGCAACAATGAATACACAAGTCTCAGGCCATTTAACATCACCCAAAAAAAGGGGGAGGGGAATTAACAGGAGAGAATGTAAGAAACCTCCATTCAATTTGTTGCCCAATCTAAGAACTTCGCTAAAGCAGTCACAACGTCCAATTTATCACCATAAAGTTTCGACAAAAGTCTCATAATTCAGAGATCCATTCAAAAGCAATATATTGTGACTAAAAACCACCTCGTGCTAGTATGTTCGTTTTCTCAGTTCAAATATGGGGCTCTGATCAATTAAAAAGTGCATATAAATCAACATGAAATGACTGAAACTATATCATGTCATATATATCATGTCATATCAATTTTGTGAAGAAAAAACTCAGTACCCGGTAGTTTTTCCAAACAGTCATTTGAGAGAAATGAAATTTGATTTTTCATGTTTGAAATAAGATCAACATAATAAGGTGGGCACTAACATTGCTTATACATGGATAGCATCACCATTTACAAGGGACAGTAAAAAGGTTCTTGCAAACTCCGGCAATTTTCTAGCAATATTAATAGCAGAAGCAGCAACGACCATGTAATGCATCAGAGAGGTAGCACAAGGGAAATAATAATGCTTCAAACCATAGAATGCTAACAGGCACAACTTCACGGAACTATGAAGGAGATTCTTAGCAAATGGACAGTACTAATAACCAAATAAGGAGAACAATTAAGATAAAGGTTCAAAAAGGTATTTAACAGAATGACCTTAACTGATCTTTCTGAGATACTTTCCACGGGGAGTTGGGAAGCCCGGGCGTCCTTGACCTTCAAGTAGTTGTACATGATTACACCACATAAAGCTGCAGAAACAGAGAGTTGATTTCAATGTGCCTTTAGGTTTATAGTTTAAAAATTCCTTGTAACTGTGAAATGAAATTTTACCGATTGCATAGCCAATAATATTAAGCCCCGTAATTGTTGACTCAGGGAAAATGATAGTTGAAAGTGCAATTAGACTCCAGTCTTTCAAAACACCAGCAACTCGTATCGTGACTGCTCCTGTTCTACCGATTACTAACAGAATGGAGAAATTCAATGCCAGAGCACAAAGGGCATTTGAGAAAAATATCCAGAAATTAAACTGGATTTGTGAAACGTCCATGCCAGGCTTCTCCAGTAGATACCAAGGAACAAACAGAAAGACAAAACTGCACATAACAGCAATGACAATGAGCATCCCCGCTCGAGAGACAAATATTAATAACACCATAAAGTCAAGCTCTGAGCAAGAAAGATAGGTTTGCAAAAAAGGACCAAAAGGCTTGAAATTCTCATGGCAATATCAGGCCACATCTATATATCAAAATGGCATAATGATGTGACATTTATGTGCCAATCAGACGATTGACACTCTTCCTCCTTCAATCAACGGCTCAGGTCTGTTTTTCCGCTCACGCTTTTTCCTCTCCCTCTCCTCGCTCTGCTCCCCTCACGCCTTTTCCTCTCTGTCATCAGATCTGTGTTCTCTCACTCACACCATCAGCTTTGTTCTTTCGAGGGAGAGTCAGATACCATTAGAGCCAGAACGGAAATTCCTCTCTCTTTCTCATCCCTTACCCTCTGTCTATTTCCAATGAAAGCATCTCCCATACTGACCTTTTTTTCCCATTGTTCACTCATGACCTCTCTCTTCTCCACTTCATCTCCTTCCTCCTCCCCTCTCTCTTTCTCACCCCTTTCCCTCTTTTGTTTCCAGTTTCTTCAACAATCGTGGCAGATGAAATAGGAGGCAACTTCGATTTCATAGGGTCATTCGGATGGTGAGAAATACTGATTTTTCAACAAAAACTTATTTGATTCCGTTTTTTGTGGGTTTTTTCTCCCAAATATTGATCTCTCCCTCTCTTTTTCCCCTGAGATCCAGAACAAAAATACTGGGTTTTGCACTTGCTAATCCCCATTTCTCTTTCCACTCCTTTTTTTTTAATTAATGATTTAGTTTTTTTCTTCCATATACTGACCTCTCTATCCCCTTTGCACATTTCATATCCTTTTCAAGTGGGAAATTCTGGCAATAGAATTAGCTTTTGGGTATCAACCATCTCTCCCCCATTTTGGCTATTGTTATCTTTTTCCTACCATTCTCTTTTTTATTTTTCGCCTTTTACAACCTTTTACATATGTACTATGAAGCACAGATACGGACACAGATACGAATATAGATACGGATACAGATACAAACACGGGACATGGCAGGGATACGGCAAAAAATATATTTTTATTTATATACTTACACTATATTTATAAATAGAACAATCACAAACTACCTCCAAAAAAAAGGTAAAGAAAATACCAAAAATGTGAAAAAAACAACTAGAAAAGATACGGAGACAAAAAATATAAAAAAATGACTATAAAGGTAAACAGAAAACTAAAATGATAAAGAAAAAAAATCAAAAACCAACTAAACAGACCATTATTGTCGAATCATTCAAATACTCAAAGGAAGCAAAAACCAAAAAATTAAAAAGATGAGAGAAAAAAAGAAGAAAAGTAGAACGAAAAATAAAAAGAGAAGCCACAAAAAAAATAGAAGGAATAAAGGGAGAGTGCTTATTAGAGGGCGATTGAAGGTCATTGGTGATTGTCGCTAGTGAGATTAAAGTTCAGTGATCGTCGAGCTCATTGGTGAAGGTCGTGGTGGCTAACAAAGACGAGAGGCTAAGTATTTTTTCAAACTATGCAATGGGACTCTTACGATTTTTTATTTTATCATCGGGTTCGGCGTGTCTGACATTGGATACACGTGTCTCCCGTGTGTCCCGCGGCGTGTCCAGCTGAAATTTTTTTTTAAGAAAAATAGGATACGCGTGTCCCCTGCATGTCCCTCGGCATTTCCGGCTAAAAAAAATAGGATACGCCACATAGCGTGTCCAACACGGCTACGGCACCTTATTCCGATGAGTCTGTGCTTCATAGCATATGTATGTATGCTTTATGAAATGTGCATGTGTGTAACTTTGTACGTAACTGTGGGACAAACATCACTTGGTTACCTAAAGCAATCTCACTTCTTCAAACACCATCTTTACATGTAAGGGCCATGGGACGAACAGTGAAATAAAAGTGAGTTAAAAAACCAATACTGGACTTTACATCTACTAGTATGCACTACGGTTGCTTTGGCAAAACAAAATATTGCTAAGTTTTTTATTGCCTTCTTTTTAACAAAAACAATCTACTGTTGTTTAACTTAAAATGGACTGAGTCAAATTCATTATACTGCAAGCTATTCATTTACATAAGTTTAGGGCACTGCCAAGTAGTTGAATATATTTTTTTATTTTTAAAAAATACTTTTCTCTTGCACCGCCGAGTAGTAGAACAAAAATTTTTCTCTCCATTTGTTTTTCTCTTGGAGTTTTAGGGCAATGAGTCTAAAAAACTTTAAATGCTTTAAAAGAGAGAAAAATCTACTATGAGAGTGATCCAATCTACTAAAGCCTTTGATCCCCAAGCTACAAAATGTTTTTTCTCAATGTGTTTTTCTACTCTCTGATTTTTATCACAATGTTTTTCTACTCTCTTCTTTTTCTCTAGGTTTTTTTAATCTTTCTTTTTTCTTAGGTTTTTTGGGAAGGGAAAATAAATTTCAAAATACGTTTCAATGCTTAGCCATTATTCCAGAAATCACCTTCTATAATAAGGCAATTGGAATATTTCATTAGCTTCTACGAGATTGGATCCCTGCCAAGAATTTAAGAAACTTTAAATGCTTCAATTATTTACCAATAATTATTGACAGGAAGAAAAAGAGAAATAAACTACAAATATTTAGCAGGGATTGAATCTACTAAAAAGAAATCTTACGCTAATGCAATCAAAGCCTTGATCCCAAAGCTAACAAATGTGTCTCAGCTCCTTGGTATGCTCAGTTACTCAAAATAATTTTTAATTTAGTTTGAGATTTTCCAATTGCTATGGTGATGTCTTAACATGATTTAGATTCATGTGGTTTTTGTTGAGGCCAGTTGGGTAAAATTTTGCCTTGGTTGCTATTAGTTGATTCATGTGTCTCCCTCCCATCACTTCTTCCTCTAACTTTCTCCTTAGAGCATTGTCCAAAAATGTTTTCAGTTAATTGGCACCAGAAAAAAATTATAATAAATTTCTTCACTAACAACTATGATTTTTGTGAGTCCTCAATTCTCTTGCTATCTTTTTGTGGTGGTGGATCATTTCTATTACTATGTTTTGGTTTGCTAAGAGAGTTTTGGTATCCTTTGGTAAAACTGATAAGGATTGAATATTTGAACACCATAATACTGGTAGTGGTGGATATTGAACACCTTAATACTTTATATGAGTGGAAAAAAATAACTGATGAAATAAGGGTAAAGCACATGAGAATGGTTACAAGAAAAATAGAATAAATTAGAGTTTCAAATGTTGAATTAGAAAAATATACAATTCAGTAAAGGCCAATGTGATAAATTGATAATGTGAATTTTTTTTTTTTAAAAGTAGAAAATAAAAAAGCTAAACTGGTTGGACAAGGTGGGGTCCTATTTCTGCACGTGGACGAAAGCTGGTCATGATTGGTTTCTTTAATTTTCCACAGTTTCATTGTTTTCAAAGGATAGACTTATAATTCATTCATGTCCATCCATTAAGAACTTCTATATTAATATACTTTGAACACCATAAGACAGTTTTTATTTATTGTGAATTAGTCTTTCTTTCCTCTAAGTGGAAGAAAAAATTATAACAGAGCTTTTGTCCCCAAAAATTGAAAAAATTATTGTATAAGAGAGCTTAAGCCAGTAGAGAGAAAACTAATAAGAGAGCTTTGAACAAATTGTCTCCTCGCCATTAGAACTTGGTCATTTTAGCAATTTGAAGAATTCCCATTAGAACTTAATTAGGTAAAAAAAAAAAACCACCAAAGTTCATCAGAGAGAACCAAACGGAGCAACTCGTTGTCACTGAATGGCCATTTGAAATCATATCCACTAATATAATGACTCACTGGTTTACATGCCTTACATACTTTTTTTCATTTTAGCAATTTGAAGAATTCCAATTGGAACTTAATTAGGTTAAAAAACAAAGTCTTAAAACAACTAAAGTTCATCAGAGAGAACCAAACCTAGCAACTTGATGTCACTGAATGGCCATATGAAATCATACCCACTGAGATAATGACTCAATGGTTTACATGCTTTACATAATTTTTTCATTTTTTCTTTTCCCATTCAGGGGCTGGTTTGCATACTATTTAGTTGTGTTTTTCTCTAATTCTTTCGGTTGACAAGAAATGAATGAGAGATTGCTCGTTTAAATTATTGAGAAAATTATATGAATTATTTTGTTGGTGATGCTTGCCAAAAGTACGGAAGCATTTTTAGGCACCCATAAGGCCTTTACATTAGGTTGAAAAAGAAGCATAACTTCGTTTAATATCTAAGTATAAGGCCTATGAATTCTGATCATTTTAATTAATTTCCACCTAAGTAACATGCTTTAGCAGAGCATGATTGTTGTTGAAGTATTAATAAACTAGCTTGAGAACAGCAGTCAAGTTATTCTCAATACAAATGGTGAGCAAATACAAATTTTTAGACCAGGGGACCTTGCTGTCATGTGAATGTATTCTCATGCCTGCGTGATATGGAATTATTTTAATCAGCTTATTTTAACTTTTTTGAAATATATTATTAATTTTTAAACTTTTTCAATAAATTTCATCTAGACGAACTGAAAAAATTAGACTTTTGATTTGATTTTTGTTTGAATTCAACTGTTTCATTAGTTGCTATTATATCATGAATAATTTGTGTTTTGAGATAACAGATATAAGATGGGTTCTAAGTTTTAAAACATTGTTTTCCATATTTGATTGATAATATGTTATGTTTTTTAAGTAATTAATTGATGAACTATTGAAATTACTTTATGTTTTATGGTTTTTTCATATCTCTCTTATACTGGACTGGACAATTAAATATTGTGAATTGCTCTACTCTGTAGGAAAGTAATGCCGATAAACTTGCATGGATATGTGGTAAATGCTCGCCGCCAGATGCTCTTTTTGCTGAATCTCCTACCGTTGCTTGCAGGATCTAACGTCGTGAGCTCGCTGTTTGTAGATTTCTCTCTAAATGCCTTACTCGAAGCGAT
Source organism: Heliamphora exappendiculata (assembly GCA_034768845.1). Taxonomy (NCBI): domain Eukaryota; kingdom Viridiplantae; phylum Streptophyta; class Magnoliopsida; order Ericales; family Sarraceniaceae; genus Heliamphora; species Heliamphora exappendiculata. The sequence continues at coordinate 496,765 of JAOTRH010000006.1, forward strand.
CACCACCCCAATTGTTGGTTCTTGAGTTTTTCATTGTTTTCACCCCTTAAATTGCATTGTTAAACTCACATTGAGATGTTGAATTTGTTTCATAGATATATACATATATTTAATTTTCTTAGTGTGTACTAATCAATTAATTTTTAAAAATTCTCACTTACTAATATTAGGTGGAACCTATGAGAATAATTCTAAATACGTGTTTTGATTTGATTGGTGTGGGTGGTAGAAGGTAGTTTTAATTGGGATTGAATTGTGTTGGAATCCCAAAATAGTGATTAGATTTGGTTTGAATTAAATTGTGTTAATAGTTCCTTTAGAGAAGGGTCATACTTAGTTCTCACAAGTGACACAAAAGAAAGCTAACCATGTTTTATTTTTTATAGGAAGGGCTAGACAACCATACATCTACTCGTTGCTTGCCAGGGCCTTCAACCAAAAGAAAAGAAATCCGTGTGATAAGTGAAGCCACATAATGAGAGGTTTACAATATCCTAATGTCCACTATCTTAAAGTGTAATTTTTAACCCTTTGAGACAATTTACTTCCATGCATTTCACTACTTTCCCATGAGGAAAGATACAAAAAAATGCTATAGAATTTTTATCAAGGTATAGCTGAAATTTTAAGAGAAATGATATTCACTCTCTAGTTTTAGCGTCTGCGTTGCCCTTGCGAGAGGCAAAAAGAGCTTTTCAAAGAAGTGTTTCTTATGTCGTTCTTGAATAAACCAAATGCTACTGAATAGTATCAATGCCAGCCTTCAGTGTGAGACAACCCCCAAAACCAAGGTATTTATGAGAAGTCAACTAATTCAACGATATCCAAATTTGTAGTCAGACAACTAAATACCATATTTATTGCTTCTATCATGTAAAACTTCCAGCAGCTTAGAAAAAATTATAGAACTTCAGTTTCTGCTTAAAAATAATATAGCTCCATAGAATCATTGAGTTGAAACAATAGCACACCCACTCTTTTCCCAAACCAATTTTATCACTCCTTGAAAACCAGGATTCATTTGATATTTTCCTCCTATGCAACATTCAACGTTGAAAAACGAGCACTTTGGCCTGATCCTCTACAACTTCAATTTATGCCGGGGCAGGACTCGCTCCCATCTCAAGATAAAACAAACATCAAGAAGCAACTTTGATCTTTAACTTTCAATTCGTAATATGCAAGATGCACCAGCTTTTACCTAAAACACACCAATTATTTGTCGAACACCACTTAGATGTTTTACTTCTAACCTCAATCTCTTCCTAAAGCCAAGCCAGCACACTCAAGAATTCTCAAGTTGGTTTTTGATGCAGACTGCGGTGATGATCCCCCATCTCTACAACATCTATATTATATTATGAAGGGAACACCCTTGTTGGTGAACATATGGTTTTTTATGCTGAATATCGGAAGCATGTTAACAAGATTGTAATATACAGCACTGAACACTGATGCATGGGACCTAGAGATAATTATGAAGTCGAGAAGTTGAGATAGAGTACCTGCATGGTGCTATGTAATACAAGCTGGTGACAGGATTAAGTGTTAATCCCTTCTTCTGAAGAAGAACTTGAGTTAAGACCAGCCTGAGAGCTTCAGCAAATATTCCAGTGACTTGATAGACGGTGCCCACTACATTGAAGTGAATTTCCCCATATGAAGAAATGACAACACCAATACTGACCATCACCATGTTCAGGAATACATCACACCTTAATTTGTCGGTCCCACAAATAACAGCCATGAGAAATGTTGCCACTGGCACTGTGAAACCCAGTACACAAAACAATTAGCTAAGTGCTACAAAGACAAACATGCTTCAGAAGTAACGATGGACAATTTAAACATACTCAGAGCTTTAAGCATCTGGATGAAAGCCACAGAAATAAACAAGTATGCAGTGTTTCCAAACCTGCATTGGAAGACAATATTAACACTTGCAAAAATACAACAAGTTGATAAAATAATACAAATTTCCAGCCATCTGGAATTGAGATGACTATCATGAAACCATAGTAAACATCTTCGTCCAAATAACATAAGAAATCAAAGTAACTAAGATATGTCCCACATTTTACAGATAAAAAACATCTAGATAACAGTATAGAAAGAACACATTCCTCATCTCACAACTACAAAAATACCCAATAAATAATATTGTTGAAGCAAGGTGGTGGCAGGTGTTTGGCAAAAAAGGATGGGAAAGATAATGCGTGCAAAAAATCTGCAACAATAGTTCCAAAAAATGCGTTTAGTGATCATTTAGATACATGCTGAAACTTAGCACGATGTGAATTCTAGTCTAAGGCAAATCTTGGAAGTTCAGGGTCACTGATGCAGGAAAGAGTATATGGAAGTGAACAATTACACAAAAATTAACCAGAAGCAAACAAGTGATACTCTCTCTCGAAAAACTTTTTAAATCAAAACCAAAGTGGACAACACTAAGGCTCTACAATTATTTATAAGGACAAAAACCTAAAGGAATCAGCCACTTAAGGAAGCTAGATTCCGTCAAATCCCTAATTAGCAAAAAGTTGCCCAAAAGGAAAATTTGAGTTAAGCCCAAGTTTGACTACTAGAAACATATTCGATCCCAAAACAAGAGACGCTGAAAAAACATATTCTTAGAAAATGTTATTACCAAAACTAGAATTTTATAAAACAGAAAAATCAATGATTTTTTCATTGTCTAAATGATGAAATTTGACCGAAAACTGCCTTAGGTCACGGCAAAGAGGTGAGTTTTGTTCATTGGGTCGTTTCGGATCAGTTTTGTTACAGTATGGTCCAGGGACTCCAAATAGGCCAAGACGAAAGACGATTTTAGGTATAAAACTAGAAATTCAGTTCTACATAGCTTACCACAAGCTTGATGCAAAGAAGGCACTTATAGGGATCACACAAGTCGCATATCTGCAAAAACAGAAAACATCCTCAAGGAAAGGAAACTTTGGAAGAAACAGAAACAAATGGGCTAGCAAAGGTCTTACATTTCGAATGTCATTTTGACAGGTGATACAACCTGCAAAGATGATGGATACTCAAAATATGTCAAGCCACGACAAGCAAAAAATAAGTTGCATATAAAAGACTAAAAAAGCATAATCATAAAAATTTGCAAAGCAGGAGAACACAACAAAAAGGAAAAATAAAAATAATTAAATAACTAGTATGGTAAAGCTGTTCCTTGGAATTCTTTATAGCACAAAATTTGCAATTTGTGACGTAAATCAATGAAATCAAACGTGAATCTGCTCCTTCCCGTGCACTGATTAGAAGAAAGGGAAGAAGAATGTAAATTTATGGATGAGCTTGTTCGCATAAACAAGTTTACTCTTTTTGCTCACTTTTTTTTGTCATGCAAACCAATATCCCTAAAACAGGGAACTTTTTGGTTTTCTTATGAGAAACCCTAAAGCTGCAGCTTCGTTCATAAGAAAAGGTTGAATTAGTTTTTGCATGATGGCAACTAAGACCTTAGTAACAGTCCTACACTACTACATCTGACTAGCAAGCATAATGATATCAGATCTATAGAAGTTAGATCGATTGTAGCAATTGTAACAATATAACTCTAAATAAAAGAATTGTAACGCAATGTATTCAAGCATTGGGTGCAACCCTCAGGAAGAGCAAATGCTTTCAATATATCATAGCTATTTTTTTCAATTAATACCAATAAAAATTGTTCAATTTAAAAAATCCCGCTAAGAATTTATTTATGTTTTTTTCAAAACATAACTTAAGAACTATATTTAAAGATACTCTCTAAATTTTTGATACAATGAGAGATCAATTTTAGGGTGGGTAAGCACATCCAAGCCACCTAAACTGACCTAAAAGATCATGAGAAGAAGTATGTGAGCGCTCTATAGAGTATAGACCTAGTTCATGCTCTTCGACAAAAGTAGAAAGGCTCATAACTCGGAATGGAATGGTTAAACTCTTTGGATCTTGCTAAATGTTAAATTACCAATTGTCCTAAAAGCTTAAGCTGTTAAAAAATGGGCCCGGCATTGTATATCGAGCCATCTAACACTCCCATTTACGTGAAACCCTATTTCGCATGTAGGCAAACTAAACCATGGTTGTCAAAATCGCGATTTGAAATGCAGGATCATACGATCCTACGACTCAATTTCGTTATTTCGATCCCGATCATATAATGAATCACATTCTGAGCAAGATGGCAACAGGATAATTCTGGATCATTCGGGATCAAGGGATCAGGAGTAGGATCGCAATAATATGAGGTCCTGTGATTCGCACTATTTTGTGTTAAAACATAAAATATTTGCCCATTATTATTTTATAACAAATGGACAACACTTAAGAACCCCGCTTAAAAAAGCCAAAAGATATTTTAGAAGGCCACTACATTCTCTATTTCTCTGATATACCAAAAGACAATGTTAACAAGAGTCCACGTAGGGCAACAAGTCAAAAGACAAAGCAGCGTGGCAGACTACTCACATTATTTCAACGGCTTCTTCTCAATTCTCAATTTCGGCGATAATTGAGAATTCTCAATTCTCAATTCTCAATTCTCATTTCTCTCTCTCTCTCTCTCTCTCTCTCTCTCTCTCTCTCTCTCTCTCTCTCTCTCTCTCTCTCTGTTTTGGTTTCTTCTCGATTTCTTCTTCTACTACTCTTTCTGCATTTCTTCTTGTCTGTTCCGCACTATGGGTATCATGTTCTTTGGGTTTAGTTTTACTCTAAAGAATTTCTGATGACTTCTGTGTTTCAATATATTCTTTCAAATACAACTAATTAAAAAAATGTGTTGTTCAACACTTCAATTCTATTTTTTTTCATATTCGTTACTTCAATACAAATCAATTTGAGAATGTTTATATGATGCATCTTGTTTTTCATGATAGTTTTAATTTAATTTTGTATAATTAAAACTTATTCACCATGAATCAATTAAAACTATTACACTTTTTAATGCTTTGAGTAAATCTTACGATTCTACGATCCGATCCTATGATTCAATCCGGTAGAATCCAAAACGACCCTATGTAGGATCCCGATTTTGGCAACCTTGAACTGAACTGAATAAGTGTACCAACATACACAAAATATAGTACACAGTAACAAACATAGCAAAGAAACAAAGCATATATAACAAGAATTGAACCCAAGACCTCCTAGAACTAGTATTCTGATACCATATTAAATCACCAATTGTTTCAAAATTTAAGTTGGTAGGAAATAGACCCAACAATATATATCAAGCTATCTAATAGAGAGCAAGATGTTGAAACTACCAAACACGATAAGAATGTAGGTTGACATTCTTCCATGTGTAACAACCAAGCATGAATGCGAAGTTTTACGTTCTAGTAATCAAGAATTATCCTTTCCCCTCAAGTACAAAGAACATTGTGTAAAGATTTGAACCTTGACATGTAAACACATAATCTTATCGCCATTAAAGATAGTGTTTCCGATTTGCTATACTCCTTTATTGCCTAGGCATACTGGGAGACTTCATGAGTGAGATGAAATTATGCAAGTTCTTTTTATCACCAAATTTTCAAAAATCTCCACAAAACAAAATAAATAAATAAGGAAGCAATTCCAATTGATAAATCCATAGGCCATACCTTCAAAACCCGAACGAGAAAGAATGCCACCATGCCAGAAAATCCCATGTGAATCATAGTAAGTGTTATGGGAAACGGAAAATTGAAGTATTTGGGAGAAAGGACCCACTGTGAATGAATGAGAGAGAGAGAGAGAGAGACTATAAGTACTTAATTAAGCAAAGATTTTAATGATAAAATTTCAACCATATAAATCACAGAAGGAAAGTAGTAGAAATAAATGCCATTTAAAAAAAAAAGGAGTAATGGAAGAAGTATATGCTATTGAAAAAGTATATAAATGCTATATTAACCTCTTACGCAGGCCAAACAGGGGCCAACAATAGACCAAAAGCCGGCACTTATGGCCCATGGGCTGCAATTGTTCGCAAAATAAAAGACCATAACAAATCAAGAAATGCAAGGTTCAACGCATTATAATTAATTTCCAAGACTGATTGCAATAAATTTGTTTATTAACTATATATATATATATATATATATATATATAAAACCAATAATAGGTATTCCCAGTGATGTAACACGGCTGCACTACAGCATTTGTACAATACTTTTAATGGGGATAATTTCCCTTTCAAAAGCAAAACTCAAAAATATTCTCATAAATTGCATCTATTTGCATATACATACTATAAAATAAAGGATAACCCCATGAAAAAGAGAATACTAATAAATCCCAATTAAGTTAATTGATCACCAATGCAAAGTCCACAAATTTTCCTAGATTGGAAGCATCGTGCAACAAACATTAAAATAGTTGTCAAATCAAGATCCCACTAATAGAAGCAATCAAGCAAATAAAGAATGGCAAGTTATTACCAAACAATAAAACAAATCAAATAATAATAGTACCATGGTTCATGCCGTTTTACCTTGTTGTACAAAATAACTCCAGATGAAAGCAGTATATAAACTAAAAGATACAGATAGGTCAACAAAAGCTGTCTGTTGAACATGTCTGCTTTGAATTCACTTAACACCACTCTTATTGGCAGTAAACAGCTTGCCAAGCTTCTTAAAAAATCCAGGACCCCACCTGAAACAGGAAATAATTGGATTACAGAAAAGCTTTACCAGATACAAGTTGCAGTTATCTAATTCAAGAACCGACATTCACCCCTTAACCAATGATCATCAATATGCCAAGTGCGCGAACAAACACTGCAATTATAATTGAAACATTGACATTTACGACCTGGAAAAAGCACGAAATAAAGAACATAAATGGTGCAACATTTTTTAATATGTCAAAAAAAGAACTTCGTTTTTTGAGCAGATATCAAAAGGAAAAAGTAAGACATTCTTATAAGGAAAAACCAAACAAGAAGAATTTTGTAAACAAGCATGCTTTTTACAATTGCTATTGGAAGGTAAAAGCTCTAAAAGAAAACAGTACATTTAATTAGAGATGACAGTTGTCAAAAACTGCTGCAGGGAAATTATGTAAGCAAGGAGTATCACATGGTAGAATGAAGTTGAAAACTGCTAGGAGGCTAGCCTATAACTCCGTGGTTAAGGATCAAATGAAAATTGCAGTTTGAGACATTCCTAAGATCTGGGAGGTCAATAATGATTCAAAAACACTCATTTGTAAGGGAAGATGCGAGGACAATTCCAAAAACCTTCTAAATCAGCTATTATAAGAGCTTTATACTTTCCCGAGATAATCTAAGCCATGCACTGCCCAGTAGTCAGGAATAAATTCTACCGAACTCATTCTTTCACTGCTTTTCATCACTTTCAAAATTTAACTCTAGGAAACCTCAGAAAAGATTTACTCTAAATGTATTTATACAAAGAACCTCTCTGCATCTTCATCTTTTTATCGTAAACCCTACTGTTTTGAATGTAACTTTAGTTAGGGGTAGTAGCTTGTTAAATAACCTTGACCACCTTCCCTGATTTTTTTATAAAACGAGACGGTGAATCCGCCCAGCGCATAGGGCCTTATCTCCAACATATCTGCCTAAGTCTCACAAACCTCCTCCTCATCAAGGCCATTCCAAATAATCACACACCTTTGATGCTATGCCTTCGAATGAGACTCTGTATAGCATCCGTCAAAACAAATGCAGGTCCATGCAAAGCTGTTTTTAGAATTTTCCAACTGCTAAACCATTTGCTTCCCCCTCCATAGCAACTCCTTCTACATCCAGTCCAAAACTTGTGTTTTCCCATCTCATATTTTCAAGTTCAATCATGCCAACAACTTAAGTGAATTGTTTAGTTTAGTGTAGCAAATTAGAAGTTGCCAACTAACCAAGCAGTTGAAGTATCCGGTCTCTAACTGCACTACCAATGACAACATGGGATGGGACCCGCCTCCATTGGCATTAGAGGGTTTACAAGCATGAAGGACCTACGTTCGATTGCATAGCAAGGCCATTGGATGCCTGGAGTGCTTTCAATCAAGAGCCTTTTTTTTATTTAAACAAAGATAACTGTTCACATGGCTTCCAATTATTTTCAAATAGAAAAAATACTCTCTAAGACACCAAAACTCGTTCAAAATGACTTTGTGAAATCACTAACCAAAACTCCCAATCTATAATCAACATAGTGAATTAGTGATTAAGATGCCAACAGAATGACTGGGCAATTATAGGCATTGTCGCTGCAGAATTGAGGCAAAATTTGGCTCCTGTTATGATTATTTATATATGGTTACTTTTCTACACACTGCGAATATAGATTAGGACCACCAGCAACATCGTTTTGCCAGAAATTAACCACATCACCATATGTGAAACTAGTATCACAAATCTTTCACCCAAATACTACCCTGTTCTCTAACATTTACAACCCTCATGCAACATTTATTAAGGCATGTGAGCATGGGATTGAATATGCATCCACTGTTGTCATGAGACTACTACAGAACGAACGCCATCATTCAACCCCAGCGCCAATAAGGGGATATAAAGAAAAAGGATGAATATTCCTAAAGACTTTTATTTTTGTACTCTCTCTATTCTATAGTTTGGAGTGCAGTGCTTTTTCCAAATTAAGGCATCTCGGATCTAGAATTGGAGAAGTAATCTTTTCCAACAATATTGTGAGACTCAATGCAAGGCAGATTAAATTGAGAGATGGAGAAAACTGCAATCCTATATTATTGATTCAATGGCCTTTAATTGTAAAGGCTGTTAACAATATTTGGTTTGGAACAAAGGGAAAAAAATAGACAGCAACATTGTTCCTGACCCTTGAATTCCAAAAAAATAATAATAATAATAATAAAACTTGACTTTGAAAAAAGAGTTGAAACAAAATTTGGGGGGAGGGGGGGGGGACACATTAAGCAACTGTTCTGACACTCCCCTCCAAATTCACGCAAGGTACGAGACAATGAAGTCACTAATGAACGGGAACAATGATCATAAGGATCTCCACAGTTCCACGTTACGAGATTCCCAGAACGGCAAATCAATTAACAGATAGAAAACATGAACAATGACGAAGCATTCAATTCCCCAACATCAAGAACAACACACAGATACTCTGATCTGAAAAAAGTATAGCACAGATGACCGCAGAATGCCAATGAGTACACACAAAAAAAAGGAATAAAGAACGCGGAACATTTTTTTTTTTTTTTTTAAATCACAGAATGTGGGCTGAGAATGACGACCAGTTCTCACCTGGAGATGGAGTCGTGGAGACGGAAATCTGATCTGAAATATATTGAATGCTGGAGTTTAAAGAACCCTAGAGCTTGCAGACCCGGATCGCAGTGGCTTCGAGATTAACGAAGACAGAGATTTGTGTCGAACGAGGGGATGCGGACAACCACACATGGGCATCCCGGATTTTAATCACTTTCAAATATATATAATTGGATAGAGAGATAGAGAGAAAGTACAGAGAAAGAAAGTGTGAGTGAAAACCTAGATTGGGAGTTATCAAGATTCAAGAAAATTGTGTTGGATGCTTTACTTGTGAGAGTTTGACGAAAATGGAAAGCCACAGAGAGAGAGAGAGAGAGAGAGTGGGTTGACAAAATCTCGGGTGGGAAATCCGTGATTTTCCAGTCCATTTATTTGTGGATGCGTATTTCATTTTCCACCACGTTTGTGTGTAATAAATGCGTCGGTAATAATAAGAACACATAACCTTACTTATATCATTTAAAATAAATAGTTTATCTTTATTTAAAGTATGCCTCACATCATTTAATCTGAATTATCTATTTCAAATTTTAAGCATTTTAATTAAAGTATGACTCACGTTTCGTGGCACATGCTATTTTAAAAATATAAAATTTTAAAAATATTTTCAATTAACTATTTTTTATTTATTGTAATAAAAATATTATATTTGACAAAATTTTAAAAGGAAAAAAAATTAAAGTCATTACAAAATCTTAAACTAAAATCAAATCAATTGCGAAAGATAGGAATTGTGGGGTGATGTAATTTTCACATTATGCAACCAAAATTTTCAAATAAAATTATTGATAGGAAGAAATTATATTTTGAGTAAAAAAAAATTTGTACAACTTCAATTTTAAAAATACTAAGTGAGTGATCTCCCATAATATAATACTATAGGCAGTATAGATTGCAAAAAATATTAAATTAAAAAATCCACAGCTAATTATTATTAATTTATTATAATAAAAATTAACTTTGAAAATTTTTAAAAAGAAAGAAAAAAAACACTATGTCATTATAAATCCCCAAACCGAATCTAAATTAGTAATAAAAAAATAAAAATAATAATATAATTTTTAAATTATACTGTCAAAATTTTCGAACAATATTAGTGATTGAAAGAAATAGAATTTTAGATATAAAAAAAAAAGGTTCTTAAAGCTTCAATTTTAAGGATAACAAATGGGTGTTTTTCTTTAATAGGATAAGATTTAGCGAATTGCGCATGCCCAACCAACCCAATTTGAGAATTAATTTGATCCCAATATAATTATTTTATGCCGCTTTTTTAGTATTCATTTCAAAATTAGCATCCAAGTGAAACTTAAATAAGGTCTTATGTTACTAAATACCTACCTATAGCATTCTTAAATTATGCATATAATGCTACATTTTTATTATTCATATTTTTCTTTCTATGTTATCTTAAATAACAAATTATTTATGAACCAAATATTATCGACCAACATTTATAATTTCAACAATATAAAAATATGTGAAAACTTATTTCTAATTATGAGTATTATTAAATTAATTTAGTTATATCATACTTTACAAATTATAAGACTTTTAAAATAAAGAACGAAGTATAAATCAAAACTTTGGGAAGTAACTTTTTATATTTTGGGAAGTAAAAGAGAATTTATTTGGCTATTAGTCATATCTAAAATCTAAATGTATTTGGATAACTTTTTTGTCAAACTTTTAACTATGAAATTTAAATCAAAATATATATTAACCATTAAACAGGCATAGAGAGAAAAAGTGAACATATTTTTGAGTGAATCAATTTTAATCGTTGATTTGAGGTAAAATGTATATCAATTATTCAAGAAATGACATGTAAGATATTGTCAAAAAATTGAACT
>JAOTRH010000006.1:508000-525248 GCA_034768845.1 Heliamphora exappendiculata
GGAGAGGGACTACACATGAAAAGTGAGGCATCTCGCTTTTTATCGTGGGGGCGTACGCGGTGTGATGGATAGACCCACCAGTTACAAGGGAAAGGGTTAAAACTTTAGCTTCTCCTTGGCCACATTGTTTTTTTATTTTTTTGGTTACAAATATAAAAAAAACTAATATTATTTATTTGGCCAAAAAAATAAAAAACTAAAAAATAAAAAAATTAAATTAAAACACAAGCTTCTAAATATTCAAATTAAACTTTTATATCTTTTATTTATAATTTATTTATTATCACTATCAACTACATGTAATTAACAATAACAAATATAAAAAATAGTAAAATTGTCACTTTTGAACAAAAAGTAAAAAAATTAATTTTTTACCCAAATAACTAATTTTAAAAAAATTAACTTAAAAATTAAATTACCAAACAATTTATTTTAAATTTAATTTAATTTTTTAACTAAAAACGTAAAAAAAATTATTTTTTTTAAAAGTTACTTACCAATCGAGGCATTACTGTTGCCCGTTGAATCCATTTCCATCAATAAATATTAAATTTTATTAATTTTTATATTTATTATAAGATTAATTATTTATCAATTTAATATTTTTGTGTAAAAAATATGTAATTTAGTCTAGGTATGGTTTAATTAATAAATTAATAATCTTTTGAGCATTAAATTTATTAAATATAATTTTTTAATTAAAAAATTTATTATAATTTACCAAAAAATAGAATAAGCGCAATAAAAAAAATTAAAATAATCAAGCACATACCGTCAAATCAAACCGTATCAATCCATGAATCCTTTAAGTTCAGGGATCTAAATTTGCCAAACTCATTAGTTAATTGTGAGTCATAAAATTAAAAATCGAATATATGTAATCAAATGATGGGTTAGACGTCAATTTTATACAACCCGACCCATGAACACTCTTAATTTCTCTCAAAATCTGTTTCTTTGTTTTTTTTTTTTGATATTTTTTGAGATATTATTCTAGGATTTTAAAATGAGTTCATAATAAAAATTCGAACCAATTATATTATACGGCCAACAAAAAAATGTACAATTTAAAATTTTAAACTTAAACCATTCATTTGTTAAAAGTAAAATGCATTTTTTTATGAAGGTATGAATGTTCTATTAAAATAATTTTTTATATAAATAATATCTTTTACATTTATAAGAAGAATGATTTGAATTATTACCGTGAGCTCATTTTGAACTCACAAAATAAAAATATAATTAGTGAAAAGTCTAATTTTTAAATCTTGATAATACATTTAGTCTATTTTAACTTTTACGTTCTTATGTCTAAGGTAATTTTATGGACAAAACTATCTTTTTTATTCACACGCATTCTTAATTATTTAGTGCACATTTATTCTCATCTCATCATCTCTTTCAAACTCTAGCCGTCGCAAGTGAATGTTTTTTTGGCGACCACCACCCGATCATTTTTTGACAACTTTTTATCACTTTTGCGCGATTACATTTTTGACAACTTTTTCATTGGCGATTTTTTGGCAATTTTTTGGCAACCTACGATGTCCCTCTAGTAACTTATTTTGCAAATTTTTCAATTGTGTAACAATTAAAATTTACTGTTCGTCGTATTCAAACAATGACATTTATTTATATTTGTTCCAACACTAATTATATTAAAGAAATTTTACAATTCATTGTATTCAAACAGTGAATATTATATATATATATATATATACCGTCATTACTCCATTTGCCACCTAAAACAAACAAAACGGTCAATTTTTTATTTTTTGTATTTAAACAGTTAAAATTATCTATGATTTAAGAGTTGTCAAAGGTAATATCATCGAAAAATCATTGAAGGTGGTCATCAAAAAATTGCCAAGTGTCATCGCGCAAAGATCGTCATCAGAGATCGCCACATGTGGTTGCAACGGTCACTGGAATTGCAACGGTCACTAGAGGTGATAGATGCGGAGGGATGAAGTGTTGAGACAAAGAATAAATGTGAAATAAAGTTATTGGTCTAATTTGATCCAATGAACTTTAGAGTTCATTTTTTGTTGTTTGTTGAATTTTTAGTGTAGTATGAAATGTTCATCTTAGACATTGTACCAAAAACCCCTCAAAATAAAGCCATTAGTTTGGAATAATTTAAAAGTTGGCTTATTTTGTGAAAAAAAATGTTACTTTTAAGTTATATTGGCATCCTAAAAAAGCCAAATAATTTTGTTTCACAGCTTTTTTCAAAAAAAAAAAAGTGTGTTCACATTTTTAAAACTCTAAATTTCTTAATGAAATAATTATAATGTTTTTTTGAATAAAATAATTATAATATTATGACAATTAATTAAAAAGTTAATTTTAATAAAAAATAAAAAATCTAATCACTATTTTAAATATTATAATTTTAAAAAATTAAAATATATTATATACTTTAATAAAATATTATCAAAATCTTTTTTTCAAAAAGTGTCGTTACATGTACTTCTTTCACACGAGGTGAGTCTCACAATTTAAAAAAAATTATCAAAAAATAATAATCTAATAAAAGTTGCAAATGCAAACACAAATTCCAATATACCACTCACATGAATTTATGCTTAAATTTGTACCCAGATATGTGTATTTATGATTTTTTTAAAATTTTAAATAATTAAACATTTTAAAAGTAAATTTTTATACTCATCCTGGACGGGGCAAAAGTTATTAAAAGCATGAGAAATGAAAATCTAGAGGAAAGATCTTTGCCCACAAGGAAATGAAATGGTCGCCGCCTCATCATCGTTCGTACCAGTCCATTAATACTTTCCGTGCAATTGTACGTCAACATTTCTTCTAAATATATTTTGTTTTTAATAATTTTATCTAATTTATATTGCTCTCATTGTAAAAAAAAAAAAAAAAAAAAATATTTAAGAAAAAATTCTAAAATTTAAAAATTTTAAAAGATAAAAATATTTTTTCTAATTAAAATACATTTTTTAATTTAAAGAAATTCTTAGTAATATAAAAATATTTATTTTTAAAGTAACAAAAATAATAATAAAGGTACAAAAATATATACAAATATATTTTAAAAAGATAAAAATAAACTATTTAAATAAACTGTCACAAAAACCACCAATGTGGACTAACTACTGTGATTGCATCCCGGAAAATGAAGAAAAAGAATTAACTGCACCAAACTAAATTACAAATTAAATAAAATTTATTGCTAAGGACTCATTTAATAATGTTTATATTTTTTATTTTTATTTTTAATTTTTTTTATAAATTATAAATAAATATATATTTGATAATTATTTTTATTTTTAATAAATTGTAAATAAATTTTAAAATTTATAAAATTTTAAAAAATAAAAAATATATATATTTACTTATTTTGTAAACACGTTTTGATTATATATTTTTTTTTACTATTTTCGACTATTACATTCGGTTACCGTATTCGACCACCGTCTTTGACTATCACATTCGGCCACCCCAGTCACCACTTTTGACTATTGTCTCGGCTTTTACCCACTACATTTGACTACATTTGACTACCATCGTTACTTTTTTCTATTTTTCTAGCTAGCACCTCCAATTATTATCTCCAACTATTATTTTTGATCACTATTGTTATATTTGGCTATCATCTCCGACTAACACTCTTTGTTACAATCATCCGGTCACCACCGCCAATCACTCGCTCCGATCACCGCTTTCGACCACCATTTTCGACTACAATGTCTACCTTTTACTATCATCACCGGATGACACTTTAGACCACCATCTCCGACTATTGTATTCATCCGTAACCTTCAACTAACACTTTCTAAACATTTGCGTGCCAAATATATTTTTATTTTTTATTTTTTATAAAAATAAACAAAAACATATTTTTTATTTTTTGTTTTTTGTAAATAAAAAACAAAATTTTTTAAAAGTTACCAAACAGCCCCTAAAATTTAGATTATTTTTATTTTTATATAAAATACTTTTTAATATTAAGATTTTAGTAATCTATAATTGGTTTTATATTTAAAATGGGTACACGAAAGAAATTGCACTAAAAAAGTCCAAAAGAGACTCCTCTCCTCCATTTGGCATTCCACACCGGCATACCCGCACATTCATATCTAACCGTGCCCTTTCGCCTTCCATCTTCTTCGTTCTTCCCCACCCAAGTTGTCCTTTCTTTGTTTTCTTCCCGACGCCTGTAGCATCTCTCGCCACCGCCGGCCGTCGTCAAACTTCCACGAAATCCATCCGCTAATTCTAGGGCAAGTTCTACTGTTTCTTTTGAGCTTTTACTTGTCCAGCTGCTGTTAGATTTAGGGCTGTCTTCTAATCATTTCTTCATGTGCAGAACTGGGGTTTGTCGGGTTTGATATTCTTTGGATATTATTCCTCAATTCGGAGAGTTTTATTGGTTGCTTAGGAGTCAGTTGGGTATGTGGGTTGCTCTTAATTGGAATAATGGATGCGTGGCCGTACTGTTTCTGGACTTTTGGGGGAGAACTGAGGCTGATTAGTTGCAGTTTTTGGGGGTAATTGGAGATCTGATCTTTGATCTTCAGGGTTGCTACTGCCTTTCCCTCTTTTGGGGTTTTAGTTGTGGATTCGGATCTTTGGACTCTCTGTGGTTTAATCGATGGAGACGAGAGTTGGAGGAGAAGCTCATATTTTCTATGGCCTGGGTCTGGGTTCTGCAGATTTGAGGGCGGTAGGGAAGAGGAATCTGGAGTGGGATCCTAATGACTGGAGATGGGATGGAGATCTTTTCATTGCTAGTCCTTTGAATTCAAATCAATCAAATCATCAGAACAGGCAATTCTTCCCACTTGGGGCTGGAAATCCTGTGACTGGGGGTTCCTCCAACAGTTCGTCATCGTGCTCTGATGAGGTGAATCTTGGGGCTGAGAAAGGGAAAAGGGAAGTGGAGAAGCGGCGGAGGGTAATTGTAGTTGAAGATGAGAATTTGGACGACGAGACTGGGAACCTTACTCTAAAGCTCGGCGAATTTGGCCATCCGGTTACTGAAAGGGAGGCCGGGAATTGGGATGGGACAAGCGGAAAGAAGACCAAGTCGGTTGTGACGAGTTCAAACCGCGCGGTTTGTCAGGTTGAGGATTGTGGTGCTGACCTGAGCAATGCCAAGGATTATCACAGACGCCACAAGGTTTGCCAACTTCATTCCAAGGCTAGTGAGGCGCTTGTTGGGAATGTTATGCAGCGGTTCTGCCAGCAGTGTAGTAGGTCAGTATCACTATTCTTGTGGGCTTTCCATAATTTTCCTTATGCTTATTAGGGTTTCTAGACTTACAACTACACTCACTTTAATCCCCTTTACGGTTTCTTGAATTCTGGATTACAAACCTTAGCTCATTGGTGGTTCCGTCCTGAAATTGACTGCCTGCAAGAATTATCTTAAATTATCTTATCTGCAGGTTTCATGTACTTCAGGAGTTTGATGAAGGGAAGAGAAGCTGCCGGAGACGTTTAGCAGGCCATAATAAACGGAGGAGGAAGACACAGCCTGATGCTGCTGTTAATAGCAATTCATTGAGTGATGACCAGACTAGTGGTTATCTATTGATAAGCCTACTAAAGATACTTTCCAACATGCACTGTGAGTAACTCACCCCTTTTCGCTTCATAAAGATGTGTTTGGATTCCAATTACGTACGAGACTTCTTGTGCTAGATTCTTCTCTTTATTTCGGATAGTATCATGGTTTTTTGTGTCCTTGTTAATTCTTGGGATTAATGATTGAGGAACTTGTCTTCTTGTCATCTCCTCTTATGTGGGCTATGTTTTGTTACCTTGTTTCTTATGAATGGTGGATGAGATAGATTGGATAGTTACTTTGTTATCTTTATACGTTTAATCGCGGTGCTCTTTAGTAGTCCTAGTGATACAAACAATTCTTTGTTGGTGAACTACCTAGCAGCATAGTCCCTTGCTGGCTGATTTTTTTATGTTTCTCCATGTAGTGCTCTCCTGGTTAGTTCAGTCAGTTTAGAAGACACGTGAAAGAATTAGCTAACACTTTGCAACTGGGTATCCTTGATTTCTTCTGACTAAACTGAAATTTGTAATCCTTGGGACTGTCTAAATGTGGATATGGTATCACAAGTTTGAGTGAATTGTTATGTTTTCATGATCCTAAATGCTATTTGTTAATTGCATATTGCTTTATTTTCTCTCTTTTTATGACCAATTTCTAAGGTAAAAACGAAAGATCTTGATTGCGTGACTTTGTTTCTGGCTTGATGTTATTCTCATCATTTTGTTCTTATCTTTAAGCTTTTCATGCTTGATATTAATAGTTTTCTGATGTGATTCTTGTTTTGATGAATTTCAGCTAATAGATCAAACCAACCAGGTGATCAGGATCTGTTATCTCACCTTTTAAGGGGTCTTGCAAGCCACGGTGGTCTCCATGGGGATAAAAACATATCTGGGCTATTGCATGAATCTCCGAATTTGTTGAACCGTGGATCTTCTATAGGTAATTCAGAAATGGTTTCGGCTTTGCTTTCTAATAGTTCTCAAGGTGCTTCAAGACCCATTCAGAAAAACCTCCCAGTAACTACACCTGAAGTGCCACAACGACGAATGTGCGTGGAGGATGCAAGGGATCAAAATATACAAACTACAGCTTTTCAGAATCCCTCAACTCTATTCTCGATCAAAGATAATGCTCCATCTCATTCAGAAGCTAGAGACAGTACTGCAGGGAGAAATAGGTTGAATAATTTCGATTTGAATGATGCGTATGTTGATTCAGATGACTGTATAGAAGATTTAGAGAGGTCACCAGTGCCGTTGGCTCTGGGGACCACTCTTGAATCCCCTTTATGGGTACAACAAGACTGTCACCAGTCTAGTCCGCCTCAAACAAGTGGAAATTCGGATTCAGCATCTACTCAATCACCTTCTAGTTCCAGTGGAGAAACTCAGGTGACCCGTATATACTTATTTTATTTTAACAAGGCGTCGTAGTATATTTGCATTGTAGATTCATTTGTTCATTGCTTCGTTTAACCTAAATTATGCACCGAGCTGGAAAAATGTTCAGTATATTGTTCAATACTCAGGTTGTTGTAAATGAGTTTGTATAGTTTGCTCAAGTACCAAGAGTAAAGCTGTTTTCGAACATGTGACTGGACATGTAGCATGTGTATGTGGGCATGACCACCCAGGTGCATATGGATGTGGGTCTTGATCCCACAAGAATAGTTTAACTTGGATTTCGATTGCATCTGGTCATTCCCAGTTACTATTACACTTGCCAAATGCCAATGCTAGAAAAATGAGGCATTGCTGAGAATGATCTTACCCACTTCACAGGTTGAGAATACAAAAGAGAAATTAGAAATAACGGTTTCTTGAAGAGATTATTTTTATCCATCTGAAAATAGAATGAAAATGATTTGAAGGCAGCCGTTAGTGAAACTTTTGGTCATCATTTTTGTTTATTTGTATATCAAATGATGGTGTGTTTTACTTTACGTCAGCAACATATCAGCTTCCAGTTCCTGCAAGAGATCCTAGTTTATTAACCACAAAGATAGGACTTAGGAGTGCGACAGGTTATTGAACCTTTAAGTTGCGGATCACAAACTTGTCATGTAAAAAATATTAAAATAAACGAAATGATTTCTGAGAAAAGATTTGAGTTGAATTCACCACCCAACCAATCATACTAAAGTTCAGGCTAAGCAATTGGGGTGAAATGTATGATCTGGATTCACTGCCTATCTGCCGCATTACTCTCTCATTCTGGGAAATCTGACCCATCTCATTCCGGGAAGTCTGACCCAAGCTAATTTAATGCTTTAATTTGGGGATTAAGAATATGCTTTGAGCCGTATGTCTTATCCCTTTGACACTGTTATGTCCATTATCTTTTTTTTCCTTCCTTTCTTAAATGTTTATTATGCTGTTCTTTTATTTTTTGGAAAATACAGAGCCGCACGGATCGAATTGTTCTAAAACTATTTGGGAAAGAACCAAGTGATTTTCCTTTTGTCCTTCGAGCACAGGTACTTTTCAAACTTCGATTTATGAGTGATCCCTTTATTAAAAAAAAGCTTCTTTTTTGCTTGTTTTAGGGGAAATGAGGGGAGGGGGTTCTTGGTGTTTCTTTGCACAATCAAGATAATTATGCAAAATGTTTTGAATTGCTAGATTCTG
This sequence comes from Heliamphora exappendiculata, assembly GCA_034768845.1. Classification (NCBI taxonomy): domain Eukaryota; kingdom Viridiplantae; phylum Streptophyta; class Magnoliopsida; order Ericales; family Sarraceniaceae; genus Heliamphora; species Heliamphora exappendiculata. The sequence goes on from JAOTRH010000006.1 coordinate 516,173, forward strand.
GATTGGTTAGCTCACAGTCCTACTGACATTGAGAGCTACATTAGACCTGGTTGTGTTGTTTTAACAATTTATCTTCGCCTGTCCGATTCCGCATGGGAGGAGGTATTATTCTCTTGCATATAACCGTAAATGTGGATTATTGGTTATTTGGTTAGGCAGAATTCCTAATTTCCCAATTGTTAATTGCTTCATACAGATTCGGTGTGATCTAACTTCCAGTTTGAGTAGGCTTCTGGATGCGTCTGAGGCTGATACTTTCTGGATAACTGGATGGTTATACATAAGAATGCAGCATCAGATAGCATTTATGTGCAACGGTCCGTTCATGTGTATACATGCATATATTTTTTGATAAGTATATACGTATAATGTGTATATTTGCACACACACACACACACACGCATTAAATTCCCTTTTTTCATCTCCCAAAAGTTTCTTGGGTCCTCGTCTCAACTCCTCTACGTGGGAGATTGGTAATATTGTGCCGTGTTCTTGTGCTGCAGGTCAGGTTGTTGCAGAGACTTCCTTACCGTTAGAGAATGATAACTATAGTACTATTCTAAGCGTGAAACCCATTGCAGTAACTATGTCAGACAGAGCTCAATTTCTGGTTAAAGGTTTTAATTTGAAACGGCCCTCCACGAGGTATTCATTATTCACCTAAAGTAGCATGCCTTTATGAGTTTTGCCCTTGTTCTTCATTGGATTCTTCTGCGTAGTATTCCTTTATTGAGAGATGTCTTGTTTTCTGACTTCCTTTTTCCAGATTACTCTGTGCACTTGAGGGGAATTATCTAGTTGAAGAGACTTCTGAGTTGGTAGATGGTATTGATAGCCTCAAAGGTTATGACGAGCCTCACTGCCTCAACTTTTCTTGCTCTATCCCTGCAGTGACTGGAAGAGGTTTCATTGAGGTACTGGTTTGTTCTTCATTTCTTATTTCCATCCAATTGATGGGTTGTCCGATTCAGTTCAGCCTGTCATTGGTCCTTCTAGGATGTCTAGACCAAGATATGAGTGCACAAGCTCACTGCTGTGCCATTTTCTGAAATAATGTTCACTTCAATATTCCCTTTCTATCCTCTGATCAAGTTTACTTGAAATCATCCAGGTTGAAGATCATGGTCTCAGCAGCAGCTTCTTTCCTTTTATAGTTGCGGAGAAGGATGTTTGCTCTGAGATTCGTACACTTGAGAGATCAATTGAGCTGTCTGAGGCTGATATCCAGGGGGAATATGCAAAAACGGAAGCGAGAAATCAAGCAATAGATTTTGTACATGAAATGGGTTGGCTCCTCCACAGAAGTCAGTTGAAGTCCAGATTGGGTCACTTTAATCCTAATTCAGGACTCTTTCCTTTAAGACGATTCAAGTGGCTCATGGAATTTTCGATGGACCACGATTGGTGTGCTGTGGTTAAGAAACTCTTGGACATTCTTCTCAATGGAACTGTGGGGGCAGGAGAGCACCCCTTCCTGAAGGCTGCACTGTCTGAGATGGGTCTTCTTCACAGAGCTGTGCGGAGAAATTCTAGGCCTCTGGTTGAGTGCCTGTTGAGATATGTCCCTGAGAATGTTTCAGATGAATTAAGATCTGAAGTCAGTTCTCTGGTCGGAGGTGATGGGAACTTCTTATTCAGGCCTGATGCTGTAGGCCCTGCAGGTTTAACACCACTCCATGTCGCAGCTGGTAGAGATGGTTCTGAGGATGTTCTGGTTGCGCTAACTGATGATCCTGGAAAGGTAGTACTTTCCCTTCTATACTCAGCATCACATCTTTTGTGCGAATTACCAAATTCCTGTTCCTGTTGACCATCAACTGGGGATGGACCCATTGTGTTGTGGTGTTAACCTAATAACCTTCACCAGGGTCCTGTGCAAACCTGCCTTCACATACTTAGTGGAATAGTGACCTTCAATTCAATGGGAATCTGTATCCTCCTGTACTATACTTGGTTCAAATATTGAACATAAACCATCACCTCGTACAAGTGAGGTGAACCTGGATTGACCTAACTGTGAAACTGATACGTCTCATCTAGTTTAGTATCTTTTTAGCAAAACTCTCTGTTATGCTGCATAAGTCCATTCTTATGCTTTGAACTTGCTGATTATGGTGTGATTTAGGTGGGAGTTGAAGCATGGAAGAGTGCTTGTGACAGCACTGGTTCCACGCCTGAAGATTATGCTCGATTGCGGGGACACTACTCTTACATCCACATGGTCCAGAAAAAAATCAACGGGACGGCACTAACTGGACATGTGGTAGTAGATATTCTTGGTTCCGCTGCTTCAGGCAGCAATATCAACCAGAAGCAGGCTGCCAGTTTTGAGATTGGAGATTCTGAAATAAAACCCATCCAACGGCCATGCAGACTTTGTGATCGGAAGCTGACTTATGGAAATCCAAAGAATTCTCTGCTGTTCTACAGGCCTGCAATGCTGTCAATGGTGGCTATTGCTGCTGTATGTGTTTGTGTGGCTCTTCTCTTTAAAAGCTCACCTGAAGTTATTTGCGTGTTGGGGCCCTTCAGGTGGGAATTAGTGGACTATGGATCTAGCTGATCGGTCGATTAACTGCTAATATGATTGGTACATGCTTCAAACTGTAATGTTGAGAGCCGTCATGTAGAATTAGTGCTTGGTTTGTGGAGGTTTTCCATCAAGTAAAATTATCATCCTCTTTATGTTATTTATTGGAATGAATGTATTAACGACCAGAATGAGACCCTTCCCTTTCCTTTCTCTCTGGCTCCGTGTGCGCGTGTACATCTGTGGTGATGTATCTTGCATTGACACAAGAATGGGCCTTTTTATTAATGAAATGGTCAAAATTTGAGACATGAAGGAATCTCCATTCATACGCAGTATTCAATTGGTCTCCTCTTGCATAGCCTATTCCATGTTTAGTAGGGAACTTGATCAACAGATTGGTACGTTGAAGTGATTGCTCGAAAGCTATTGAGAGCTGTCCTCCCTAGGATGATATTATACGCGGATGGGCTGTCTTATCATCATGGAGAGTTTTTGATGGGTTTGTTTGCGACAGTGATTAGTGGAACATATTAGAGACCCTTCTCGGTGAATGTATTCTACTAATCTCTTAAATAAAATAGGTGGAGGTAGATTTTCTTCTTTTTTTTTTCCCTTTTTTTTTTCAGGGGTTGGATTGATGTTTGGTGGTTCATAAATGCGTTTGCTATAGCTGAAGTTGTGAACTTAGTAGATTACAGTTAAAAAGTCCTGATTATTACCATAAGTAAAAATTGTAAGTGATAAAAAGTTGTAGATTTATAGGTTTAAGTAGTAAAATTTGTTTTTAGTGATTCAACCTTAAAAGCTAAAAACAAAAAATTGTAAGCTCCCTTATTTGAATATTATTAATGCTTTGTTGAATTATAATTTAAAATTTAAACTTTAAAAATTAAGCTTAAACAATCATCCTCAATGTCAATGTCATCGTTTTAAGGGCAGTGCATCTGATCTGATTGTTTGGAATGATAAATCTTTTGTACCAGAATGAATTAGTAAAAATTTCACTCCATGGCAGCAAAGTTTTCCCATTTCAGAAGCGGAAATACTAGCACTCTAAGACCATATCTAATGACCATGTTGTCTGGGTGACCTTCGTTAAGCTCACTCCAACTCTAATATTCTAATCAATCTAAATCTAATATTGCAATAAATAAAAAAAAGAAGAAGAAAATAATAATAAACCAAATAATACAGGATTAGAACACCAGGACTTGCTTTAGATAATAGAGCAGCAGCAATAAAACAAGCAAATTATTCATCAGCAGCTGTCAATAGAGCAAGAACCGTCAAGCCAGGATTGATAAATTTCAAGCTTTGTTTAAGCTTAGGCCTTCTCCCACTTGAGGGGCTTCACAACCTCCCAGGTGAAGTCCGGGTCATCCCTTCCAAAGTGTCCATAGGCAGCTGTCTTCAAGAACCTGCCGTTGCCACCTCTCTTGAGATCCAGGTTTATGGCGATCATACCAGGCCTGAAGTCAAAGGTCTCCTTGATAATCTTCAGGATCTCCTTGTCGGGAATCTTTCCAGTTCCGTAAGTGTCAACAAAAACTGACAAGGGCTCAGGAACACCAATGGCATAAGAGACCTGCACAATGCACCTCCGAGCCAGCCCATTCGCTACAATACTCTTGGCAGCCTGCCGGACAATGTAGGCACCACTCCTGTCTACCTTGGTAGGGTCCTTACCAGAGAAGGCCCCACCACCATGTGCTCCCCAGCCTCCATAGGTATCAACAATGATCTTACGTCCAGTAAGACCAGCATCACCATGGGGACCACCAATGACAAAGCGGCCTGAAGGGTTAAGGTGGAAGATGGTGTTCTCGTCAAGGTACTTCTCAGGGACAATGGGTTTAATGACGTGCTCCTTGAGGTCTGCAGCAATCTTGTCATTGGTGACAGTCTCATCATGTTGAGTGGAGATGAGGACAGTGTGGACGTGCACAGGAACCATGGCACCATTGTCATTGTAGTACTCAACAGTGACTTGGGTCTTACCATCAGGCCGTAGCCATGGGCAGGTTCCGTTCTTTCTAACTTCAGTGAGGCGAGCTCCAAGCTTTGTTGCAAGGACATGGCTCAGAGGCATAAGTTCAGGGGTCTCGTCAGTGGCATAACCAAACATGTGACCTTGGTCACCAGCACCAATCTCCTCTGGGCGCTTCGTAAGGTGGCCATGGACCACTTGGGCGATCTCAGGGCTCTGCTGCTCAATGTTCACCAGGACCTTGCAGTTATCAGCATCTAGACCAACATCATCAGAAACAAATCCAATGGCACGACATGTGTCACGTACAATCTTTTCATAGTCAATATTGGCCTTGGTGGTAATCTCTCCAAAGACCATGACCATGTTGGTCTTGGTGCATGTCTCACAGGCAACCTTGCTGTCAGTATCCTGGGCAAGGCAGGCGTCAAGCACTGCGTCGGAGATCTGGTCGCATAGCTTGTCTGGGTGACCTTCGTTAACTGATTCGGACGTAAATAGGAAGGTCTCCATTCTGTCAACACGAGCACATTCATCATACATCTTAAGAGATTAGTGGATATCAGCTTTACATCATAGAAACTTGCATAGACTCACAAATACGCAAATGTAAATTCTTTATCAGATAATAAAATCGCATATTCATCAACGAGAATTAAGGTGAATCTTAATTTATTCAAACAGGATGCTATCCGGGAGAATTCATGAAAAAAAAGGACTTAAAACTTCCTAGAAAGTTTATAGTCGGCAAAGAGAAATTACAAATACAGAACCAGATTCCTTGAGCGGTAGTGGGGTATAAGGTTCTGACAAGTCTGGAATTTAATGGAAAGTTTGATCTTTTATTTTAAGCCAACCATTAAAGTACGACAACAATGTCAGGGAATAGGATATGGAATATGAGTGAAATAGCAGAAAAATCTACAGGATAAATTTTGGCAAATTCTGGAGTAATTTCAAGTGGCTCAAGAACAGACCAAAACTCTTTCGGTCAGGAAAATGGTTGGCTCTGAAGCAGACCGACAGAAGATCCGAATAAAAAGCAGATCAATGATCATGAATAAAGAAAACTAGAAAGAACAGAGTCTTTACTCGATAGCTTGTGTCTGTCTAACTACGTGCAATTATGAAAATAAGATCAGGCCAAACAAGGAAAACTCTGCTGGTGAAGAAGAAGAAAATGATAAATTATTGAAAAAATTAAACCATTCCTCACAAAAATATATGTAGAACGTGCTTACCGACACAACACGTACAAAACACAATCAGATCTGAGTCATTGAAATAAATCAAAGCACAAGAAAGCAAGCATGATTTTGCGAATTTATTCCACAAGAGCAGACCAGAGTCGTTTAAAGCCATAATTATCTTCCACATATAATAATAATAATAATAAGCACAAATACATCCCGCTATGTACCAGGTCATTAATCATTACAACAAAAACAACCTAAAACATCGAGAAGCTACATACAGAGATCTGGATAATGGAAAAAGAACTCAAAGGTCTCAAAAAAGATTTAAAGAGAAGAGAAAATCGTATTTCGTACAAAGAAAAGGCATAATATCAGATCCGCAAAAAATAAAGGTTGAGAAACAGATCCAGTTAAGAACATTAGAAACACTCTTAAATCTGAAAAGTGTTTAGTCTGAAATACATCTCATCTTCAACATCAGCAAATGTATGAACAAAGAACATAAACAGAGAGAGAGAGAGAGAGAGAGAGAGAGAGAGCTTACTACTAGTGGTAATGGTTTTGTTCTTGCAAGATTTGAACCAGTACAGATCTCCGACAAGCTCGATGCAGTGCCCCAACGACTCCTGGAAAAACCGTATTTATAGAGCGAGCACGCGTCGAACAACCGGAGACCGGACTCACCGGTCAGGATTGCTTGATATCCGTGAAAACTAGATCTGATGGATGAATGTTGATCATGAGAGCCGCTAGATATTGGTGGGGGTTGGTGGCCGAGATTTTCAAATTGCCTGTAATTTTATTGGCAACTTGCAAGGTTACGTATCACCGGAGTCCGGACCGTCTTTCACCAACCCCAACCGGTGGTCGGCTAAACGCGGCTTGAGCCGTTTGGCATTGGCTCCTTTTATTATTTATAAATTAAATATTGATGAATCATGTGAAACGAATCAGTTATTCAAGAGTCATGCTAATCATTATTTTTTGAGTAGTAATTAATAATTTAATAAAAATAATTTTTTTAATATTAATATATTTTTTTAGTGTGAAATTTATTATTTTTATAAATATTAATATATTTTATATAAATATTTATATATTATATATTCTTTAATTACTATTTATTAATAAGTAGTAATTAGTATTTTTTATTATTTAATACCATGGTTCAACATCTCAATTTATATGTAGGTACAAGTAATTGTACCATTGTTTCATTTATCATGCAATTTTTTCTTATTTTTTATTTTGTACGAGGAGTGCCAATGCAATGAAAACAAAAGAGAATTCTCTACAAAGTAATTATTGATGTATTATATAATATATTGTATAATATATATTTGTACAATACATAATTGTTCGATTATGTATTGCACGATAATTATATCGCAAAAAGTTGATTCTCATGAAAATATGGATCCGTTTGATTAATTTAAATTTTTTTAATATTTTGATCAAATTTTTTTTTAAATTTTATATAATAAGAAACTAAAATTTATTTCTTTTACTCTTTGATTTTTTTTCTTATTAAAAAAAATTCTTTTTTTGCTCTTCATAATAGACTAAACTTAAAAGGTAAGTCTTTGCGACTAAAATTGAAATTTCTTAATTAAATACAAAAGTAAAAAACTATTATTCCAACGGCCTAGATTGCCTCCTTTTCTTTAGACACTGTCTAGATTGCCTCTACAAAACTTAGCAATCTATTACCATGATAACCATGAGATAAAAGAAGAAAAACAAAAAAAGAAAATATCTATTAATATAGAAAGAATAATATTTATTGACAACTTTACTTAATCTTAATAGATACTAGAGAATCGGCATATGCAAATGTGCGTGTAAATAAAAATATTATAATGTAGATAACGTTTGAGATGGTATAATAATATAATTTGTAAATTATGATCTCAAAGTATAATAGAATGAAAGTAAAATTAAGTTTCAAAGTAAAAATTTTGATGGATATTTTGGGAAAATAAAAGATTTGAACAGCTTTAAAGAAAACACCTAAGGGAATGTTATACAATAGTTATAAATAATTAATGCATTTGCCTTGGCCTTTGGCCATATACTCGATCTAAGGTATAAAGTAGTGTTAATTTAAAGGGAGTGGGGAGAGAGAACAATGTACATATAGAGTTGGAGTGAGCTTAAATGGGCAAATTATTAGATGTTTTTAGAGTAATACATATGCGATAAAAATATTAGATGTTTTTAGTAAATAAAAATATTTGATACATATTAATTAGATTATTTTTATTTTTTATTTACTCAATAAAAATAAATTCATATTGTTTTACTTTTAGTATTTTTTATTATATTATTAAATAAAAATATTACGTAAATAATATCTCAGGATATTATGAAACTATTGAATGGTTACTGGGTTAAATGAATTGGGCAAGTGTGTCACCAGTTGTCATTAATTGATCAATTTTAAAATTCTGATTCGGTTGTTCCATACTTCTTCCCCATTAATGCAAGCATGGAGACCATGACCCACGCAACTGGGGAGGCATCAGATCGATCAAGAAATAGAAAGAAAATAGGGAGAGGTAGAATCCATCAACCCAATCCTTGACGACAAGAGGAATCGGTGACTCTAGTAATTTTTATTGATTGGGTTATTTAAAATTTAAAATTTTATTTATTTAGTAAGATAATAGTTTTTATATTAATTAATAATTAATCATCTATTATCAGCATACTATAAATTAAATTACACGTATCAATTAATAAGTGGAATACACTTTTAATATCATTATTTTGTTATTTTGATAAAAAAATTATAAATACATGAACATTTACAATTGTATTCGATGATATTTTATGTTTTAAAATTGGTACATAATATTTTAGTTGTTACTAATATCAAAAATATTATTTCTAATATGTGCGACCAAACAATCATTAAATCAAAGCACATAAAAAACTAATTTGATATTAAACTCTATAAAACGGTTGTTAAGCTCTTGAAATTACATATTTATGATTGTGAAAAATAGTTTAATACGGTAGTGGTATAATTAAATTTGTAATTTGTGAAATTTTGTGTCATAATTTTTCTGTTGGAATCTGTAAATTTCATTGGCCATTGAAATTCAGATTTCAATAATTGGACCAATTACATTTGAATTGGCCTTTCAAGTGCAATTGAATCCTGGAAACCAACCGCCATAAGTGGCTATTGATTTCCCGGGTTGTACTATCCATAATGAAAGATTCAGATGTTTCTTTCTTCACTCAGAGAAGATGAAGAGACAGAGCCAGGTGCTCTGTCGGCAAGATGAAGAGACAGAGCCAGGTGCTCTGTCGGCATTCTTCTCTCAGAGAAGAGGAAGGGTCAGAGCTGGGAGC
>JAOTRH010000006.1:525348-537989 GCA_034768845.1 Heliamphora exappendiculata
CGATTGGTGATAATTGGGAAAAAAAAGGAGGATTTGGATAAAAAAATTGTAAGTGTAAAAAGAATTTTTTACAAGTGTCATTAGAATTATCCATTGATCAGGGCGCTTATTCATTAGACACACATATATATATATATGTATATTTGTTTTCAGTAGTATTTGTTTTTAGAATATTGTTAAAATTTATTCCAAAAGTTTTAGTTAAACCCAAGTTTGTGATAGATAATTAGAATTTTGCTTATTCTTCGTAATTTTTTGACCATTTTTTTTTATTTTTTCATATATTCTTGATGACAAGAAACGAATAGGTAAACTTTAATGAAAAAGATGAAAATGTTCATTAAAATAAAAATAGGCAAAGAAAAATAATCTGAATTATTTATGAGGGAAGTCGACGGAGTCTAAATTGAGCTAACAGTTCCATCTGTACAATAACAGTTTGTAATCATGGGTCGCGGTCAGAGCACGAATTAACCGAGCATCAGGGCTACTGCTTTCAACAACTCAAACTCTTCATAGCCGACCTACATGAATATTAAGGAACCAATGTTCGAGCTCAATGTCCATATGCCTCAACATGACATCACAATCGTCGTGTTAAGAATGGTTGAACAGATTCTAATCCCAGTCTATCTGGAATTGATGGCCAAATCCCATACAAAGTAAAAAGCATAAAAAAAAGTTGTGACAGTACAAAAAGAACACCCCACGTAAATATTAATAAAAATTTAATTGTAGCTGACCAGATAAGTAAATGAAATGGTAATTCGAACCAAGCTGGCTTGGATCCAAACCCCTTTATTAAAAGAGAAAGCTCAATAATTCAGGTACCCACAATACAAATCATAGAGCCAAAACTCTACTTGTTTCATTTCTCACTTTCAAGAATACCACTGATTTGATCGTATGAGAGTCCTCCAATTGAGCAACCGACGAGCATCTCTAACCATTGTTTGGCACAAAATTATGTGAGCATCCCTCACCTATTTATTGTTCAGCGAGAACATGAACGTAAATCTCCATTTCAACCTTATCATTACTTTTATTTTCCTTTTAAAACTTTTTTGTATTTTGACTAATAAAATTATTTTTCTAATTTGCCTTGACGAGTGACATTTGAAAATTATAAGATTTTGAGAAAACAACTAAAAAATCCATTAAAAGACAACAAAAAAAAAAGAGAGTAAATAAACAGCTATCTCAAACCAGGGTTCAGTTACAATGTCACAACACTTGAATTAGTTTCATCCATGAGAAATTATTTGAAGACTTTGTTTGCCAACTTTTCAAAACAAAGCATTCTGTATAACAGGGAGAAGAATGTATTCAATGCAAAGAAAAAACAAATCCTGTTTAGTAATGTTTATGTTACTATTTTAAAAAATTTGTTATTAGTTCCCTATTTATTAGTTGTGGTGTGCATAAACTGACTAAAATACCATTAAATATTCAAAAAATAATAAATTTTGACAACTCTTCTTATGTCAACAACTTTCACTCTCCCCAGTTATTTTAGAATAGGTTTTAAGAACAAACGTATGTATCAAGACATATATTTATTTTATTTTTTAAAAATAAATAAAATTATTGTGTTTATTTATTAAACATATTTTTATTTTATTTTATTTTATTTTTTGCAGAAAAAAATAAAAATATATTTATTCTAAAACAAAAGCAAATCTATTGACTCTAACAAACACACCCAATATGATGTTATTTTTCTCCTCCTAGTCATGTGTAGTGTCCGTCCTGCACATCCCCTCTTTCAGAAAAAAATGTAGTACTATAGGGTTATTTGATGTAATATTATTTACATGATATCTTTAAAAAATAAAAAAAAATGATAAATTGTTATTATTCTATTCAAAATATTTAATTGTGTAATTAAATAAAAATCCTTAAAAAAAAAACTCAAAAAATAGGTTAAAACTATGCCACAGCAGCTTAGATTATGAGTTTTTTTATGTACTATTATAAAAATAAAATTTTAAAAATCAAAACAAGATTATAACGTACTAATTATAAACTATGATAATTAAAAAAGATTGAATATTAGCATTATTAAAAGAATAATGATGGAGAAATAATACAGTAAGATAGTTTGGATGAATATTATATATTACAAAATTATGTAGTACAAAACTATTTGTACTACCATAGTGCTTAAGATAGATAAAATTATGTAATTATAACTTCAAACAAAAATTAAAAATACTTATTATAATTAAAATTTATAATTTTAAGTAATAAAATTTATATTTATTAATTTAAAATTAAAAATTACAAATAAAAAACTATATATATATATATATATATGTATTTGAATTTTTTTTATTTTTTACTAAATTATAAGTTAAAGGTTGAAGAATAATTTATAACAAACATCCTCTGTATGCCATTACAACCGACAAACAAACAAGGACTGAAGGTCAACGGGTTGGTACCAGTCAAAATCGGAGCTTCTTTCTTTTTCCAGAAAAGGTGGGTCACCAACCAATACCCAAACGCCATTTTTATGGAAATTTAAATTTAGCCTAATCATCACCTAGGCTAAAGGCTAAGAACTAGTCTAAAGCCACGGTTTACCCACAAAAAACGTGGCAACAACTAAGAAAAGCAGAGAGAAAATAAAAATTATTAGATACTTTCCTAATAATATGTAACATTGTTCAATCCATGCTTTTGATAAATATAAATACAATAATAATATATACACAAATAATTAATTACAAATTAATCACAAAAATTAAATTATTAACAATTCATTTACACTAAAATTTACCGCACTTACACATTTCAACACGATAGATAGAATCAACTTTTTATAATTTTTGTAGTTAATTATTTATACACATAACATTTTTATAGTAAAAATATTTAATACATACTAAACAATTCACTCTTAATTTTTATTTGTCTAACAAAAATATGTTGATATTATCTCCCTCAAACTATTTTTTTGCTTATATTAAATAAGAAACAATGACAACTAATATTACTGAATAATTACTCAAATAAAGAGAGCCGAGGGTAGGTGGGATTTGGTAGGAATTACAGTATAAGCCATTAGCAAATAGGAGGGTAGCAGGCGGTCGCAAAAGGTTGGGCTAACCGGCACGTACCGGTCGTACAAGATTGGTGGGGGTAAATATTCTTCTAAATCTAAATCCACTAATAGACAAAAGGTTGGTGAAACTTTGAATCTTCTAAAGAATAAATTCAACAAAATTAAAACATAAACCAACTATCTTCTGCCCAAAATTGACTTGTTAATTTCGCTGGATAATCCACATCTTTTATGTTCTCTTTTTCCCCTCTTCTTCTTTTAATACTGGCTGATTCAATCTCTTGGTCATAATAATATGTTGATTGAACAAAATAATAACTTAAAAAAATATACTAAACCAATAACTCTAAAACGAACCAGTTTAGAAACCTCCTGCATATCAAGTCATTCCCAAAATTACACTAGGCCAAACAAACCTTTTCCCCACAGTGGCAGCATTTCTCCGGAGCATAACTCCTTGCCTTTGACTGTATTAGTGAACAAAAATATTGGGAGACCAATATTTTTACTATTTTGACAGGCCAACAACGTTAATCACCGTTTATAAGGAAAAAAAAAAAGTTAAAACAGTGATGGTAACAATGGTTTTTAAATGAAAAAAGCTATCAGGATTTCGAGTATGACCTATTTGCATCCCTTACAAACAGAGAGAACAAGGAAAGTATCTTTACTAGATCCCCGTTGTTCAAGGGCTATCCGGATGATCACAAGCCAGGCGAGTCTCCATCACCAGTGCCACAGGTGGTGGTGAACTCAACCAATTGCATTCCTCTTCCGGCTACAATAATTTGATAAATGCCTCTGCATGAAACATAATGAGCACCAGAACAAGAAAAACAAATGTAAATTCAAGGACCGTGGTTGTGAAATACGGATGAAAAGAAATGCCGGGAGCACAAGTTGAACAATAAATAACTTTCTTACTTGCCACAGGCTCTAGCATCCAATGCTTCTGGCTCTGGCACGCTAGTGATTAAACAAGCACACTCTGTTAGTTTGCCATTCACATCAAGGAGCCAACACCTTATGCGCTGATCAAGACCAGTAGAGAATACCCAACACCCGTCTGCCCAAATTCCTTCACAACAGGGAAACCCAATTTTAATTCATCATTCATATCAAAAGCTTTCAAAAATTTCTCCTCAAAAGTACTAAATGGTCCAAAGTCCGTCCTTGAATTGCTGCCAGCAAGTAGAAGGATATCCCAAATGTACATGTTACATGCTATGAACACATTTTTTAAGATCATTGAGCAAGATTCAGAAAAAGCACTGTAACATAATATACAAATATTAAATGGAAAAGGAGAAAGGCTCGAGGTAAGTTCATAACATTGAAGGTTTGTATCGATAAAGAAGGAAACACAAGGCAAAACACAAATGGCAACCACAATTTCTGTTATACTAATTTCCATAAGAATGGATCCAGACAATGGCGTACAAGTAGTGTGCAATAACTCCATTACTGAGCATTCGATATTATACCTTTCACTGCAGAGCTGTGAGCTGAGGTGACAATCTCCTGATATAAAAATCTGACACCGTAGTTTTGGTTATGAATATGGTGAAAAAAGTTACTTGTACTTTCAGATTCATTGATTTTGTGTACATTGTTTCCATACTTGTTCACGGAGCACTGGTTTAATGGCAGCATTTGCAAATCAAAACCAAGACAATGAAGTGCTTGATCATCACCCCCACTTAAAACATAGTACACACAGCCAAAGTTGGAACCTCCTGTATTCTGGGTACTTGAAATGTGGAGAGAATTGACACCAGATTGATGAACATTACTCAGAACTTGTAAGGGAAATATTTTACATATTTCCGAGGAGGAATCATCTGTCCTCTCTTCAGTGGGGGAAGCAGTATATATAGGCTGAGTGCAAGCCATCGAACCGCTTAAAGAATCAGTAAATTTTGATGGGGTTCCACATGCAACAGTATGTAGCATATTTTTGCCAGTTCCCTTAATGGTTCTTGCTGTGATTGAATTATCGCCGGGGCTTTTAGCAACGCCTAATGCTTTCCACCATCGTCCACCTTGGCTTCCTCTTCCAGTGCGTGGCCTTTTCTGACAATCAATAGACTTTTCTACTTGAAAAGCTGAAACTGACCGAATAAAACTGTCAACACTTTCAGTCAGATCCCAAAAGGTAATATTCCCATCAGTAGATCCACTAATCACAAGATACACTCTTCCAGTCTGAACGTTATCTGGGAATATATATGACATCAGGACAACCAAATTTAGAATTCACCAAGGAGTAAATTGGACACATTCTTTTCTATAGAGCACAACACATACTCCTGGGTTGAAAGAATGATTCCTAGATGCAACTGCAATTTAGCAATCTAAGGCACGGACAGCCCAGCAACCATATATTTTGAGACTTCAAGACGGTAGCCATCATCCCAACAAATATAAACATACAACAGAAGTAGAAATATAACATGTGGGTAAGTTTTGCGAGCCTTTGTTTCTCCCTCTCCAAGGCTGCCTCAACTCACTCCCTCTCCACTTCCAGTGATTTCATGCCATCTTAGTGCATACCATGATTCCTAGAAAGCAGCATCTAGCTGTCTCGCTATCTACTACATGCAATTAAGTGCTAACAAATTAAATGTCAAGCTTGAATTTCTGTTTCGTTGAAATTAAACCTGGATCCTGCCACCCACCCAATGAAGGGGTTCTTTTGGTACGAAAATGTGTGTTTATTGAGTATTAATCATGTCCAAACTATAGTCACATTTAGAAGAAATGTACAAAATGTAGATCACAACAATCATTATACTAAGTTGTTAACCAAAAGAAGAGATCAAACAGCAGACTAACCTTCGGAAGGCAAGCCTATGGGAGCAATGACATGCTGCAATGCCAAAACAGGTGATGACAAGGGAACCAATGATGCAACATCAAACCTGAAATTTGGCAAGAAAAGAAATGACAAACAATACTAGGTAAGGGTAAAGACTTGAAATGATTGGAAGCAAGCCTCATTTGGTTTCATTTATTGTGGATTAAAAAATTCAGCTTACAAAAGGGCGAGCCTTGCTTAAAAAACTGTAGCCTTTTGAGCTGCAAAGGCAAATAAGCTGAAGACCTCAAAAGTTTAACCAAATGCACTACTTTTTCAAAGTTCAACTGCTTGATCACGTGATTTCAAAATTTTAGCTAAAAAAGCCTCAACATAAGATTCACCAAATGGGCCCATAGTTGATGGCAAACCATCACGTACATCAAATGAAGGTGGCTTTAGACATACCAAAGTCTATGGGGTAATAAGAGAGCTCGTAATGTAAGTGTGGCATCTGAACAAGCAACAACAATGAAACAGACAGTAAACCTGAAAGGATGAAAATAGCGAGACAACGTCATCAAAGTTGGAATTGGATATCAGACCAAAAATAAATATAGTAAGCATGACAGTTATTGTGATTTTACCCTACCTCGAATAAGCAACTTTAACAAGAAAAGCAGTAACGCCCAAGTATCTCCAGTCATTTTCAAAGTTATCTTCAAGGCAGCTTTTTGATTCCGTTTTCCTATTTTCTGGAAATGGTAATAAATATGATGCATCAGAACCCACAACAGTTTCAGAGGCTCCTGCTTCTTTGTCAGTGTTCTCTCTTATTTCACGGGTGCTACAATACTTTATTGGCATGTCAGTGGAAAGCCACTGGAAAGATATTGATGACAACATTCCTGATGAAGAGTTAAAGCCACTTCCAGTGCCATTATATGGATTTGTAGCAACAGCTGCTTCCTTGAGATTTGTGGTTCTATTTTTTTGTTTCCAGCAGGTTAGAACTCGCTTAGCTCCAACTGAAATTAGTAAGCAAGGATTCTCTCGATCCTCCATGGCAACATTTTGTCTGTTTATCCCCTTAGGCAAGGTTGTCATATCTGCTGCTGTTTTATACATCTTTGACACGTAGCAAATAGATCTCACAGCTGATCCTCCAACATGTTCCCCAAGCAGTCTTGATGCAGACCACTCTTCAACAGTTGGATCATAACTGCATCGTTATCACTATA
Organism: Heliamphora exappendiculata; assembly: GCA_034768845.1. Lineage (NCBI taxonomy): Eukaryota > Viridiplantae > Streptophyta > Magnoliopsida > Ericales > Sarraceniaceae > Heliamphora > Heliamphora exappendiculata. The sequence continues at coordinate 532,454 of JAOTRH010000006.1, forward strand.
TTAGCCACCATCAAGCTAACTCTAGTACTAAAATGATGTCGATGATGATAACTCGTAATGTTAAGAATAATAAAATAATAACAGGACACAAAGCTTAGTTTGATTTGGTTTGGAATAATGCAAATTTTTCCTGGTATTGAGGGGTTTGGTCTCATCACGCATATCAATGTCGTAAAGGCAAGTGTACTGTGAAAATACCATCGCACTGAGGCTTCTAGTCCTCAGTTTTTAGACAAAAGCTGAAAAATGTTCATCCAGCTTGAGTCTGATTACTACATATTACATACCTAGTCAACCTCACAGTTCCATCTTCACACCCTGTTGCAATCCAGCAGGATTTAGAAAAGAGACCTTGTTTTGAAGTAGACTGTGAATCTTCAGAAATAATGCACACAGAATGCAACTCTCTCCCATGGAATTGCAAGTGCAGATTCTGCGGATATATCTTCCTCTCACTGTCTGCTACCCAACAACTATGAATATAAATGATCTCATCCTATAAAGAAAGAGAGCAATTATCAACGCAAAATGGAACTGAAAATTAGAAGGTATGCTTTAACGATAAATTCCATGATCCACAAGAAAATGGAAGGATTCTGGTCATAGCCAAAACATCCCCCTGCCAAATTTGATGTATGCACATTATGTTCATAGAGAGACATGAAGTGAAAACAATTGCGACAATATAGCCAGAGATTTAACATGTTACTTTAGAGGAAGCTGCCTTCAACAAAGTACACCACATAGTTTGAGATGTAGCTATAGTTAATTTCCTCCCCTTTTTATAAAGGTGAAAACAAAAACGAAAACAAAACATGTCCTGCCCATTTGATTGATGCACACCACGGATCTTACACAAATGGAGATAAAACAATTATGATATTATAGCTAGATTCTTAACATGTCATTTCTGGGAAAGCCTCCTTTAATAAGTATGTGACATAAAATGTAGCTGCAATTCCTTTTTCTCTTTGTGAAAATATACTACTACCAAAAAAAGAAAAACTTCACTAACATGTAAATAGCAAAGTAGACATGCCCGCGCACATAAACAAACACAATAGCGTCGGAAAAGATATATCTGAATTAAGCACTTAACAAACATGCAATGTTGTCTTTGAAAGCGGTAAGCAATAGCAAGTTTCAGATCATTTGGAAAAACAAAAACAGGACAGAAGGCATGCTAAAAAGAAAGTGGGAAAAGAAAGCCCAAATGATTCACTGTGTGAACGAAATGCCTAGGCTATGATTAAAGAATAATGGCCAGCTAGAGCATCTATCAATCTCAAGGTCAAATTTGCACCAAACCATTGACTGAGATTTTTAAAAGCAGTAGCAATACGACTAGCATAACGGTAGTGGTGATGCAGTTTCAGGGCCTAATGGTCATAGTATAAAGGTAGCGGCAACTGCAACCATTTTTTTTTTCATTTTTTTTGCACTACTTAGAAAAATTGAGCGATACATGCGATTTTTATCTAAAAGTCATTTTTTATTTTAAAATGCTTTTTGGTGGGTTTTGTTTACTTTCTAAATATGATTCAACATATGTCTTAATTTTCATAATAATTTGAACTCGATAGAACCAAATCATACAAAATTTCATTTAAAATTTATTGAATTTATATGTTAGAAATTCATAATACACAACTTACATTTAATTTTTTTAATAGCTATAGATCATTGTATATATTGAACATTTGAACCGCATTGTAAGACGTGTTGTTTAAATTTCAAACTTTTGCATAATACAAATAAATAAAAGGGCAAAAATTTAACCTGGAACAGAAATCTAAACATAGTTAGCATAAAAGATTGTTCGAATCACCCACGAGCTAGAATCACCCACGAGCGAGTCACTCGTTGCCTCCTAGGAGCAAGCTATCTCGCCTCCGAGTAAGCGAGTCGCTGAGCATCTTTGCTACCTTGCGAGCAAGTTGCCTCGCCTCCAAGCAAGTGAGCCATTTTGGCTCCAATATGGCTCCTTGTTGCCCCTCGAGCAAACATCCGGAGCTTTATGCTTGATACCGAGACATCCTCTACACCTACAACATTAACATAGTATCTTATACTACGAGTAGACCCTAAGTATCTCAACTCAAGATCAAAGAGGACACGTAGCTTAGAGGCTAAAGTAGTAGATTTGTCAATAGAGTTGCCCTTCCCGAGGATGATTTGTTGGGTTCATCTCAACTAGACATAAAGATAGGGGCGTTGACCAAGACATCTAACACCTTGTAACCTGTATCATACCTACCACTAGTGACTGTCCGCACAATATGCCTTCCCACATATTATGCATACCCGCTGTAGCTCACAAATTCTAAAATCTAAGACCTGCAAAATAGCCTAATCACATGCTATTTGTAGAGCCAGCGAGTAGGAACAAAGCTCGTCACATGCTATTTGTAAAGGCAAGAAGTACGAACCACGTGCCCTTAGGTGAGTTGGCCCCTCCTTTGGCTTTACCTATAAAGAGTGAACCTCGAGCTCTTCAAAGACAAGAATTTTCAAGCAACCAAATGCAGCTCAATCCATTCAAACAACCTATATATCCCATATCTTTGGCTAAGCTCTTAATTGCCACCCTCTCCATCTCTAAGTCTACCATGAGCTCTCGCTTCCCCGCCTCCAATGGTTTCTAACTATTACAGTGTACTCCATTTTCCTAAACTCCACTATTTCGATCCATCTCGAACACCCATGCTCCCATTATACTCCAATAGAGAGGAGTGATGTCCACCACATGACTCCTTAGAAAACTACACACAATGCCTACGTTACATGAACTCAGGTAAGGATGTCGATTACGGGTATGCGTCTAAGTGTCAAATTGAGATAATTCTCACGTGAAGGATATTCGGACATTAATAAAATATTTATAAAAATATAAATATATATTTTTATTTTATATGGTAAATGGTCCTTAAAAGGTTACATATGACATTTCATGCATATATGAGTGCTTATCAATAGTTTTATAATAAACTCGAATTACTAAATATGTTCCTAAGTGAACGTTCAACTAAAAATATCGGACACATATTGTACCATTATCCAAATGTTGAGTATTCGACAATGATACTTTATGCATTTAGAAAAGTCCATGTAATATTGCACAGCGCTGTTGCTGTTCAATTTTAGACAAGCCTTTAAGCAAGAAAGATGCCAAGCTCAATCACTCTGATGATCTCTGAGAAGAGCAGCCGGCTCATCTTGTTATAACCGACCAACTCTGTGTCGTTGATAGCCTTGGGGATATGCAACAGATACAAAACTTTCTCATGGGAATTTTGCTCACTGGGCAAAAGGAACCTAGCTCTCTACTTAGTTTCCAGATGGAAGTTGTTGACCCACGTCTCCTAGTAAACCCTGAAAGGCTTAGTGTCTAACCTCAACCACCACCGCCAAGGATCAACTCCTTCCAACCAAGACTCCTCTGGTTCTAAATCCTCTATCAAGGCATAGGTTTCACTCTACACCCTTAGGCTATGTTTGATAAGAGTTTTGGGCTCGGGATTAATTTAGCAATATAATGGGTTTCACAATACTTTATTTATTTTGTTTTTTCTTTTGGGTTGGACTAGTAATCCGATTGGATTACCAAACCCTTCACTAGGCCTTATTAGCAAAACCACCAAAGGGGTGGTTTTCATAGTCTAATCCATTAGGATTGAAGTAAAAAGACAATATTACTCCAACATATTTTATATATTAGTTGTGAATTTATTTTATATATAAATTCATATATATTAGTCTAGATTCACTGTTCTTGGTTTTGAAAAAATATGAATTTTTTATTTTTTATTTATTTTTTAATTTTTAATTATAGATTTTTAATTTTAAAACGTTCAAATGGGTGAATTTAATAAATTTTTAAAAAAATAATAAAAAACAAAAAATTAAAAATAAATAATATAAAAATTAACTTATTAGCTTATTTAACTTAGTTTTTAAAAAAATTAACTTATTAGCTTATTTTAAAAAATATATATTTATTAATTTTTTTTACTACAAAAGTAATATTAAAAATTAACAAATATAATCATATTTCACATTATCCAATTCTACAAAAAACAAACATGAGTTTGTATAATCCATTATAATATCCTACCCAAATCAAATATAAAAAAACTAATTCCACTTCATTTATAATCTCATCTCACTAGTAATCCCACTCAATCTACATTAGTTATCAAACGAAACCTTAGAGCTAACCTAACGCCTCAGTAGCTTACTTTACTTTGGACTAGGTAAAGCAACACATACGTGCTCTTCTCCAATCAGAGAAAGTCCCTCCCTCTCATGCTCGAGACCTGAACATGCATTCACCATATGTTATGGCCATGTTTGATTAAAAGACTAAAGAAGAGGAATAAGGATTAGGGGACACGTGGGCTCCACTTAAAAATTTAATCTCATGTTTGGTTGAGGGATAAGCATGGGAAATTATTTTTAAAAAACACATCGGTGCCATGTATTTTTTAGTCCGTTGTTCGTTTCGCCAATTTTTGTACCGAAACTCTTCCATTTGGATGAGTTGTACCTTAAGAAGCACGGACACTTCTATAAAAGTGGCGTGTCGTGTCCTGTTGGACACAACGCTCTTTGGACATTGTTCGGGCACTCCTAAATTCGTATTTGGCACTTTTTAAATTGTGTGACCGTGTCTTAATTAAAAAATTAAATTTATAATATAATATACTTTTGCGACACTTGACGGACACTTCAGTGACACTTTTGAACTCTCCAAACGCGTCCTATGTAATAATTTTTTCATAATAACAATATTTTGTATTTTTCAAAACACAAATTATGCACACTAAATATACTTTCAAACATTTATAAGAGAAAATATAAGATTTTTTAAATAATATTAGTGATATCTTGTATATTTTCAACTATTACTTAAATCACTCCAAATCCAATGTCTCACTCTAAAACCGCCCTCAAAACCGTCGTCCCCCGCTCCCCCAACCACCATTGCCTCCAAAAACCACCCTGAAAACCACCATCCCCAAACCAACTCCTAAACCCCAAACCCACCGCCCCAAAACCACCGAGAGATACAAAGAGAGGAGAGAGTGCGAGATAACTGAGGGAGAGAGAGAGAGAGAGGGGACCATGGAGTCGGATCGGTTGGGGTAGTGGTGAGTGTACGGGTGGTAATGGTAAGAGGAGCTGTCGAGGTCGTCGTCGAGGGATTCGAGCTCGGTGGCGGTTGCGGTGGCGGTGGCGGCGGCGTAGCGGCGTAGCTTGGTTAGTGCGAGGTCGGCGGAGGAGGCTATTCCGCGAGGGTGGCAGCGACGCCGGAATCGCAGCCACCCGACCCCCAACTTGTCACCGCCGCACGCCACCAAACAACACAGCCATCTCTCTCTCTCTCTTCTCTGCCATCTCTCTCTCTGCTCTCTGCCCTCTCTCTCTCCCTTTGCTATCTCGCTCTCTCTCCTCTCTCTCGGTGATTTTGAGGGCTGGGGACGGTGGGTTGGGGGGAGAGACGGCGGTTTTGAGGTGGGGCAATGGTTTTGGAGTG
>JAOTRH010000006.1:553126-575248 GCA_034768845.1 Heliamphora exappendiculata
TATAGTTTTTAATATTTCAATATATAAATTAGTAATGAAGAAATTTAATTAATATGGCAATTGTGACCATAAGATTTTATTGTATTTGTACTTGAAAAATAGGCTATTAAAATGATTTGAGAAGTTTAATGTCTATTTTTTAAAATTAAATTAAGATAAAATAACATAAATGTAGATGATTAAGATCGGAATTTTAGATCTCGTTCTCGTTGGTTGGTGGCGAGATGAGAAACGCCCACCTATTCTAGCATCAAAATAGGGTTAGAGATGCTTTGCTAGTTGTTGAACCGGAGACAGAGAATCTTTCGACGATCAAATTAAAAATGAGCTTAAAGGTAAGAAAACAAATGGATAGAGTTTTGACTCTATGAAAAATGTGTTGTGTGTCCCTTAAATTGCTGAATTTCTTCTTTTTATAGATGGGATAGGAGTTTGACTCGAGCAAGCTTTTTCAACATTCACTTAGCTAATACTAAAGTTGAATTCTCGTTAATGATCGCATGATATGTATCATTTGCATTGTCAGGACTGTGTACTCTTTGTACTATTAAGATCTCCTTTCTACTATTTGACCTGATATGGAATCTGACTAATAATTTCTAACACGAAGAAATTGGTGTCAGATTTAAGCAAACAAATTATTGAGTTCAACTACTAGATTCTCGACATTAGTATAGGTTGACAGTGATAACGTCGATCTGTTGAAGATCGGTCAACACGATGCTCATCTAATTCAAGCTCTAGCTACGATCTATAACTTTAGACCTCGAATAACCCCGCTGTTATGGTTCTGATATGGCTGCGAGGTGAGCGAGTTATCTCAACCTTCCTCAATAACTATAATTGATGAATCAATTTATTTATTTTGGTATAAACAATTATTTAAAATTTGAACATTTTGCATCATTAAGGTTGATTTTAAATTCAACTTTTAAAATATTTTATTTTTTTATTAACATTGAATATTTTCCCCTAAAATATTATATATTTTAAAATGACAGAATATATAATACAAAGTTTTACATGTTTATATATCTTCTACCATTAAATATGGCATCATGCTTCATTAAATTTTTTTTTTCTTACCTTAAATAAACACGCGCGCGCGCGCGCACACATATATATATATATGTTTTATTATAGGGCCGTGCTACCCTTACCGAATAATTTGATTGAAGAATTTGACCGAATAATTTCCGCCGACTCTTCAACTTCTCCATTTTTGATTTAGGCTTCTCCCTCGACACCTCCCACCTAAGCTATCACCTCGAAAAGCTCTCCTTCAAGGACTAAGTCAGCTCCTTCTAGTGCCTGGTGTAGACATCCCAATTTGACCATGCTAAATCTTAGGCGAATTCGATGATAAAAACATATGAATTAGTGCCTCCGTACGATTCTCGGGAAGTATCTAAGCTCGGTATTTGAACTCGGAACCTTCAAGCCAATGAAATTTTGACGAACCATTGAAACTTGCTACCCAAGTAAGGCGACCACCAACTCTCTTCATGGCACCCGCCGTAGAACTTTGTAGAAACCCTAGCCAAAAGTGGCGACCGCCAACTTTCATCATGGTGACCGCCAACTCCCGTTGTGGCAACCGCCATAGAATTTTGTGAAAACTTCCAAAAACCTAGCGACTGCCAACTTGCATAGTGGCGACTGTCAACTCTAAATGACTTGACGTGTTTCAAAACGTGCCAACACCTCATTGGTTGAAGAATTCTAAAAATACTGTACCTCAGCATACGTTTTCAATACGAATTTTAAGGGAGAGAGATTCTACCGATACATCGAGCGATTCTGAGCCCTGACGTCGAAGTCCTACCGAAATACCGAGTCCCGAATCTCCAATACTTACATTGAAGCCTATATTGCTTAGATCACCACTCGAGAATTGTCACGCTGAGGCACATTTCGCAACTTGAGGATTCTCCGGCAATCTAGGTACCCCGTTCATATCCCCAATCTTTCTAAACTCCATTTTTTCTCTTTGGAGTAATCGGGTTAAAATTCAATTTCAAACCACATATTTCTTTTTATTACATTATTGCTTTACTTATCAATTGCTTTATTTATGTTCTAGTATTTCATTTAATTTAGCTCACTTATTTATTTACTTATTTGAATTTAAACCTAATCAAATCATTAAATAGTGCCAACATTCCTAATAATTACAACTTGTTAATGTTGTTAATTGTGATAATTAAAGCACTTACATAAAAATGATTGTAATTATCAATATTACATTTATTTAATTCTAATATTTCATTTCTTTTCATTTTCTTTCTTTTATGTTAATTCGATATTTTAGCATTTTACTTTATTTTCTTCTCTTTTAGTTAGTTTAATTTTACTTTACTAGCACTCTGATTCATTATTTTTATTACTTTTCTAGCTTAATTTTAATTTACTTTCCCTTGTAATGTAGCTTTTATTTTTTTACTTTTAGCTTAATATAATTTATTTAATATATTTTTTTTAGTGTCAATATTCTATTTTCTTTTTACTTTAATGCTTAGTTTCTAACTCTTATTTTCTTTTCTTCTCTTTTCCTATAAGTGTAATTTTTCTTTCTAATCTTTTATTTTCTTTTTAGCTTTAAATTTCTTTATAGCATTTTATTTCTTACTTCTTGGAATATCAATTTTATGTTTCACTTAATACTAATACTTTTTTTACTTTTATTATTAGTTTAATGTTATTTTGTTAGCACTAATCTAAATTTTCTTTTAATAACTTTATAATTTCTTTTAATAGTTAAAACTCCATTATTCATATTACTTGTTTTCTTTTCTTTTTATTTTTTTATTCTCTTTTAAAATATAAAATGTGAATAATTAAATTTTCTTGTTAACATTAAAAAAAACCTTCATTTATTAAGCTTAATTTTTCTTGTATAACATTTTTACATTTTTATTAAAACCTAAAAATTATAAAAAGATTCTCCAAAACTAACTTTTATCTTTAACGTGTAATTTTCTTTTGATTTCCTTTTACCTTCTTTTGTCTTTCTAAAAAAAATGCATAAAATGCAAATGAGTAAGTTTTTCTTGTGTAAGTTTAAATAAGCATTCTCTAATATTTTATTTTTTGGTTTAATTACTCTCTTGTAAACTTTTTATTTTATTTTATTTCATTTATTCTTTAAATTAAAATTTTAAATATTTGCTTGTTAATACAAAATATTTGTTATAAGATTTTATTATTTTGGTTAGTTTTTAACATATGACTTTTTACATAACTTCTCACAACTTTTAGGTAATAATATGTATATTGTACATATTGTGTAGTTCATTTTTGTGCAGTTCATGTTTAGATAATTTTGGTAAGTTTAGCATATTTTTCTTTTAATCAAAGCATTTTAATATTAGATTGTTTAAACAATATTACATGAGGATGTGTTTCATGTCTCCTTAGATAGAATTTGCATGTTATAGGATTTAGAATTTTTCTTTTAATACTTATTTGCTTTAGAGTGCTATGTACATATTTTATGTATTTTCTATAATTGATTTTGAATGCTCCCTCTTTGTCTTTATTTTTTTTATTTGCATGCATTTGAGAAATTCTATTAAATAATCAATGATGATTAGTAGATGCCAACCTTACGGTTGGGCGAACATGGTGCCTAACACCTTTCCCGATTCGTACCTTAGCCTCCGAACCCTCTTTTCTCTGGTAAACGTTTTCAAATATCAGTAACCAATTTTGTTTTTCTTAGTTTTTTTCAAAAAATTAAGTGGCGGCTCTATTTTCAACAAAATGAATTTTCAAAATTTGATTTTCAAGGTGTTTAAAATATTTTTCAAAATATTTTTGAACTTTCCTATTTTCGACCCATAAATCCCAAAGCCACACTTGGCGAAAATGAACTTTCCCGAATGGGCCTACGCTCTTGTCAGCTCCGTCGTTTGTAGCTCCCTTAGTGCCTTCTTCGCCTACGTCCTTAGCTCCGTCCTCAGCGTCTACTACAATCTCGATCATGACCACATGATCAGATAGATTGATAAATATTGTTTTCTCCTGATTAGAGTTTCGTCGGCGGTGCTCGTATTCAACACGCTTTAGCATTTATTCTGGGACGTGGTTGGGAAATACCTGACGAAGCGAGTATGAGAGAAGATGCTGGCGGCGGTGCTCAGGAACGAGACGACGTGGTTCGATCAGGAAAAGAACGAGAGTTCTAGGGTTGCGGCAAGGTTGGCGTTCGATACGAACAAATAAGCATGTTAAGGGAAAGTGCATAGAGAATCAGTGAGAATATTCTTACACGCGCACCAGTGAGAATGCTCTAGAATGTTCTCACAGTTTTGAACATTGAGAATGCTCTCAGTATTTTTTACTTTGAATGCAATTAATTTATTATTTCAGTTTTTTTTATATATTTTTATTATCAAAACTATTTATTATGTAATATTTATTAAGTAGATTATTTTTATAAAAAATTAAATTAACTATACTTAATAACTTTGTGAGTAGGCCACATTTGTTGAAATATAAATGAATGATAATATAATTTTATAAAAAATAATAATAAACAAAAATAGTCAAATCATAGAATTAAAAATATTCAATTAATTTAATTTTTTTATGTTAGTAATAAAATTAATAAATACTACAGAATAAACGATTTTATTATAAAAATATATTAAAAAAACACAATATATAATTTTTTTTTGTCATAACCAATGCATAAAAATATTTAAATTAAAATTCGGTCAAAAATTTCTGTAAACTTCTTAGGGAGAAATAGCTTTTTCGTTAAAAAAAATATAATATATAAATTTTTTTTGGATCATAATTAAAGCATAAAAATATTTAAATTAAAATTTGGTCAAAAATTTAGATATACGTCTTTAGGAGGTATGACTTTCCCGTTTATTATAATTACCCCATACTACAAGATCATATATCCAACCTCCTTCCTCTCTGTCCGTCTTCCTCCACGCCCAACAATTTCCTCTCTCCCTGTCGGCTCTGAGTTGGGAGTTTATTCGGTGGGGAGGAACGAAAAGGCGTGACGCTACGGATGGGGAAGACGAGATCTTTCAAAGAAGAGTTTTCATTCGGTTTTTTTTTCTTCTTCTTTTTACTGTTATTCCGTTGTTAATCGCTAACTCAAATCTTCCATAATCTTCTCGCTTTTTTCTCGTAGCTTCTTCTTCTTCTTCTTCTTCTTCTTCTATCGTAACTTTATTCTTTCATTCGAAATTGACAGAGGAACGATTCGAGGAATCGCGAGATATTCTCGCCAAATATCCTGATCGAGTCCCCGTAAGTCCCCCGAATCCATCTTCAATTATTTGATATTTCTTTCTTTTTCTCCCAACTCCGATTGTTATGTTAATTTATTTGTACCAATCGACGTTAACCAACCCCCTCTTTACTTTCCATTTCTTCCCATTTTTATTCCGTGTGCTAGTCGTTGTAATCTCACTTAGTTACCCTCTCATATAAATCTTGGATTCAGTCTTGATGTTAGATGTACTTCTAGATTTATATGGCATTCGAGTTCTTATCTGTTTCAGACTTTGTCGCTATTAATAGTACAATCTTCCCTAGTCCCATAATTACTCGAGCTCTTTCAGGTTAGTTGGGCCTTCTTTGATTACATACCTGAATTTCTATGTTGGATGGGGTATATCTTGAAAAGAAATTATTGAAATTGGCTAATTGGTTTAGATAAGTTAGTTGCTGAGATTGCCTTCTACTCACCACCATGATGTAAGATGTTGGTAAAGCTTGCATTAATGATTTATGTGTTTGTAACATGCAAAACAACTTAACCGTATTCTGAAATATGGGAAACAAAATCATTGGCTTATCAAATTATCTATTGAGCCAGGAAAAAGGTTCAACAGAAGATAGAAACAAATCCACTATCTATTTTACTTCAAGCAGTATACGTAACTAACGATCTAGCAGTAAAAGTAAGTCATGTAGGTGTAGGTGGGTCGATATTTTTCTTATGTTACCTTAATGTGCTATTAGAAGCATCCTAAGGGCTTGCAAACTAACTTCTTGTCATTTGAGTTATTCTATGCATGAGGTTATGAGGTAGCTTTAGTAATGTTACTGTGCAGGTGGTGGTCGAAAGGTATTCAAAGGCCGACCTTCGTGAGATGGAAAAGAAGAAGTAAGCCCTGTGCTCTGTTGACTTCCCAAAATATGTAATTGTTCGGGAGTGTACATTTTACTTCAAACACTTAATCTGTTTAGTTATCTTCCATAAGTTTCTTTCTGAATTTTATGTTTCCTACCTCTTCTTTTTTTTGTTTAAAACTGCTAATATCAAACGTTTCACACAGTTGGCTAAATTTTAGAGGATTTAATGTATGCCCGCTCGGTTTTTCCTTGTCCATTGTCGGTTGGTTTATGAATACTCACAGTTTTCCATTTCCTGCCAACTTATTTTCTAATTTTATCAACTTTTCTAACATAGGATGCTAGTTAACTCCAAATGGCAACTACAAATCAAATCCAGAAAACCAAAAATCACGAGATAAATATGTGAAAGAACTCTACAATGCTCATTCCACCTGTGAATTAATGTATGAAATTTCCTGAAATGTTAGTCATGGTTGAGTACCTAATATATATGCACATCTTTTTTGTTTTTTTAAAATTAGTTTTTCTATTTTTTGATATGCCAATTATATGACCCGTTGGAGTGGGGAAGTGATAAACAGGTGTCTGATAGCTTTCATCTCTGGTTTAGTACTAGTAACTATGTTTGTAAAGCCTAGTCACCCTTTTTACCACTTGTTTCTTTATTCTATAAAAGGTGGACAAGCCTTTTGCTTTGTTCTTTTAAGGGGGAGCAGGGGAAGGAGGTCCATTAATCCTATTGGCTGGTGCACACTTATTAGCAGCTTATGCATCTATATGTGCTTTTAGATGCATTTTGTTCTTTTGTTATTTAATTTAAATATGGGTGCTTTAGATGCACGGGATGTAGGTGTCCATGTAGCAGCTGAAGTCACAATTAGTCACATGGTATGGAGGATTATTTGCTGTTAGTCTATTGAAACACGGGTCACGTTGGGTCTTTTGGCAAATCATATGATCTACATTTCTTCCCCATGCATCTACATTAAACAGTGACTGGTCTACTATTGAACATAGATATCAGTATATTACTTAAGTTGGCATTGCTGAAGAATTATGATTTGACCCAAAAGATTGCTTTCACACATTTGTTGTATTAAAACCTTTATGGAAAGTCCTGAAGTATCCAGCAATTGAACTATATTGGGTTTCACAGAGCTCCCAAGGTTTTTATGTGGCAATGGAGAATTAGATAATGCATATTGACATGTTTCATCTCAAAGTAATATTTCTTCAAATTGTTTCTCATTTTTTTGGAGATTGATTAGCTTAGTCTGACTCTTTCCTATTTGTTTCTGATTTTTTGTTGACAATAGATACCTGGTACCCCGTGACATGTCTGTTGGGCAATTTATTCACATCTTGAGTGGCAGGCTTCATCTGGCTCCTGGGAAAGCTCTCTTTGTATTTGTGAAGAATACTTTACCTCAAACATGTAATTCCCCAGTAATTTCTGATATCCTGCCTTTATTTTATTTTTTTCATATAACGTGAGCTAACTTACTCCTTTTTTTTTTTCTTGGCTGTCCTGTACAGCAAGTCTGATGGAATCTGTCTATGAATCGTTCAAGGACGGGGATGGGTTCGTGTACATGTGCTACAACAGTGAGAAAACCTTTGGTGGTGGTAATTTCCACATATTCTGACACACTGCAATTCTTATAATCGGCTCCCATTTGGAACTGGACTGTGTGAGTCAACTATTGCTCATTGTAATTGATTATGTAAATTCTTAAATATTGAAAATGATCTTGAATTCATGTACAGACATATTAACCTCTTTTCACTGAGTAATAATACTATTATGTATATAAGTTACTTAGATATTTATTCCTTACACAAATGGGATATGCAAAAATGAGATTACATGCACATGGAAGGTGCTTTGCACTGTGATTAAATGGAACTGGAGAGTTATGGAAGAAGAAATGTTCTCCATGAAGTGGATCATGGAATCATTTCTAGTTGATCCATATGTTTTGTAGTCATCCAAATGTTCTCCATGAGGTTGATCTTATAAGTTTTTTTTTTATTCTTTCTTTCTTCTTTTATGCTATCAAGGCCAAAAAACTAAATAAGAAATGGGAGAAGAACTACCGAACACATGGGTTCCTAGCACACTACACAATTTCCAAAAACTAGGGTAACTAATGGTTGTATTATGTAGTGTGGTGTTTAGCCAAATTATTATAAGTAGTTTTTAAATTTTTATTATTAATTTTAATTATAAGTTATATTTTTTTTTAAATACTTATAATTTTTATTACAAGTTGTAATTTTTTTTTTAAATTTTAGTTACAAATTTTAATTTTTATTATAAATTATAATTTATAAGCTACTAGTGCAATACATATTCTGTAGCTGCCTCACCTCGTGGTGAATAAGACTTCTCGATTCGAATACAATTCTTCGGCATGGTAGAATGTTTTGGCTATTAGGGTCAAAATCACATTTATACCCCTCCCATGGTATTAGTTTTTAGCTAACCAGCATCCCCCGAAGGCAAAAATGTAATTTAAAAAAAAAAAACAAAAACAAATCTTATTCTTCAGCAATTTCTTCAATTACTTATATTCCTACCTGATTCTGCAGTCCTATAGCATAGGCCGGCCCATAAAGTTTCGAGGCCCAAAATAAATTTGAAATATAGTCTCAACAAATTTTAAAATAAATTTTAAAATTAATTATAAAATTTTTTAAATAGATTAAATATGTTTGTACTCAAGCTTCAACAAAACTAAATTTATGAAAAAAATTAAATATAACATAGTACCAACTATAAATCAAGCTTTTAACTTATGTATTATAAACTTTTTAATAATAAAATATTTTTTTATTTACTATTTTGTGTTTGACTACAATTGGTAAAATAAAAATTAACACTTTAGAATTAATTTCTTAAAATATATTTTATTTGTATTATTTAACATTTTAAATAATTAAAATTCTCGATGGTTTAAAACAGCATTTAAATTGTTGCAACTTAAAAAAAAACTAAAATAAAGTAAAAAAACTTGAATTTAAGACAAAAAAACATACAAATTATTAATTCATCCAAAATCATTAACACAATTTTTTTTAAAAACATATTTATATTGAATTTAAATTTAAATAGAATCTTAAATTTTAACAAAAAAATCAAGAACTCAAAACGGCGGCTTTACACGCTTTGCCCCATAACCGACTCTACAATATTCCATCTACTACTGCACTACCTACTACTACACTGCACTGCACTTCTACTAAATTATACTGCACTCGGCACAATTTGCATGTCGTTTTTAAAACTTTCATTTCGATACATTTTTGCTCGTGTTCACTTTGAGACCCTCTTCTATAAACAAATGGTGTAAAATAAATACATCTCATTTCTTTGAGACACTCTTTTAGTTTGAAATTCATTGCTTACTAATAATTTCATCCTTTTAGCAATTTCAATAATAATTTAATCTCATTATCAACCTCACCAATCCTATACTAAGTAATCAAACACGGGTAAGAACTATGACAAACTCGACTCACTCGTCCAATGGTTGTGGTGGCATAGGATTCAAATTAGAATGAAGAGAAAAATGGGTTCTACAAGGCTCTGTTTGATACCCTTTCTAGGCCTTCGAATTGAACTAGTGAGCTCATTAATCCCGTGTTTGGTGCAACATTTTTTTGTAGGGCTAATAATTCGATGGATGGTTATCCAACAAGACATTTAAATAGGAATGTAATCAGTTTGGTTCAATCAGCCCTAAATTCCTATTTCACACCAAACCGAGGAGCTTCAGGTTGTACAAACAAACAACCGAATAGATCAATTGTTACTCCACAACCAAACTAACCGGGCCAATTTTATAAATATCGGTTTGATTGGTTTTGTCAGTTTCGATTTTGGGCGTGTTACCTGGATCACTTGGTGATGAAAATAAACACCACCTTGAAAATACTCCAGCAACTTCAATACACATAAATAAACATCACATTGAAAATAAAAATTCTAAAACTTTATTATACCAATTACATCAATACTGATTTCATCCAAAATAAAACTCCAAGTAATCAAGGCATAACACATGAAAACAGCATAAACACTAAGCTATAAAGTAGCAAATCAAACAACCACAAAGCAGCAAGATGAAACAGAAAGTGGGTTTTTGGTCCTTTCAGTAATTACAGAGAACATGAAGATTGGAGAGAGATTTAGAGAACTCATAATAGAACCTTCGAAATCACAAACAAAATAAATTGAAAATGAGACCAAGAGTGAACTGAGAGAGGAGATAGAAGAGAGACGAATAAGAGAGAAGACAAACACCCAAAAATTTAAAACTCACCAATCGGCACTGTGGCACTGTGGCACTGTGGCGCTGTGGCTGAGAGGGGACTGAGACAGAGAGTGAGAAAGCCAAGAGGAGAATGCGAGAGGCAAAGACAGAGAGATGTGATTGAGCAGCACTGCAACAACACTGCTGTGTGTCGCGTGCATCACGCGAGACCGAAAAGATCAAAACAATTGAGCGCCATAGACAGAAAGTGAGACACTGAGGGTTGTTTGACTCGTTTGGTCTTAGGATTAGAACTTAGAAGAGTCTAGAAGACCTATGGATATAACCTGGTCGGTTGAGATGAAATTTAAGTATATGCATGGATGGCTAAGATCAACTAGGTTCGGTTTGGTTCGGGTTTTTTCGGTCTGACTTATTTTACCTCCGAGACTGAACTGGTATGGCTTGGATTGGGTTTTTTCGGTCTGACTTATTTTACTTCCGAGACTGAACTGGTATAACCAAGAAAAAAAAACGTAATAAGCAACCGAACAGCCCCAACATGTTTAGAAAATCGATCAGATTTTGGTTTATTTGGTCGGTTTGGTCGGCCAGTTCGAGGAGAACACCCCCCCCTTTTTTTCTCATCCCTCCGTTTAAGTCATTGCTCCCCCCACCCACAGACCAGCAAAATGAAACTCTCACTTTGCCGTTTAGCTTACCATTGAAATAGAAGTTACCTGTCAGCCACTTGGCCTTCTAAAGCCAGTTTATGGGTTTCCAAGGCATATTCCAATAGACCTTGGGGACAATGCTATTACAGTTTTCCTTTTGGAGAATCCCCCAAATCCCTCCGACGGTGGAACTCAACTGCTCAAGCACCTCTATAATCCTTATACCCAATAAACAGGGGAAAAAAAAAACAAAAAAGAAATACAACAACAACAACAACAACAAAAGGTAAGAAAAATAAGGACCAATCTAGCCAAGATAGTGAAATAACATCTAATCTAGCCAAGCATTTTAGTACCGATTGTGCACATTCCAAATGGATTGAGCTTTGCTCATTCATAATTAGATACCAAATTGGGCGTCTTACAACACATGCCTGCACGACACAAAAAAGGGTTTCACCAGTAGTGATTTCCAAATATATATTATCACAAAAAACCTAAAAATTTGGCGGAATAAACATCACGCTTGGTGCTATATATACTGAAACAGAAAGATAATGAACAAACCATGGACTTCAAAATTCCACCTTTTTTGTTCCCAAATAAAGAGCTGTAATAATCTGATGATCCATTGATGGAACTACGCATAAGCACTCAAATTGGATGAGCCACTTCAACTTGGAAATATGCCAAAAACCCTAGAGTGAAAGATGCAAGTTACCATGTAACACCAGCATAATAAAAAATTGTGGGCACCTTAACAATTGAGAAGGCATTATTTTTTGGGATCTCTGGCAGTCATCGCAAATAGTCTCTGCCCTCCACCATGTTTCCAAACACCACGCACGGGCAACCCTTCAATGTCCTTGTTTGCATCTGGCGTAGCCTCCATTACATCCGGATCTGAATCAGAATCGGAATTCTTGCGATCCAGAAGAACTGCCACTGAGCCATCGCCTAGGCGAGCCCTGTGAAACTTTGAGGTTTTCTTTCGCTGCTTACTTTTCCCACCTCCATCTCCCATATTTTGATTAGATCCACCACCAGCTGAGTGGGAATAATTTTCACCCTTCACCTTTACAGAAGGTTGGCTAGGTGAACTCATTTCTGCATGTTGCTCATCGAACACCACCTTTGATTTGCCTCTGACAGCCCGGTACCCACCCTTTGACAATACCTCCACAGCTTCCTCTGACGGCTTGTAGCTTGACTGCAATTCCCGTACAGTACTTATAATGCTATCAGCTATGTTATCCTTTGAATTATCGTCTTCAGCTTCCAAACACTTCCCTTTACCTTTTTTGGAACCATTAACATCTTTGATGCGCGTGATGCCCTTACTCTGACCATTTTCTAGTGGGTCATTGCTGTGCAAAGTCGCATTATAGGCCTCAACAAGCACTCTCTGCTTCTCAGTATCAGGACAGAGTCTAGCCAACTCAATAACAAGATGAGACAAGCCAAACTGATTCACATAAGCTAGATAACTTCCCGCGTCAATCAACCCCTGGCGATATTCTCCAGATATCTCCTTAAATGCAGTGTATTTGGCTTCATCAAATCCTAGAGCAGAACGTATTCGTTCTACCAAAGACTTGTTTGCAGTTTGAACATCTTCCACCTTCCGCATAACCTGGCCACTTGTGGGCAACTTGCGGATCTGTGTTGCAGAAACTGGAGGGAATTCAGAAGTGGAAGGGTCAAAAGATGCAATGTCAGCAAGGTTCGGGGCAGATGTGGAGTGGCTCATACTACTTGTGTTTCCCCTTTTCCTTGAAGAACTTGAGGAACCAGCAGGTGCATGTTCATGAACTGATGCTGGTTGAGGCTGAGCTAAACTTGAAAAACTAGAAGGCGCAGGTCCACTGTCTGTTGCTGATTTGTTCTGACCAGAACTAGATAATAATCCTGGTGCACCATTTGCTGTAGGCCTAGTATAGATTGGACCAGTTGCTGGTTGCACAGGTGCACGACTAGCAGCTGGCCATGCCAGAGTTGAATTGGGGGGAGTCACCTTTTTGTTGTTCCTGCGGCGAAGATGTGCTGCCATGGTATTCCTAGGTAAGCTTTCAGGCTCATGTTTGGGTTTTTGTTGACTGCTACTAGGTGCCATCGGTAGAGGAGGAAAGGAAGATTCTTCCAGTGGTGAATTCCTTGGGTTCTGCGACAAGGCTTGACGGTATCTTGATGGTGGTTCAGAATCTGAGGTAACTAAAGATTCAAATGGTGGAATAAGGGGATCAATGTCACTTGCCACGCCATGATCAGAATAACCTATTTGGTTGCTAGATGACGATGGATCATGAAATGCTCCATCTGCATTAGCTGTCTCATAACTAGCTTCGATGGCCATGGAAAGTTGATCATCAGAATAATCGCGATGAAATGTCCGACCCCTTCCACGCCGGTTATCTTGTTCATTAGTTCGTCGATATCGGAAGCTGGTTGGTATCTGAGAATAGAATAGAAAGAGATTAGCAAAGAAAATTAATTCCTGACCAACCAGAAAGAAAAAAGTAGAGTGATAGACTCGATTGCTTGGCTCTAAAATGAAAAATGCGGCCAATCTCAGTGAAATCAAAAGATAGCAATGAACAAAGGCCTTGAGAAAAAAATAGATCGGCTTTAAAAGGGCTACACCACTAGATTTAGAATAATAATCGTACCAGAAGTGCAGCATTTCGCTTAGAACGTGACATATTCCCTCCATGTTCCATAGCATTATGTCTCTGAAATTCAAAGGGGAGAGAGTACTAAGCGATTCAAATCCAGAAAGCTGTATATCAACAATATTAAAGGTGCCACATAATCTGACTAAAAAAGCAAGAAGAAAAGGTGCCTGCCACATAACCACGCAAACTTCAAAGTGATCTTCCAAAACTCAGAAACCATGTATCGCTACAGTGAAAACCTAGTTTCCATACAATTCAGTATTCACCATCAAGGCTGTAAGAAGTTACCTTCATCTCAGCTTCAGACTGAAAGACCACAAATTTTTTAGCAAGGCATGCCTCATCCTCACATAAGAAATGCTCTCGGCGGAAATGGATCTGTTACAGGAGAAGGATTTATTTCATGCATACAAATTTGACCACAAATCATGAGAAATTTGAAAAATACTATACCTCCAAATCATCATAATTTTTGTAGTACTCGTACTGTCCAGGATGCTGCCTGCAAAGAACAGCGGAAAAATGAAATTACAATAAAATTAATATAAATTAAGAATAAAGGTCTCTATGCCGTGTTACCGAGGACCTCAACACCAGGAATATCAATGGACCTGATTAAAACTGCATATCTCACCTTTGGCATATATGGCAGGTATAGTGTTCAGTAGACATATGCGAGTACAGTTCATTATCCCCATAAAAGGGAGTTCTGCAGAATTCACACACAGGATGACCCATGAAGCCACCTCTTTCACTCCCAATTCCATCCGCCTCTGAGTCACCAGTGTTAATATGTTGATTCAATTGTGCTCTAGTGTACAGCTTTTGTTCACAGATAAATACCTGATCAATTTCAAATGATTCTACTAAGACAATCATCTCAAACAATACCAGATATAACAACATAGATAAGCAAAAAGTAACGCTATCTGATAAGTTCCAAACGAGATCCACATCATAATATCTGCATCAGAGTTCCACACCCAACACAAAATTTAAACTAGGTAAATCATGGTCCTTCTAGCTATGTTTACATGTTTAATCAGCAAGTAGGTGCAGAAGATAGAGACCAAGTTTTCTCCACACCATCTCATAAGTCCCTGGGTTAATTTCTGAACAGTCCAGCTGCATGGTTCATCAAGCTCATATTCCAATCAAATCCAAAGAAAAGAAAATTTTTGTGCCAACATAACAATATCAATAACATCATATGCCCAACTTTATTGACCAAAAATACTAACACCAGTTTCGCCTCAGTACAGTTCTCCCTCCATTTTCTTCCCATCTAAACTTACCTGTCCATACCAAGAATTTGTCTAAGCAATTGGCATCATCAAAGTAGTCTAACTCACACAATCTTTTCTGCGAGGAAGTAAACATTAAGGCAGGAAATATTTTCTCCAACGAATAATACCAATACGTTTAAGTACAACTTAGTCCTGCCATGGTGCCTTTCATGTAGAATAAGCCATTAAGAGCAATGGAATGATAAAGAACTCTACAAGTTATCCTTCCCAATAATCATATGCTGAATTTAATACAACAATTTCACCATACCCACAGGAAGACACATGCACATGCACGTGCTCTCATACAAAATCAACTCACCATACACGCCTCAGTATCCTGATTTGGAACCTTATAACCAACTCCAATTCAAGGAATTGAACAGAAAAAGAAAAAATCCGTGTCCGACTCAAAGAACAAGACTGATGGAACAACGCATTCTGCAGTCTGAAAATGACGTGGTACATTTATTAAATGTCAAAGTTGCAATGCTAGCATATTCCTGCCACCCACCACTATTAGTTGACCAAAAATAAATAAAATTGAGGCACATATTCCCTTAAAAAATACACAACTTACCCACATACAGAAACACACACTAACGATACAAGGCGTCAGCTCCACGACGGTGACATTTTTTCCCTTCCCTCAATTGATGCTCTTTCCATCTTTTTATATCACCATTTGGGCAATTCCACTAGTATGATAGCATTCCGCCTGGGAGGTGTTGTCATTTTTCCTTCATTTTACACCTTGTTGAACAATATCAACTCTCACATATTCGCTCTTTGCTGCATGTGGTCAAACAATACCTAGTAATCTAGTAAACTCTTTCTTCATCTATTTCAATGAGTTTATTGGCAATTCCTAATGGACATTTTTACAATTCCTTATTATTTACTTTTGTTTTAAAGTGAAGACTATGAATTAAATTCTTGACATTCACTAGTACATATACAAAGTAACAAAAACATCTACGCGTGGGGGATCTGCAGCAAGTAAAGAGAGTGGTACATAACAATTCGTAATCAACAGCACATGGCCCCAAAAGTAATATACTTTTATGTACTTTGCATGCATGTTCGAATTGGAAAACTTGAAGGTGAATTTTTCCTGAGAAGGGAAGTGCTCTAAATTTACAAGTGTAACACTTCTATAGATGGCTATTCTCTAAAAAAGAATATATATATATATATATATATATATCAGGAAACCCCAATGACCTCACATCTGTATTCAACAAACAAACAAATAACTAACGTAAAAAAACAGAATAGAAAAAGATTGCAACCGAGCACACAAATCCAGATAAATCACCTTCCTTCCTTCCAGACACAAGCTGCACATAAGCAACCTATGCTGGTGGAACAAATGCCCCTTCAGCTGCTCAATGTTTCTAAACCTTCCTCGTCTCTTTGACCCATCAACCGGCTGCTCTTCCATTTTGTCACACACACTGCATGAAAGCCTACACATTGCTTTGATCATCTTGTAATGATCCGAATCATCAAAGAACGCTTGCGTGTCCTCATGGTACCAGTATAATCCCACTCGACCTTCCCTTAACTCAGATGGAAAGATTGAAAAATCATTAATCATCCTCGTATAATCTCCTAAAGCCTGCAAACCAGAAAAGCAACACATGATTTAGTGAATTGCAGTAAGAGAATAGAGAGCTATCATAATTGATCTTCAACTAAAATAATGAATTAACTGTTCTGAATGCAAATCTTAGTAATTCCTCCCACCGTTAACCAGTCTCACACAATGAGGCAAGCTATTAAAAAAAAAAAGAATTAATTTCGAATAGCAATAAGAAAATAAAACAATGTCATTGTAGTAGGAAGCAATCGTGTCAAATTTATCGAAACAATACCAATTTCGTACAGCCTAAATAACCCTAAACAACCACAATAATCCAATTTATAACGAAACATGAAAAAAGCCTTTCAAGTAATTGCCACAGAATTTAAATATTGGACACATAGAAAAACTCATTCAAGTGCCGATGGCCGATGGCCGATGAGATTAAAGAATATACAAAACCTTGGTGACGAAGACAGCATCGGACTCGGTCTTGCATATGCAGCAACGACGATCATTGCAGATAAAGCGAAGGCGAGCGACGCAGGTCGAGCACACCTCCCGGTGACCGCACGGTCCATATGCTACCCATTCCAGAGTCTCCGCGCACACCGCACAGCTATCATCCATTTTCTCTCTCTCTCTCTCTCTCTCTCTCTCTCTCTCTCTAAGATCAAAAGATCAACAAAGTTCGAATCGCCAGAGAGAAGATTGAAGGCGGAGAGCGATCTAGGGTTTTTCGACCGAAAGCTAATTGAAACGAAATTACGTGATTATTGGGAAAATTGATCGAGTTAAAGGAAACCTGTGACTGGATGTACTATCTAGGGTTACTGCGAGGACAATATTCAAAAGTGAGAAACGAAGGATCGAACCAGCCGACGGAGACGATTAGATTGGGGGAATTTCTCTCCAATTCGCCGATTTACGGGAATAGTTTGTTAGCAGGTTTGGCAAGGCTACCAAAGGTTGGACTTGGAAGTACTTACGAGGTTCGTGTAAGATGGCAACGGGGTGGGATTGACGTAAGGGTGTGTTTTTATTAGTAGACTGGGGTGGAAAAAAAATAATAAAGAGTATAATAAGAAATAAGAAATACAAATATAATTGCTCAATGATTATAAAAAAAAATAAATAGTATAAATAAAAAAATATAATATTTTTGTATTTAGGTTTTCTTTTGTTAAAAAATAATATATATATATATATATATATATAAATATATTTAATTTATTTAATTAAAAATAAAATAAAAAAATAGAACCAGAGTTGTAAATATTATTTCATTACCATTACTTAACCAATACAGAAAAAATTCTGATAACAAGAGAAACGAGGGCTGGACAAATAGGAATATAATTGCCGTCACTAAATTCGTGGAAGAGGGCGTTCCTTGCCAATCAAGTCTTTTTCTCTCTCTCTTTTTTTAATTATTTTATTAATATGGACAGGTTGCTCATCGGTCATTAATCAATTGGACTGGACCAATCATTTTAGACTAGTTTTGGGTTTAACATGGACTTATTTTAATTATAATATATTTTTATTAATTAAATATATAAATATATTTTTTCTAAAAATATAAAAATGTTATCACTTAATAAGAAAATTTCTAATAATTTGAACCCTAAAGTCAAAATCATTATTCTGTCCGGTGTAAAATGCTTTATTATTAGAGTTCATATAATACAACGGTGTAAATAGCTCAAAATTATTAAACTAATTAATAGTAATTTATATGTTTTATTATATATTATATTTATTTTTATGTTTCTTCATTTTTAATGTGAATATAATATTCTAATATTGCTTTTCATCTTATGTTGCATTTTAAATATACTTTTTTCCATCATTTATTAAATTTTAAGCCTTGAAGTGTAAGAGAGGTCCTAAAATTTAGGGAGTTTCAGTTAGAATTATATTTTTAATACTTGTTTAGAGTTAAGTTGTGTTTGCCTTTTAACTACATCAAAATATTTAATTTTTAATAGTTATACGTGTTTTGGATAGTTTTACATTAATATATATATACATATATATCGTTACGACAAGGTAACATCCAAGTTTTTTTTGAAAAACTTGATGAAGTATTTTGTGACATTTTATTTATAAAATGTCTTAAAAATAATTTAATATTTTTATCATTTGTATTCTCTTTTAAAAAGTTAAAAAAAATTAAAAGGCTAAATTATAAATTTTTAACCTCTCAGGCGTGCCCACAAGTGTGCGTATATATGTATATTAAAAAAAACATTTTACTTAGGTTTTTTTGAAGCCGATTGTACTTTTTATTTTAAAATTACTTTTATAATAGTTTAAATTTTAAAATTTATAAATGTATGAAAGAAGTTATATAAATACCAACTTTTTTTCTCTTTATTATTCTTTTAATTTTTTTTAAATCTCATTAGTCTTGAATTCTCATTATTTGTAGTTAATATATTTTTTATTATAAATTTCTATGTAATTATTTTTATCATGTAAACTATTTTTTAGTATTTTTATATAATAATTAATATTACACACGCATCGTGTGAGCACAAATACTGTATATATGACCCGTGATATACACTAAACTTTTTATTATAACAATAATAAAATATTATTTTAAGATTTCTTTTATTGGAACATGAAAAATATGACTAATTAACTTTTATTTGATCTTATAAATTATAAAAAATTGAATATTAGTTATTTTTTTAGACTTTATAAAATATTTAATTTTATAATTTTTATTTTAAGAGATTTTAATCCTATTAAATTTAGAATAATTATATTATGTCTAATTTGTTCTTATTTAATAGTTAATCTTTTTCATTTTGGACAAATAAAAAAATTCAAGTGATACATTTATTAAACAATCATAACTGTTGAGAATGAAAAATAATACATTTTTATTTAATTAATGTTTCAATTTATGAACTGATAAATGTATCACTTACCGTATGAGATTAAAACTATGAAAAAAATTACTACAAAACTAAAATTCTATTATAAATTAATAATATAATTTATATTGAAATTACTCTCTAAATTATTGCACATTAAAGCCTACAAAACTCCATAATAAAATAGTGAGTTTTATCAATTTTGCCATAAAACTTGTTATTTATAACATTTGTAACTTAGTCATGTTCTTATACAATATTTGTAAGATATAGAATGTAATATCAATACGAAACCTTTAAATTTATATAATTGGAAATAATTATAATTTATAAAAAAAAATTATTAGAAATGCCGCAAATATATAATGACATATTTAGAATGTAAACATTAATTATTTTAGTTAGTTTTCTCATACAAATATGTATATATTTGAGACCTTGATTAAAGATGATCAAGTTATTAAAAGAAAACGCCCAACTTTGATCTCTTGAAGCTGACTCTATTTTTTATTTCAAAATTATTCTTTTAATGGTTTATATTATAAAATTTAGAAATGCATGGAATAAGTTATATAACTACTAACACTTTTTTTCTTTATTATTTTTATATTTTTTTTAAAATTTCATTATTCTTGATCTTTTATAATTCATAGTTAATACATTTTATTTTTATAATTTTTTATGCAATTATTTTTATTATGTAAACTCTTTTTTAGTATTTTTATATAATAACTAATGTTACATACATATCGTGCGAACACAAATACTAGTGTGTATATATATACACACTAGCAAAAAGCCATGATATACACAAAGCTTTTGATTATAAAAATAATAAAACATTATTTTAAGACATCTTTTATTGAAACATGAAAAATATGACTAATTAACTTTTATTGGACCTTATAAAATTATTGCATATTAATTATTGCCTATAAAACTCTTAAAAAAATTAGTACATTTAATCAATTTTGCCATAAAAATTGTCATTTATACCATTTGTAACTTAGTCATGATCTTATACAATATTTATAACATTTTGTTGGGAGAATATCCAACACCAAAATAAAATACATGCTCGGAGATTCAGAAAATATATTTTTATTAAACTTTCAACAATTTACAATAATCTGAAATTACAGAAATTGAAATAACATGAATAACATAAATGAAATTTGCAAACCGAGTCCTGCAATCGCAGTTTCCTTAAGAATGATTCGTTGCATACCGAGGGTGTTGTAGGGATTCCACCGGCGTCACTCTCCCAGGATAAAACGACTCCACGATATTCGGAACACCTCAAAGGATCGGCTACGAACGTTCTTCGTCTGTTTTTCTCTCTCTTGCAGCTTGCTCCGTAATTTGAGAACTGTTTCTCTTCTTTCTCGTTCTGTGTTTTCTCTTTCGTATTCTGTCTGTGCTCAATAGTTCTGTATTTTTTTTCTTCCAGAGGGAGAAGACCCTTATAAAGTCTCTTCAAGAAGGATAGGGATTACAGAGAATTCAATTGCCACTTATGGCTATTGAATTCCAAACTGATTTACAGAGCACCTGACTCTGTCTTTTCCTCTTCCTCTTCTGAGACTCTGTCTCTTCCTTTTCCTCTAAGAAAAAAATGTACATGCCCTTTCATTATGGAGGATTTTTTCCTAGAAATCAATAGCCACTCATGGCTGTTGGTTTTCAGGTTTCAATTGCAATTGAATTGCCAATTCAATTGTAATTGATCCAGTTATTGAAATCTGAATTTCAATGGCCAATGAAATTCACAGATTCCAACACATATAAAATGTAATATCAACAAGAAACTTTTGAATTTTTATATTTTGAAATAATTATAATTTATGAGAAATTAGTAGTAATGCCACAAATATATAATGACATATTTAGAATGTAATAATTAACATTTTTAGTTAGTTTTCTCATACAGATATGTATATATTTGAGGCCTTTATTTAAGATAATCAAATTATATTCCAGTATTTATTAATGAT
Source organism: Heliamphora exappendiculata (assembly GCA_034768845.1). Lineage (NCBI taxonomy): Eukaryota > Viridiplantae > Streptophyta > Magnoliopsida > Ericales > Sarraceniaceae > Heliamphora > Heliamphora exappendiculata. Next base: position 574,590 of record JAOTRH010000006.1, read on the forward strand.
TCAATGCAACAATAGAGTTAGTGTATTTTTAGGATTTACGCATTTGATCAATCTACCTCATGCTTTGGAATTTTTTTACCGAAAACCAGTTCAAATTTGTAGGAAAAATATATTTGATTTAGCTCAAAGGAGAATTTTTTTAAATCGATTTAAATTGGTAGCGATATACACTTAATTTAAAAGTATTGAATTCACATTTTAGACTCCATACTTAATTAATTAGTCATGATTAATTTAATTAGATAATTATTTTTAACTAAAAAGTAAAATTTGGACTAATCACTTAATTAATTTCAAAAAATTAAAAAATAGATACAAGCAATAGAAATTAAGATGTTTTACTATAATATAAAAGATAAATATATTTTTGAATGTGAGATAATTAAATATTTATTAAAGGCATATCTATGATATATTTTATAAGAATAATATGCATAATTCGAAGCATGTGCTATAATGAATCGAGCTACACCATTTTCATATCAAGTCTTTTAAGTGGTCTTTCAAATCAAAATACTCTTTGGTGTTATGACCATAATTTTTGTGTAACTCACGAGCTAATCACCGTTTTCCTATAGTGGCATGATAGGTAATCGAGCTAATTATCCTTTCCTTAGAGAGGCACATGATAGTAGAATTTGAAATTAGTCTTTTTCTTC
>JAOTRH010000006.1:594448-640935 GCA_034768845.1 Heliamphora exappendiculata
AAAAACTATAAACTTATATAATATAATAAACTAGTAAATTATTAGTTATTAAGTTTATAGTTTAATAACTAATAAACAAGTAAATTTACAATTAACTAATAAGTTTATTATAAATTTAATTTATTATAAATTAATAAGTTTATAGTTTATAATTTAATAACTAATAAATTTATATAATATAATAATTTAGTAATTAGTTTGTAGTTTAACTTAAAAATTTATTATTATAAGTTTAATATATTAGTTTATAATATAATAAACTAGTAAATTATTAGTTATAAATTTATATAATATAATAAACTTTAAGTTTATAATTTTTAAGTTAATATATTAACTACCACTAATAAAATAGTAAACTAATATTATATTATAAATTTATAAACTAAACAACTATAAAAGTGATAACAATATAAACATATATAACAAATTAAACCAAAAAAACCAAAAAAAAAGAAAAAAAAAAACCAAAAAAACTCAAAGCTCGCTCAAAGCCCGAGTCCAGTGCCTCTAGGGACAGGGCAGACCCCTTGACGAAAAAGCCCGGTCCAAAGATTTAGGCGAGCCTGCCGAACTTGAGCTGAGCCGAGCCAAAATTACACCACTGTAATTACTGTTCTGAATGAAATAAAATTGGTTATATAATCATTAGCAGTTGGCACTTAAAAATTAAAATTGAAGGGGAATAAATCCAATTCACTTGGGCCCGGTAAAGCCCACAAATATCGAAGAAAAGTCTAAAAGGATGGTCCAAGGTGACCAAAAGCGAAGGTCACGACTTACCTGTTGGGACGGTCTCTAGGGAGACCGAGCACAAATCTAAGGTCGGCCCCTAGCTTATAACAACATAATAGACCAAGCTCCAAGATGGAAAGAGGGAAGCATAGCTCTCCCGGACGCATTTTAATGTGATGTAACAAAAATCGTACAGCATTAAATGCGATTGGACCAATGTTGTACAATATTTAATGTGATTGGATTGAAAGATACCTGCCATCGAGTGCGAAGCGGCTGAGATCAAGTGGTCGTTGAAGGAAATCAAGCTAAAGTAGAGACATTTATGATGATTTGACCAGACTTCCTGGCATCGCCGTTTACAGGGCGAGTGTGAGAGAGCCGTTTTGCAAAGTGGCATGTGAGAAGCCAGAATCACCATAAGATCCGAGAAAAAAAAGTACGTTTATCTCCACTATAAAAGGGAAATCTCACAAGGGAAAATGTATGCATAATCTGAAAATTCAAGTCAAAACTCTGTCAATTTGTTTTCTTTCCAATTTTCTACCCAAATATAAAGTTCAAATTTTACAATCGGAGTGGCTTTTGGAGAATAGTCTGTTGGCCTAACAAGATTTCAATGACCATTTTGATGATAACAAATCCAAGTATCTAATTGTGCAAATTGAGTTTGTTTACGTGAAATATATTTAGTACAATCAAAGATACAAAGTGGAAGCCATGAAGAAATATTTCAAATTATATCCTTTGGCTATAAGGTTTTTGGAACAAGGTAAAAGTTGAAGGATTGAAGACAATTTTTAAATTTCAAAATTAGGATCTATGTAAATTCACAAAACTCATAACTATATCTCTTGAAACTCATAGGAATTCAAAAAATATTTTTTAAAACAGGAAGCGATCAAAAACTTTTTGAAAATCAAAAGTTCTGGACTTTTAAAAATATTTAGTTGGCTAAGGTATTGTTTAGGCGACTGAAACTAAATTGCCAAAGCATTCTAGTCGATTAACCCAGAAGTCCAGTTGATTGACTAGTGGTTTAGTCAATTGAGTTGAGGCTCTAGTTGACTGAATAGGCTTAATTTTTGAAAAATGACTGCAACGGCTAGTTTGACATTACCACAATTAGGTCAACGGCTAGTTCAGACTTTTGGCATATAAATAGAGCTTTTGTGCTCTGATTTTAATAATTTCAAACATTCTAATCAATTTCCTCATATTCTTATTTCTTATGTTTCATATTTCTTGAGTTTTTCAATCAATTTTTGAGAGAAAAGTTTGTTACATATATTTTTTGAGAAGTGAGTTAGTGTGCTAATTTCTTGTACTAATCTGCTCATTGAATGAAGATCTCTTTATACACTTTCATTTCATCTTGTTGTACTTGAGAATGGTATTTCTCAAGAGAAGTTAATCCACCTATAAGGATTGAGATACTTGAGAATAGGATATTCTTAAGAGAGACCACTCTGTCTAGACGAAGGAGAGAGATTACTCTGTCTAGACGAATGAGAGATACTTGAGAATAGGATATTCTCAATAGAGACTACTTTACTTTCCAGTTTTATTGTATTATTGCTTTTATTTGCATCACACACATTTAAAATTTATACTTGAATCATTCTTTATTAAAATTCATACTTGTATTTTAATTTTCAAATAAAAAAGTTTTGAATCTCGTGATTTAATTTTTCAAATAAGAAGTTGTTAAATCTTTTAAGTTAAAATCTATACTTGTGCTTTAATTTTTCTTAAAACAAGAAGTTTTGAATCTTGCTTGTAAGTGAATTAAAATATATACTTAAGTTTTAATATTTAAATAAGAAAATTTTTAAATATCTAATTCGCTTCCTCTTAGGATTGCATATAAACTATCATAGCCGCCAATCAGTTCATGTTTACTTTCTTTTTTTAGCCCTACAATCATTGACGGGTTCATTAGGGCTGGATTCGATCCATCCTAAAAATTAAATTTACGGATCATCTCGTACAAAAATAAATTTAAAAATGAGAATTGGTGCCTTTTGTTGAAAGAGGGGTTCAGAAATGAGGAACGTTCTGATTTGAACAGGAAAAATAATTATAGAAAAAATGAGGAAGAAGATGATTGTCGTACCTTGTTTGGATCCTCATTGCGATTAGGGCTTGTTGGTTTTGTACGATTCATCCTCATCTTTCTCAATTTCTTTCCTATTTCTTTTCGATTTTCAAATCTTATTTCCATTGCGTTAGATACCTGACTTCCTCGCCAAAATAAAAACCCTAATTTTCAAATTTGGAAACCGTTATTCTCGGCTTAAAAACGATTGGAATTGAGGAACAAAAATGAGCGAGCTTTGATAAATGATAGTAATCTGGTACAAAAACTAAAAAGCGAGACTAATATTAAAAGGGAACTTAAAATGGGACTAAAATCTAAAAAACTAATTAAGATGGGACTTAAGGTTGAATTACTTTTAAAAAAAAATTATGTAAATATTTTAAATATTATAACTTAAATACAAAAAATAAAAACTTATTAAACGTTTTAACAGGAAATAAAAAAAAAGAAAAAACTACCTTAAAAATATTATTCTAAACGCACTAATATTTCTTCACCAATTTGTCCAAAATAAAAATAATTTTTGTATTTTAAAATCCTTTCTACTTATAGTTGGCAAATTTGAAAGGGGGGTTTGAACGGTCAAAAAGAAGAGACCGAGAAACAGAAAGAGAGAGAGAGAGAGAGAGAGAGAGAGAGAGAGAGAGAGATTAAAAAAGGTTTGGCCGCTTTCTGCTGTTTGACTGTAATCAAAACTCCGCCGAAGAAAGTAAAACCAAACAAAAGAAAAAGAAAAAGAAAAAGAAAACAAGAACACAACAGCATTTCATTTTGTCCCAACTCTAAATCCCCCTCCCTTCCCTCCCTCTCTCTCTTCTTCACAACTAACACATTATAGAAGAATCTGATAAATTCTGAGATCCAGAGATCGATTGATCGATCGATCTACGCACCTGTGTATTCTGCTTGGATCATTCATCGATCACAACTATCCGTCTCATGTGCGATCTGTAAAAAGTCGTCCATCTCCGTGAAGTCCTGATCTGATCGGTACTTTCCTTTGTATTTCCCATCTGTTCCGATTTCTTTATTTCTATGTTGCTTCAGCGTATATTGAATCGGTTCTTGTTTCCTTTTATTTTCCATATGTTCCGATTTCTTTATTTCTGATTGATTTGTGCTACTCCATCATTTCATTTAGGGCTTTCTTGATTTTTAGTTATTTGTCTCTGACTTTGATCCATATCTCGCTTTTTGCTCTCAATTTATGTGGATGAACATCGCGATATAAATTACCGCTATGGTCTTGTTTCTGTTAATCACTGGTTTTAAAAACTTCACTTCTTTTTTTTGTTCCCCTTTTTTTCCGTGATACGGAGTGTAGACAATTAGATTTATGAAAGATTTTAGCCATGTGCTGCGTTTTCGCTGGAAATTCTCTTGATAGTTTGGGACAGCATGCATATTTTCTCCTCAGTTTGTTTTGCAGGGATTTTTATACCGGAAGCGATCTTCTTTTTATTCTTCTTTAATTCTTTTCAATAATATTACATTTATTACACTGATTGTTATTAGTACCGTTGTCTTTTAATATTCTGAAAAGCATGTTGAATGATGCTGACGGGGATTGGCATTACCCACTTTTTGCTTCAACTGGAACAATTTGAAGAAATTGTAGTGAGTTATGAATCTCATAACTGATTGTCTTTATAGATTGTAGTTGAATCAGTTCTCGGGATGGGAAACTAAACCTTTGCTTTTCCACATCTCGGTTGGTTCTTTACGCCCGTTTAAATTTCCATTAAATGCATGGCGTAAGCTAACTTTGCCTCGTGCTATTCTGTAGAAAAAGAAGCCAGCTATTTGTTATGGTTTCTGAGCCTTCATGAAGTAATGAAAGTATTTAATGTCTTCTGCAGCTAAGTTATAATTTATAAACTTCTCTTTTGAGTTGAGGACGTGCATTTGGGGGAAACCTTTATCATTCGCTGGTTTAGAGTAGATGGCTTCAGTAACTGTAGCGCCTGCATCGGGATTAAGAGAACCTAATGGAAATACTGTTGGTGTAGATAGGCTGCCGGATGAGATGAACGACATGAAAATCAGGGATGACAAGGTTAACTACACAACTGTTTGACTTGGCCCAACTTCTAGCTCTTTCTCTTGATTTATTTTTAGTTGTTTTCTGTAATTAATTCTTCTATAAAGCTATTTTCATGTTTTATAGGAGATGGAAGCAACTGTAGTTGATGGTCATGGAACAGAGGCAGGTCACATTATTGTTACAACTATTGGTGGTAGAAATAGCCAGCCAAAACAGGTAATTTTGCTATGCTATTTATTTGTTCTGACTATATTAGATTCAAGGAGATAGAATTGTTGTTGTGATGCATGATCTCTTTCATGATTGTAGACTATCAGCTACATGGCCGAGCGTGTTGTTGGAAGTGGGTCATTTGGAGTAGTTTTCCAGGTCAGTTGTGGACTACTAGACACAAATTCATAGGGCTCATTAGTGGGTGGATGGTAGAACAAAGTCTTGGGTTGAATAATTATGTCAGATTCATGTTTAAATCAGTTTGTTATGATTTGAAGATTACCGTAAAATTCTTTTGGTGCTGCTTAAATGTGTTTGTTCAGGCTAAGTGCTTAGAGACTGGTGAAACTGTTGCAATCAAAAAGGTTCTTCAAGACAAGAGGTACAAGAACCGGGAGCTGCAAACTATGCGTCTTCTAGACCACCCAAATGTTGTTGCTTTAAAACACTGTTTCTTTTCGACGACTGAAAAGGATGAACTCTATCTTAACCTGGTACTGGAGTATGTCCCTGAGACCGTTCATCGAGTGATTAAACACTACAATAAGATGAATCAAAGGATGCCAATGATTTATGTGAAGCTATACACTTACCAGGTATCTTTTACACTTCATGGATCATGGTGTGAGTTCAGTTTTCATTTCCCCATTCCCTTGAGGGGTTTATTCTGGTGGATCATCTGCACACTATATATGCTGTGTTCATGTTTACTAGCTTCATTTGTCCTAATCACTTCACTAAACTGGCCAGCAGTTCATGTGTGTTTGTGTGTGTCTGCTTGATATGTTTTAATATTCAACTTGATTATTATATTCGCTTAATGCTGTCTCTGAACTTTATAATCTACTCCTATTCTATTTTTGTTTGCTTTCAGATTTTTAGAGCACTTGCATACATTCACGGTGGTATTGGAGTGTGCCACAGGGACATCAAACCTCAAAATCTACTGGTAAGGTTTCAAATGTTCCCGCACAATTATATGTTTGTGTATATATGTAGGTATTGAAGGCCATATTGATATCTGTCGGTGTTGGTGTAAAAGTGCAACATGGATAGTGTTGCCTTAGGAAAACTAAAGTGTTAAGTTACACTGACATAATAAAATATTGAAGAAATATGGTGAAGCATAAACAGCTTATATTTAGAAGCTTGATATTCTCTGAAAAGGGGAAAAAAATTCTATGCACTTCATGATATTATACCCATATGAAACAAATGGCTTCATGCAACCGTATATAGTTATGAAAATGTTACTATATCTTAGAACTTAGGTATGCTTGGTGGCAAACCAAATCTGGTTGGTATAAGGATGTATCTAGTATCAGAAGACAGCGCTCAACTTATTTTGAAGCACTAAGCATGTAGCTCGGTGTACAAAGGATGGTTTTAGCACGGGAAAGTGAATCATTTTTTATTTGAGGTGATGCGATTTTCTGCAATGGAGTTCTAGTGGGAATATTAAATTTCTAAGGATAAAGGATATGGCAAGAGCTGGTGGATATAGTTGAGAGCCAACCATAGGCCCACCCCTGGAATGGAAGAGTCTGAAGTTGCTCAAATCCTAAAACCAAATGTTGAAGGTGCATAAAATTTGGAGTTACCAGGTGAGGCTTTAGATCCATTGATGATGAGTTGTTGGAACTAACTGAAATGTGAAAACTCTTCTAGCTTGTGTTTTATTGTGGTTCTATTAGGTGGGTTCATTGGGACAAAAAACATTCCGTTGTGGAATGTACAAAGTTTTGATACAGAGGATGTTGGAAAGAAATGGGTAAATAGAAGAATTGGTGTGGGGAGCACATGGGAGTGCGTATTTGCACTTTCTGCTAATCCTGGTTTGCAAGTTGCCTAGATTTTCTTGTTAATTATGATTTCTTAAATGTGAAAGAACTTCCTTATTTCTTCCTGTTGGAGGATACTTTACTAGCCTACAGTTGAAGGACATAGCTTGCTTTATGATAAAAATATATATATTATTTCAAGTTGTAATAGAAAGTTAAAAATGATTGAATCTCAATTCTTCTTCTTTCACAGGTTAACCCACATACCCACCAAGTGAAATTATGTGATTTCGGGAGTGCAAAAGTTTTGGTTTGTAATTTTCCCTCGTGTTATCAAGTTATCTCCTTTGATTTCCTTTGCTTGTCGCATCCATTTAGTTTATTATTATTTTTTTTGTTGCTTTGCATTTCACAGGTAAGAGGAGAGCCAAACATATCTTACATCTGCTCCAGATACTACCGAGCACCTGAACTTATATTTGGAGCAACCGAATACACCACAGCCATAGATGTTTGGTCTGCCGGTTGTGTGCTGGCTGAGCTACTCCTAGGACAGGTCGGTAGCATATGTCAACACTTCCTTTTTATTTTTTTTGTTCTGCGGAGTGAACATTCCTGTCTTTATGTAAGTTAAAAGAGTTCTGGTTATGATGATTTCAGCCTATATTTCCTGGTGAGAGTGGAGTCGACCAGCTCGTCGAAATTATAAAGGTAATCATAAGTCCTCAACAACCTGTTTTGGGTCGCACCATACTTCTGTGGTGAATAAATGTTCAGGATTCAGCTGAAGTTGTTAGTTTGATTATTTGTTAAACCCTACTAGAAGGGTTGAACCCTGTTTAGGGCTTTCATCCACTTGTAATGACTTGTGGTTTTTACTCCTTTATTCGGTGATGTCTAGCAAAGGAAAAATTATGGGTTGGGGTATGTTGATTTTTGAGTTTCATACAAAGTAGTGTTGAGTCTTTCCGAGCTTGTTTCCATTCTAGTGTGATGTCTGCCACGTTCCTTCATTGTACCGACAATTTTTTTGATTCTAATGCAGGTTTTGGGGACCCCAACAAGGGAGGAAATCAAGTGCATGAACCCCAACTACACAGAGTTTAAATTTCCACAAATCAAGGCTCACCCATGGCACAAGGTATGGGGGTATATATTTGTAAATGCCGTGGTTTCTATCTGGTATGATTGTTCACTGACTTGTTAAGTTATATCCATTATTAGATATTCCACAAGCGCATGCCCGCAGAAGCTGTGGACCTTGTATCAAGATTACTGCAGTATTCCCCCAGTCTTCGAAGCTCAGCTGTAAGTGTAGAAACTGACAAATAACAACACAAAATGATAACAAATCACGGTCTTTACTTTCTTCCATGGCACTGTTAAGCTCTTTTCATTTGTGTTGCGTGCTTATTCAATAATGCTTTGAGTACTGAGAATTGTCACCCCTCCCTAGGCGCCAGTGCTAATATATGGTATGTCTTATCTCCTTTGCAGCTGGAGGTGTTGATCCATCCCTTTTTTGACGAGCTACGGGACCCAAATACCCGCCTGCCAAATGGACGTTTTCTTCCCCCACTATTCAACTTTAAGCCTCACGGTAATGAACAACACTCTTAATATAATGCCTTCCCCTTTCCAACACACACACACACACACACACACACACACACACACACACATTATCTGGTTTCTGATTGTTAATCTGTTGCTGCTGCTGTTGTTGCTCAGAACTCAAGGGAGTGCCAATGGAGATCCTGGTGAAGTTGATTCCTGAGCATGCAAGAAAGCAATGTGCCTTCTTCGGGTTGTGATGTGTTATTATTATTATTTTTTTTTGAAGTTATGGTCTGCACCTTGCAGAATATGCTCTGTTTACTGTAGAAAACGAGGTGGTTGTCCTGTTTAAGTATTTTATGGAAGCTAGTTATATTTTTTTTCTTCCCTTGATCTGTTATATATTTTACCTTTTCTGTTGTTCGACTTCTTTGTTTGATCACCCTTGTCTCTAAATTAAGACAAATTATGACGTTACAATAAAAGCAAAAGTGTTTTCTCTAACACGTATCCCACCATTTCTCAAGTGTCTTGTGACGCAAGAATTCCATCGCCTTTGTATCTCTATAGTAATTGGTACAACAGTTGAAGTTGAAAAGTTTTAAAAAGTTAAGTCCTTGCTCGATTGATCACATTAATAATAAAAAAAAATATAATCTCACTTAATATATTTTATAGAACTAGTAATGAATAAATTAGTAATAACATATATTCTTAAGTATTATAAATTTCACATTTTGTATGATTAGTAATTTAATGAATGTATAATTTTTTCATCACTTGTTGAATTTAAATAAAAAAATATAATTTTATGAGATATATAATTTAATTTTATGTCTAATTCAGTCAATTAAACATGTCATAAAGGTATTATAATTTTAAAAAAAAAAATATTTGTTAAGCACAAATACATAAAATAACTGCCGTTAGTACAATCCCAATATATGACCTATTTCATATTTTAGCTCACTTCTTAGAGATATACATAGGCATCACATGTATGCATACCTCAAAATGTATTACAAATTATGCCCAAAAAAATTTTGAATAATTGATTATGCAAAACTTGTCTTACTTGAAATCATGTTTCATATGCTTATTACAAAATTTAGACCATTGACATATACCCAACATTTGGATGATTTACCCCTTCTGACAAAGTCCGTGATGACCAATATATATAAAATCTTAGATATTAGAGATAGCATGCACAGATATCATGTGTATAATATCGCACATTAAAATGTACTACAAATTATGTATAAAAAAATTGGATAATTGATTATGCAAATTTTGTGTTACTTGAAATCAAATTTCAAATGTTCGTTACAAAATTTTACTCCATCCACATTTGTCCCAACATTAGATGATTTGTCCATTTGACAAAGTTCTTGATGACCAATAAGTCAAAATGTATTACAAATTATGAAAAAAAAAAAAGTAATTAATTATGCAAAATTTGTGTTACTTGAAATTATATTTCATCCATTCGTTACAAATTTTTCGTCCAAACACATTTGCTCCAACATTAAAATGATTCAGTGATTCGCCTATTCTTACAAAGGCCGTGATGACCAATATATACACACACTAGTGTCGTAACTCGAGCCTTGCTTGAGTTTATTTATTTTTGATCCGTTAAGTGAATTTATACATAAGAATAATAATTGTTATGAATTTTAAAAAATTATTTATAAATGCAAACATTATAACTATATTAATATTACCATCATAATTTATATATAATTTCACAAAGTAATTTACAATATTTACAAATAAACAAATTTTAACTACACATTACAATAGTAAAAATATTTTAGAACATCAAAATGAAAACAGTATTTTTGAATAATTTATAACCACCAATTTTTAAAAATACATTGTATATGATGATAATAACTTATCTTTTTATTTTATTTTATTAATTTTCATTTTGATTGAGTTTTTCATGATTAAATCCAATTATTATATATTTTCATTTTTCTCATCAAGCAATTTTTTTTTACTTTTGATCAAAATATATTAAAAATTGAATAAAGGACAACTTATTTGATTTGATTTGATTTTTATTTTTAGTGATTTGATCATCATTTATTAAAATTGTTATATTAAGTTTTTTTTGTTAATTTTCTCATTGTTTAGTAAAATTTTAACATTTCTTAATTTTCTTGTCCAAAAATTTTAAATTGAAATATATAAAAAGCTAAAAAAATGAAAATAAGCGACATTCTATATTTTCTCTTAAAAAATGTATAGATTAAAAAGTTAAAAATATTTCAATAAAAAAATAAAACATAGTAAGAGCAACAATGACACAAAATACCGAAATAAAACCTATTTTATAAAGAGTTAATAAGTCAAAAAAGTTAAAAACATATTAAAATAAAATTTAAATGTTGAACTAAGATAGTCAGTTGATAGGTATAGTTTGCATTGTACAAGTGGAGTGATAGAATCTCATTTACATTTAATGCGATTGTGTGGTGGTTAAATTTTTTTATTAAAGTACGAATTTTATTAATAATGTTCAAATGTCTAAACTAATCTAATTTAAAAATAAAAAGACAAAAATACTTGGAATACAAAAAAAAAAAAAAAAGATAAAAGGTAATCCACAAAATAAAGAGTAAAATGAATTTTTTTTTCAAATTGAGTTTGAATTTAGGAACCAAATAAGATGTTAAAATAAGCTCATAATATAAAGAAAATAATTGAGTTCACTGAATGAACAGTGAAGAATAATTTCAAGGTGACTGTGCCATTTTATGTGCAGGTTGATTAATTTTTAGTAAATTAATTTTATCATTTACTAATAAAGAATCAAATCAAAGTCAAAGATAAAATCTGGTATGATGACTAAAATATAGTCATTGAGGTTGATGACTAAAATATAGTTGATCCATACAAACTTAGGGCATGATTGGTGAAGCAGCTTATTTTCTTTTTTAGTTAAAAATGCCACCAAGTTAATATATCTTGTTTGGCACCAAAAAAAAAAAAAAAAGTTAAAAGCCAAAGTCAAATTAAAACACCAATTATTAGGAAATCTTATTTAAACTTCTACCTCGTTCGAAGAGCATCTTTAATTCAATACTCTTTTTAAGGTAGTCAAAATAATATTTTTTTTTTAATTTTAGATTAGGTCTTATTTAGAAGTCTTATATTTTAATAAGTTTCAATTAAAAATTATAATTCAACGAGCCACTTCTAATATTTTTTATACTAAAATTACCTTCAATCCTCTATAATAATTTTACCTTTAAATTACATATCTACCACCGTTGCTGATGCTACCGTCGTCGTTAACACCATATCATCGTTGCTACCACTGTTGCTGCCGCTGCCACCACAACCACAACCACAACCACAACCAGATTACCATCACTCTTCATCCGCCACTACCGCGTGATTTGTCGAAAAAGAAACAAGAAATCAAAAGGTTCTATTTTTAGATCTGAAATATTTTATTTGTTATAAAATGTCTTATTTCGAAAATAAAATATTTATTTTGAATTTGAAATATCTTATTTCTTTAAAACATAAATCCTCAAATGTTTTATTTTTTTTAAGCAAATGTCTCATGTGACAAGAAAATGAGATATTTAGTGTAGAAATGATATATTTACTTGTAACGAGACGTTATATGATTGCTATGATAAATGTCTTATTCATGTAACAATTTTGGTGTATAAATGTCTCACAAAAAAAAAATATTATAAAATATTTTATTTCTCTAAACAAAATTCACAAAATTTCTAATTATTAGTATTTTTTTTAAAGAATTTTGTTACGTGCACCGACGGTTTTGACGGATCGATGCACATATAGATATATATATATATATAGAGAGAGAAAAAAGAAAATGGTGGACAGATAGATATATATATATATATAGAGAAAAGAAAAGAGAGCGGGGAAGGAAAAAGAAGGGAGAGAGAGGGAGATGGAAAGAGGGAGGGGAGAAGGAAAATATTTTAATTTTATTTTTAAAATAAAATATTTTTTGAAAAGATATAATAAAAATAAAATATATTTATAGTTTTAAATTAATTATTTAAATTAAATTATTTGTAATTCACTTTTTTTAAAAAAAATCAATTTAAAAATTAAGTTATCAAATAATTTATTTTGAATCTAATTTAGATTTTTGACTATAAATAAAAAATAAAAAATAAAAAATAAAAAATTAACTTTTAAATTAGTTGTCAATCGAACCCTAATATATTATAAATTATAAGTTATAAAAAAATTATAATTACTTAATAAATATATTAATTTATAACTAAAAAAAATTAATTATAACTTATAACATATATTGTAAATATTTAGATAAAATTATAAGTTATTATTAAAATTAGTAATAAAAAATTAAAAATTGGTCCAAATAGTTGAGCGAAACATTCCCAAAGCACATTATAAATAATTTAATTTGAATAATTATTTTAAAACTATAAATATATTTATAAATATATTTTATTTTTATTATATCTTTTTTTTAAAATTATTTCAAAAATAAAATTAAAATATATTTCTTTTCTCCTCTCTCTCTATCTGTGCCCGCGCTCACTCTTTCTCTATCTGTGCACCGGTCAAAGTCAGCTGTGCACGTAGCAAAATTGTTTTTTCAAAGCAAATAAAAAATTGTGAAAAATAAAACATTTGTTATAACCAATCACTACCACCAAGACCACCCGACCACAACCACCAATACCAGAACAGGCCACAGGCCACAGCCACAGCCACCAACACCAAACCACAACCGCCAACGTTAACACCATCTCCTCTCTCTCTCTCCGCTGTCTCCGTATACTCTGTCTTTAAAACCCCACCAAACCACAACCAGACCACCACTAGACCACAAGTACCAGGCTCGCCATCGCCGTTGGATCCAGAGAGATGAAGTGACAGGAAGAGAGAAGCGCGGGGATGGAACTAAGGGCGGTGCGCCGTTGCCACCCCAGGCTCGCTGTCGCCGTCAATGCAGAAGATGAAGCGATGAGATGAGAGAAGTGCGGGAATTGAACTAAGGGCCGTGGGGTCGCGGTCGAATCCAGAAGATGAAGTGATGAGACGGGAGAAGTGCGGGGATAGAACTAAGGGTGGTGGGGCTGTTGGTGAAGTTGCCGCCCATGCTCGCCACCGCCGTCTCTATCCGTGGTCGACGCCTCCCTCACCTGTTCCATCGTCAAACCCTAGCATCCATGATTTGGCGTTGGTGGTTGTGGTTTTGCCAACTCGAACCACATTACACTTTCTATTTCTATTTTTCTTAAAATCAATTATTTCTCTTCCAAACTCAAATATGTAAATTGTTATTTTTTTAAAAAAATATTAAAATATATTTAATAGCAGTTTCTTTTTAAAGGTACTGTGAATGTCTTTATAATAATACTAAATTTATAAAAAATAATTGTAAGAATTAAAATTTTTATTCATTTGATGAATGAAATATTCATTCTCTATATTTAGAGAATGATTCGCTATTCTATTTTAATACTTTATGAATTTATTTGGTAATCGGTATGGATTAAATAAGATTAGCAGTGAGTTAAAATTGGTAATGAGATTAAATTAGTAGTAATTTGAAATTAATTTTTTTGTGTTTGAATTGAATATGATTAAATAATATACTAGATAAATTCATATTTGATTTGGGTTGGATCGTATAACGTTGTATAGGATCATAATGGTTCATAATGGTCAATTTTTAATATTACCCTTGTATTAAGTTAATTTATTTTAAAATTAACTTAAATAAATTAACAAGTTAAATTTTATGTTATTTATTTTAATTTTTTAATTTTTTTAATTTTTTTAATTTTTTTTTAAAATTCACTCTATAATTTAATTTTTTCTAATCTCACACCCTACTCACTAAGTTATTCCTCATTTGGCGGGCTAACAATTCGTCTGGATAACTAGTCCAAATACTTTTTTTATATAAACAAATATCGAATTTAACTATAATCTGATTTAATAGTCCGAACGAATTGTTAATCCGACAAAACAAATGAGGCCTATATGTAGTGTTAAAATTAATTCTCTCAAATAGAAAATAATTTTAGAGTATGGGTCAAAGTATAATAATTCTCCGAAATAAAGATATGAAAAATGAGTTGGAGTTGCTCTTAAACAATAGTACTTTTACTTAATAACTTTATTATCAATACCAATTATATATATAATTATAATAATTAATTATATAGAATGATAATATTGACTAATTTGAATAAAAAATAAAAAAATTAACTTTTTTTTTGCAATTAACTAATTTCAAAAAAACTAATTTACTTTTTAACTAGAAATGCAAAATAAAAAAAATTATCTTTTAAACTTGTTAAACTTTATAATAATATATTTAGCTCTAATATATGGGAGGACTGTGATTTTTTTTTTTTTTTTGGTGGCACTGAAATGTGGGCATGACTAATAAGGTATTCTGAGCAGCACGTCCTTGACGAGCCAAACATTCCATGGTATTCCTGAAAAGACCACCTTGTCTGATTTTAAATACTAGTTGATTTCAGTGTCACGCATCTGCTATTCCTAGTTTTTTCAAAGGTTTGGTATTATATTTATAACATGGAATTGGTCGGTTCCACGAATTTAGAACCATTAAAATACATGTAGGTTGCAGATGACAGTGAAAGAACTTCCACTAACTGTTCCTATTATATATGTCATGAGCGACCAAAAAAAAAAAGGGAAGAACAAACACAGTATGCAAATAATTTACGTAGTTCGATTTGTAAACCCATGTTTACGGGCAAAAATTGGCAGGTGAATCACTTTGACAAAAAATAATGCATTAGTCACTTTTTCGCACCACAAACTCTGGAGTCCGCATTAATCGGGTCAAACGGGTCCTAAATAGGTTATGGAGTAATACATGTTTTGCATTCAAGGCACCAAATTAACATATCAATAATTCAATAAATATATATATATACACACACACACATATAGATACAAGACTTTAGATCAGCACTGAGCCACTGACTGAATTCTTTTTGTTCAACTTGTTCTGGACTTAGCTTGAGCATGCATATGGTTAAGCTGACAATGGTTCATTCAAGCAGGGTGTTGGCTCTGGTTTTGTCCATTTCCTTTGGTTGCTTCATTATCTGCAGCCAAGCAAGATTCCATTATCATCACACCAGATCACACAAGCATCACGATCACCCAATATCCCAGATTTCACAACCCCCTTCTCTTCCTCCGGAGTCTTCTGACCCAAATGAAGGTGGGACTTCTTATAATAATTCTCGTGGTGTTTTTGATGTACGGGCTTTTGGTGCTATGGGGGATGGCATAAGTGACGACACCGAGCCCTTCAAGACAGCTTGGGACACCGCCTGCCAAGTTGAGTCCGGGGTCCTCCTTGTTCCCTACGGTTATTCCTTCATGATTCAATCCACAATTTTCACTGGCCCTTGTCAAAGAGGCTTTGTCTTTCAGGTATATAATGCTGCTCTTTCTCCTCTTCATGTTGATATTTCTTCATAATGAAAAAAACAATAAAAAAAAAACTAGTGGCTTTTGATGATTCTGTTATAGCCTATAGGTTAATTACTTAATTGTTGTTTTGTATTTAACCCATTTTCTCCTATATCCAGTTTACAACTCACGCGTAAAAGTGAGGTTTTATGTGGGAGTTACAGTTATATATACATGACTCATTGTATTCTTCTCTTTTGCATAGTGCATGTTCTACTAATTTCGTCCGTGAATGTAGGTTTCAAGTTGAACCACATAAATCATGTATTTTTGTGTGATTGTTTATGTTTCTTGTTTGATTCAATTTAGTCATAATAGAATCCATATATACGTTTCCATGAATGCATGGTTAGGTTGACGGCACTCTCTTGCCGCCGGATGGACCTGACTTCTGGCTACAGAAATACAGTAAGCGCCAGTGGGTTGTTTTCTACAGAATCAACGACATGGCACTGCAAGGAGGTGGTCTAATAGATGGGAGAGGAGAGAAATGGTGGAATCTTCCCTGCAAACCCCACAAGGCATTATTTCATTTCATATCAGTGATATGACTTCAGTTACTTAATTATTCAAGAATTGTTTCTTTTTCTTTTTTTTTTTCTTAATGTTCAAAATCTATTCCGCCAAGTACTAATGTCTAAAACATACAACCAGGGAGTAAATGGCACCACATTGCCAGGATCATGTGATAGTCCGATTGTAAGTGAAGAACACACTTTGCTTAATTCTCTACTTAATCCCCACTCTGGTTCTGGATAACCCAATCTGTGCATCTAAAATCCTTCTAATATTGTGTAGGCCATAAGGTTCTTTATGAGCACAAACTTGACAGTCAAAGGACTAAGAATCAAGAACGGTCCCCAATTCCACTTCAGATTCGATAACTGCAGGAATGTGCAAATTGCATCAATCCACATAACCGCTCCTGCCTCGAGTCCTAACACTGATGGGATACATATAGAGAACACAAACAACGTTGAAATATATGATTCCGTCGTCTCCAATGGTTAGTCTCAAAACTCAATTTTTTTTTTTTTGTATTTCATTTATTTAAGTCTGTCACAAGTTCATATTAATCCTTGTGGATCAAAACTCCTTTTTTAGGCGACGACTGTGTATCAATCGGATCAGGTTGCTACGGTGTGGACATAAGGAACATCACATGTGGACCTAGTCATGGAATCAGGTACCTCACCAGCCATCAAGGATGTTTATTAGAAATTATTTTTCAGTTCCTAGCTTTATAATTCAACAAAAAATGAGGAAATTATCAAAGCAGTTGTGCTTGTAGTTCTTTTTCTTATGAGTTATAACTTCTCCAATTCTAAAATTAATAAACACAAATTATAAATTTACAGTTGTAACAAACATTTATAGCTTTGATCTCCTTGAAGTCATAATCAACGTGTTTCAGTTAATAACTACAATTTCATAATTTTACCCTCATCATTCTGATCTTAGAATATTCTGTAGCTAGCTACGTACATTGAAACAGCTGTTTCACCATTTTTGTTTCTTCATCCATATTCCATCCAGCATAGGGAGTCTAGGCAATCACAACACTCGAGCCTGTGTATGGAACGTGACGGTCAGAGACACGGCGATAAAGCAATCGGAGAACGGAGTGAGGATCAAAACATGGCAAGGAGGTCACGGATCCGTGTCGGGAATCACATTCAGTAACGTTCGCATGGAGGGTGTTAGGAACCCGATCATAATCGACCAGTTCTATTGCCTGACCAGAGACTGCGCCAACCAAACCTCGGCAGTTCTTGTCTCGGACATAGTTTATTCCAACATAAAAGGAACCTACGACGTCCGGAGCCCGCCGATGCATTTTGGCTGCAGCGACGCGGTCCCTTGCACTAACATAACCCTGTCGGACGTAGAGCTTCTTCCTGCTCAAGGTGAAATGGTGTTGGACCCCTTTTGTTGGAACGCTTATGGAGATTTCCAGACGCTGACTATCCCGCCTGTTTCTTGCTTGCTCCAGGGCTTTCCTCGATCCATCCTCGAAAATGTAGTAGGCTATTGTTAGATTATTTTCAGGTTCGGATCGACCGATTATCATTATCCAAAGCTCAGTCAAATGCTTTTTATGTGCAATACGAAAGATTATCCAGAAACAATTTCAGAATTCAAAACGGATAGATCACTAGATTTACTTACACGTATGGTAAGACTTCCACATATCCGAGTGACTTCAACATATATCAGTTTTCTGAGATCCTATCTGTTCTGTTTTATGTGTATATATTTGAAAGAGAGAAATCCGGGGTGTATCTAATCGGTAATTCTAATTGAGAGGAGGATATTTTATTTTATCCTCCAATGTAGTGATGGCTTGTGTCACTCAATCCTATTCCTATGTTTCGATTTCACGCAATCCTATTCCCATGTTTCGATTTCATCTCCAAGACAGCACCAACTAGTAATCTCCAAAATTGTTCCTTGATTGAGTTGGACAACAAACCAAACACACACTAATACGAGGGAGCGCGTGGGGACTATGGAATGAAGGTATAGGTACACTTTTGCATTGTTGAAATTAATAACTTATAAATTATAACTTGTAGTAGAAGTTGTGAGTATTTAGTAAAAATTATAACTTGTAAGTTAAATAAAAAAAAAAAAATATTATAAATTGTAATAAAAAGTTGTAATTATTTGGTGAAATTTGTAAGTTATAACTAAAATTAGTACTTAAAAAACTAAAAACTGTTGGTAGACAAACCAACACCAAAATAAAATATATACATGCTCAGTGATCCAGAAAATACATCTTTATTAACTTTCAATAATTACAATAATATGAAATTACAGAAAAATGAAATCACAGAAATAACAGGAATAGAATTTGCAAACCGAGTCCTGCAAACACAGTTTCCTTAAGAATGATTCACCGCCTACCGAGAGTGTTGTAGGTTTTCCACCGGAGTCACTCTCCCAGGATAAAACGGCTACACGATCGTTAGAACACCACCAAAGATCGGCTACGAACGTACTCCGTCTGTCTTTCTCTCTCTTACACCTTGCAATATACTCTGAGTTGTATCTTTCCTTTTCTGTCTCTTCTTACCTCTGCTTCTTTCCTTTTTTCTTCCTTATCTGAATACTGAAAGATGACAGCATATATATAGGCCTTTCATCATGAAGGGGATTACAAGAAAATTAATAGCTATGAGTGGTATTGATTTTCAGGATTCAATTGCAAATTGAATGGCCAATTCAATTGCAATTGAATTCTGCTATTGAATTCTGAAATTCAATGACCAATGAATTCACATAAATTTCAACAAAACCTACAGCAATAATTTTGCCAAACACTCCCATACTTTGATGACTAAAAATGCTTTATTAATCAAAACTCAAAACTGACAAGCTCTAAGCCTTTACATTTATTAATAATGATGAAAATTTAAAAGACTAAACCCCACTTTATTAAGGAAGTTAGATCTCGCCAAATCCCTCAAATTAAGAAAATAATTATCCAAGAAACAAAATTAAGTAGTTACACCCAAATATAACTTAAGAAACATATAAAAACGTATCAAAATGAGTAACAATAAATTTTGTTGCCAAATATTTTTTGGAAAAATTAAGGATTTTGTTGCCTCAACAGTGGAATTTGACCAAAAATTGTATGTATACAGTAAAAATTACCATCCATAGTACAGTAAAAATATATATATATACACACACTAACGAATTACCCGTATCTAAAAATACTTTTTAATATAATTGAATCATTAGATTAATAATAATTCAAAATGCATAGATTTAAAAAAAATTAAAAAAGATTAAAATAATGGTGTAAAAACTGTATTGAGAAATACATTTAAACACGGCTGAGTAGTGGCATCATTGCTTTCATAACTAAATATAAATTCATATATAATTTAATTTTTAATATCGTGATTCATCCTTATTATAAATTAAAATGTACATAATTTAAGTTACTCACTAAGTATTTCACGTACTATAAAAATATCTTAAGCAAGTAAATAACATTCAGTATTTTAATATGATTATTTAAAATATGTTAAGTAATCTTTCTTATATGATTTCAATAATATGAAAATAATCAGAAAATAAATTTAAATTTAAATTAATATTAAATTAAATTAATTATATTAAGCCTTTTGTCGATAAATAAATACTTTCAAAATAGAAAGAATATATATATATATATATAAACAACACTTTGGATTTTTATTTTTAATTTATTAATTTCTTATCAATTAAGTAGAAATTTAAAAAATTTCTTTATACTTTGAAAAGTAAGTTTACTTTTTATAAAAATATAATTTGACCATTTATTAAATATGGATGTATTTTTGGTGAAAAAAGATTTGTAAGGATGAAAATAAAAAAAATAATTTCAAAATTATGAAAAAGTTAAAGAAAAAAAATAGATGAGAGTAAATTTTTTGACAACTAACTTTGATCCTAAGATTTTTTTAAGTCAAATGTATCTCACCTGTAGATGTAGAAGAGAGAATATATTTTTTTAAAATCAATTTTTACCATCAAATTTATACTAAAATGTATTTTAACTATTAGATAAAATGCTATATAAGATATTTTACAAAACTCTCCTCTCTCTCTCTCTCTCTCTCTCTCTATATATATATATATATATATATATATATATATATATATCCTTATTGAATTTGCAAGTTGAAACACTTGAGTTCAATATTAATAAAGCTTCACAAATTCAAACTTTCTTTTTAACGAGATTTTCAAGATGAACAGTTAAATTACTGAAATAATTATTGTCATTCAATTTAATGATAACTAAATTATTTGAACACATTTATCTTAATAAAAATGATTGGCTATTCTTAAATAACACTTGTCATCTAATTTAATGATATAAAATAGTGCAGTCATCAATATACGATCAATTTAATTTTTTATCTAAATGATATTTTTAGCTAGCTCCACCGATAAAAGTTAAGATCAGTAAGATGGATTTGAAATGGGTCGTAACAATTGAACTAGGGTAAAATTTACAATACAAACTTTAGAAAAACTTAATCCAATATTGGCTCTAGGATTTACAAGGCTTCAAATGGTGATATAATTGGGAGAATAAAACCTAGATCCACATGCTATGCAAGTGTATTGAAATTTGAAAGTGGTGGTGTATTTGGTTAAAGCTGACACTCCCGAGATTCCGTATTCTAGATTTTATTATAATAATAACATAAAATTTGAGGCCAGGGACATATAAGTATAAAGGGCAGGAACACGCAAGTACTAGAAAGCGGAACCACACTACATCTCACTGCCGTGGCACTTCAAGATTCCAACTTTTCATGCGTGTTACTGTTTGATGTATTGGAGATTGTAATAATTAATAACTTCACATTGGTTCCAAAAATGGAGAGGCAAACCCAGTCTCAGAATATCATACCATTAATATAACCAATCAAAATGTTAAAAAGAAAATAGTATATATGAAATCAGGGCATTGACATCTTCCAGTTTCAAATACTCATCTTCTTCTATCTTACTACACTCTGAATTATTAAATTCTATCTCGAATTTTTCATGTCTCGAGATTTTTTATGATTTTATAACTAGTACTTTGGGGAAAAAAAAAAAACATAAATGTTCTGAGAAAAAAGATCCAGTCTCGAAATCAAGAACGATGTTTTGGAACTTGATCATCAGTAAAATTCTTTTTTTTGTGTGCAACAAATCAATTCAAGAACTAATCCAATACAGTTTTTGTGGAGTACGTCAAGAGTCCTTGAATGATCGATTTGTACAAAAGATGGGCGAGTCTTAATCATTAAATACTTGCACAAAAATCTATATTAAATAAGAATTATTTTTTTATGATTTTCAACGAAATCATAAAATAAGTAGATAAGTAGATTGTAAGAACTCCACCGGAATGATTTTACAGAGTTCCCCAAATAAAATACATTGCAAATGATTTTGGATTCGATGTTTTGACCCCAAACACACTACTCTTGCTCTTGCTCTTTCTCTTTCTCTTTCTCTCTCTCACGGGCAAAGGTGCCCTACTGCTAGCAGGGGCCATGGTATCCATGTAGTTTGTGAGAGTGGGGAAGGGAGTGTAGCCTAATATGCCCTGAGAAAAGTTTCGGGTCGGTGCACGGGCTAAAAAATGGCAGTGCCAGTGCCACGCCCTCAAACCCACCTTTTTCCCACTCTTAATCCACCTCCCCACTAGAATATGCAGGTGCATTAAAGTGGGTTCTAATTTAAGCATTTCTTCAACTTGAACTATTCTCTCGGTTGGTGCTTGTTTTTGACACAAAGAAAAGGAAAAGAAAAAAAAATGATTGGCTTCTCTTCGGTGCAAGTATAGACTCAATGCCAAAGTCCAAGCAATAAGATTGTGCTAGTTTAGTATGTCATAAAAATTAGTTGTGCAAATTTTGTCTATTTACTGGATCACCAAACTCTATTTTGTTTAGGTTGCATTTTTTGTTTGAGTTCAATATTGGTGCCGATAAATCTACACCATCAATTTCTAAAAAGTGTCAGAAGTGACATAATCTTATTGCTTGGCATACTTGGTTTTCTTTCGATAAATTTTACCAATTTCAACTTAAGGTTATAGGGAGTACGTGGTTGGGCTAGCTTAGTAGTCGGGGTCTTGCATGCTTCCTCCCACTAACCAAATGGGACTTTGATTTCCACCTCCTCCCTCAGTTTCAGCCACTCTTATAACTCAAAAAAAAAAAAAAAACATAAGGTTATAGTTCCACTACCCTTGAACTATACATGAAGCAGGCTTTGCAGCTTTTATGCGACCTGCCACTTCTTAATTAGTTCCCATCACAACAAGCCCAATATCCACTCAAAATTATAGATCCACAGAAACCAGAGGATGTATTACTTTTGCTTGGTGATTTCAAAAGTAAGGATTTGAAGCTCCTGTTGTTAACTTCAAGGGATCTCTCATGAGTTTGGAATATATAGAGCGCTGCACAAATTGCTAACCCAAAAAAAAGAAAGGAATATAACCCACAAGCAAAGGTCAATTTTTTGGGATTAGTTTATATAAAATTTTGTCAAACCTTTAATTGCAACTAATCTACATGAGTTTTTGTTAAATCTTTAATTGGGTCTCCCACTGGTGAACGAAATTTTTCAAAAATTAGTCCAAGTATAAATAAATCAAAACAAATACTCTAAAATATCAAATAAATAAATAAATAAATAAACCACAAGCAAATAGCATCTTCCATCTACCCACTACAAGCATATATATATATATATAATGTAAAGTAAAATCCTGTACATCACATGTCAGTGACAGAGCTCTTTGTCATACTTGGACAGACAAGCGAGAAGAATAAACAAGTGCAAATGGCAGGGTTCCATCAGCTCTTTTGGAGAGAGAGAGAGAGAGAGAGAGAGCAAAACTAAAATTTTCATCACTTCATGTTTTCACTGAGACGCAAATCTTTTCCTACAGAAACCTTTGTAATTAAATTTATTTTGAGAACTACAGTTCTCTTTTTTTGGGATGAGAAAAGTTCAAGAGAGTTAAAAACATTATAAATTTGATATAAAATCGATCAAAGATGTATATTAAATGTAATAAAACACATTCTTAAAAAAATTCTTCACACAAAGAAGTGGAAACTAACATACTAAAAAAATTAAATTTCTATGCAAAAAAAAAAAATCACAAATTTCTACGCAGGAAAGAGGCGAAATAACTTTTATTATTAATGCAGCACAATTATAATTTAGGTGGGTGTAGCCACGGACACCGTGCGACTTGATACATTTCATATATGATGTTGACACTTGGAATTTTTGTGATATCTGAAAATATCAAGTCTACTTTCTTCTTTTTTGATATTTGTTTTGTTTTTTAGCCAATTTTTAAAATTTTAATTTAAAAAATATGTTAATTTCAGAAATTTTTTTAAAATAATTCACTAAGTATACTCACTTGATCTAGTATTGAAAAAAAAATGCATAACAAAATTATTTCAAATGTAATCATAATTTTAAGTAAAAGTTATAAACACTTGTTACAATTTTATGTTTATAAGTTTAATTAGTAGAATTATGTTTGTTAATACTAAAATAAAAATCTACAAACTAAAAATTACAATCACATCTTTTCCATTTTTAAAATTTTTTATTTAGCTATAAATTTTGAATTAGACTATTTTTTACAACAAAAAACGTCTCTATCTATTATCAAAATAAGCTCATCCAAGCAAATATCGAAACAAAAAAAGGCTGTTGGTGAATGTACTACACACACAAAAAAAGAAAAGAAACAAGAATTTGGTGAGAAGTCTCACTTTATAAAATTCAATACACTAATGTCGAACTCTATTTTTTTCATGCAAATAAAAATTTTAGACAATTTTTCTCACACAAGAACTCTGTGCACATATTTAATATTGGTTTTAAAACTTTAAAATGCCATGATTTTATTTTATGAAATTATCGTTATATTTATTCGGGTACTTCATTAGAGTACCTTTAATGTTTCCTAATAAATCATCACATTTAAAAATGAAATGCTACGATTAAATATTTAAATTGAATAATAAAAGAAATAAGGCATCATGCCCCAAAGCCACTTTTGGTCAATGGGCATGCATGGCAGCCAAACCCCTTCCCATGAACTCTGCGTCCGGTCGTTCTATACCATTGAACTCTTTTGGCTATCAATCTTTGAACTCTTTCTATTTTCAAACATTTGGAATCGAATCAACGCGTGGAAGCAAGTTATATTCCTCTCTTGGAGTAATTATTCGATGCTGTCCGAATACTATACGGCAAATTTACGAAATACTTTCATTTAATATGGTAACGAAAAATTTTACAATTAAGACATGATAACACATTTTTGTTAAGCAGTTAGGAGACAAATGAAGATTCATATTGTTTAAATTACGATTATTTATTTATTAAAAATATCACAAAATATCGCACACATAAAATATTTAATAATATGCACTTCTCTTGGCGCATTTGCGTCATGCTATTGCTAAGATAGTTGGATATAATGTTTTTACTTGAGAAAAATGGAAACGAAAACAAAAAATGAGAGTCCATCCTACTAATTTATCACTCGTTTGAAAGAATAATTACTTACCACCTGCTCTTTCATTTGTTCGATAAAAAATATTTTAAAGTTATATTTAGTGTTTGGTTCGATAAAAAATAAAAGTTAAATAATATATATTTAAAATTAATAGAAATTAAGTTAATTTTAATACAAAAAATATTTTTTTTAAAATTTAAAAATATTTTCACATTTACAGTTCCATCACTGTCGCTACCATTAATCATCACATCACCACCGTCATTGCTACCACCACCACCAACTATGGCAACCACCACCACCACATCCCCATCAATACAACGGCCATTGCCGCAACCACAATTCCACCCTAGCATCTTTTTTGCCACCACTATCCCATTGTTTACGTTTTGTCGTCACCGTAACCTTCCAAGCACCATTACAACCACCTACCCTCGACTAATATCTTATTACTATTATTGCCACTATCATATCTAACACTACTATCACGGTCACCTCCTAACCACTACCACTACCACTACCGCCCCTGCACCATTTTATCACTACTACCCCAATTTTACCACCACCAACTCGTCACTTTCATCACCATTGTCGATCTCCATCATTACCATCTCCTCTTGCAATTATTTTTAATATCGTCGTCAATAATAACACTACCACAATTATTTCTATTATTTTCAAAGTTTGATTTGCAATTGAACTCTTTTGACACTGTTTTAAGATTGGATATTCTTCTATTTTATAACATCTAAAATTTCAGGTGCCAGCGATCAAGGTATGGAAGCAAGTTATATTCCTCTATTAACACAATTTGAATTGCAATTCAATTCTTTTTTGCTTCCTTTAAGATGGCGTCAGCTTTACCTAATTTATTCAAATCTACAATGTTTAATATTCTGATTTTCAGAATCGGAACGAATGACTCAAAAACATTTTTAGGCACATTTGACTTAAAGAAGGATGGGTTAAATCTATCGAGCTGACAATAAGGCAGAGCGATGATGTGATATCTTGTTCCCATTTTTATTTTTATTAAGAGAAAAGGAAACAGAAAGTCAAAAAAAGCAGGAGTAACAAATATTATTGTGATTAAAATATTATTTTAGTACGCTATTGCTCTTACTTATTTTTCTCTTGATTGTTGTCAAAATTTGTATGTTTAGGTTATTTTGTTTTTTTATGTATAATTTGAAATGAATTTTGTCAAATAAAAGAGAGGAGAAATAGGGCTGGGCAGAAATTAAAAATTGTAAATTAATTTCAATTCTAGATTTTTTTACTCAAAATATATTTTTAAAAGTTTAGGTTAGCTTTGACCATAAAATTTAAGTTTGAATTAATTTAGCCGCTCTTTAAAAATATGTTAGAGAGTGAACATATTTTTAAAAAATAAGTTTCTAACCATAAGATTTAAAGTTGAATTATTCTCAATCACTTTTTCACAATGCATTAGAGGTGAGAAAGTACATTTTGAAAAATAAAATTTGATAATATCATGCCTCATTTTAAATGGATAGTATCTTGTAGCATCTCATGAATAATGTTTACAAATAAATTGTAAATTTATAAACTTGATACAAGCAGAATAAATAAAATTAAATATGATTACTAAATATAGTCACTATAACACTACTCTTACAATTTACAAACTACAATACTATAAACTCAGAAACAAAACTCAAAAAATTATTTAAAAAATAAATTGAACGGTTAAGATTCACTTGAAATGTGTTTTACATCATATTAAATATGAATCTTAATTATTCAAATCACTTTTTAAATAATTTTTTAAAATTTTATTTTTAAATTTATAGCATTACTGATTTACAAAATTAAAAGCTGAAATTATTAAAGTAAAACCCAAAATTAATAGACCTCACAAATACCAACAACACCCGATGGTTAGCCAACCTAACCTACAATTGAGAAGCCAAACAACCCCAACAAATATTACGGAATTAGGAGACATATATTGAATGCATTTCTTGACCCGTGGATTCTATCAATAGAAATTTAACAGTTCTTTTTGGGTTGCTTGATTTATGGGTTCCTTGAAAATAAGTTCCTTTATTTTCATTTCTTATTTAATTTGGTTGAAAATAAAAAAATATATATAAAAAAATAATAAAGAATAGGACAGAAATAATGATATTTTTTATAATAAATTTGAGATTTTAAAAAGTGATATTAGTAAAAATTATATAAATAATATAATAAATCAAAAGTAATAGTTGATGAATTAATATAACTAAAAATACAAAAATGTAAGAAATAGAAAATAGAAAATAAAAATAAATACAATATTTTCATATTTTGATCTTATTATATTTATAAAATATATATTTTATACATGTATTAATATTTAAAAAAATATTTATTTTATGTAATCGGAGGCATGACAGAAAAATATCGGATAAAAAAAAATATCGTTCTCACCATATTTCTTGTCGGGACGAAAAAAATTCATACAAAACAGAACAAAAATTAATATTATCAAATAAATTTCAATTGTTAAAACTTACACTATTCTAAATTTAAAATAAAAGAATGCAAATTATCAATTATTTAGGGTTCATTTGACAACTCTAGCTTTTTCACATTTAGTTAAAAAATGTAAAAAAACTAACATGATTTGTTTGGCAAAAAAATTAAAAAGTCAAATATAAAAACACTAACTCCTAAAATATTATATTTAAACTCCAACCAATTTTAAAATACAATAAAAACTATCACGATTCATTTTTAAATATGGCGTCCGTGACCGACCAGTGAATCAAAACTCACCAAAAGCTTCTATTTTATTTTCTTGCACTTTATTTTGTAAATTATCGACTATTTTTTTTTAAAGAATTCTCAAGAATTAAAAGAGAAGACGAATAGATTAAATTTAATTTGTGCCATTCAAACTATTTTAGAATTTTATTCCAAAAGAAAATCTTAGAGTTTACTAATAGTAAAACAACATTCTAACATTAATAAAATATATATATCTAAGTACTAAATAGACAACCGTATACTGAATACAGAAAAACAAATCATAGGAATTAAACACAAAACATAAAAACATAAAAACATAAACAAAGTAATTCTTTCTTTCTCGGGTACCACTTTTTTTGTTCTATCATGCTGTCACCTGAAAAATATTAATATCTATTAACTACGCTAGTGTGAATTCAAAAATATCAATATTTATAATTTGTCAAGAATTATCTAATTTTAATTTTATATAGTTAGAATCTTTTTACTTTGTATCAAACATCATATCAATTTTCATCTTATTATATCCAACTTTCGGTATTTTCCTGCCCTTGAGTCGGAACTTTTCGGTATTGTTGTTCTATTCCCCCGAGTAAGAACTTTTTGTATTATTTTCTTGTCTTCCCAAAGTAGAGACCTTTTGTGTTATTTTTCTGTCCCTGCAGAGTAAGGACCTTTCGGTATTATTTTTTTGTTCTCCCGAGTAAGGACCATCTGGTATTTTTACTATCCCCATGTGTCGGAACTTTTTGAACTTTTATCAATACATTTATTGTGTATTCAAAACCTATGTATACAGAGACTTACTAACCCAATAAAAATATATCAAGCATTCTTGACTTGGTTTTCATTTTTAGATTTCAAAAAATATGTAGTGAAAAAAAAATAAAAAAATAAAAAATCTAAAAACTCACTGATCAAGACTCAACCGACTAATCCATATTCAAGGATTTCTGATGTAGAAACAATAAACAAAAATACTAATTAGAAATATTCTCACAGCCTTGTTAAATTTTTTTTTATATGAAGGAAATCTTTAGTCAAAAAGTTAACTTAAAAAGTTTAAGTTCAAAACTACAATTCTCATTTTTAAAACTACTAATTCATAACAATTTTGATATAAAACTTATAACTTAACTTTTATTAAATTTCATCTAAAGACACTATATTTTGAATTATGTTTATTTTCATCTTGAAAACTTAGCTTATACTAAAAGAATGTTTTGAGTGAAAAATATAACTTAAGTTAAACTAAAAAGTTAACTTTAATAATTTGGCACAAGAAAATCTTTTAAGTTATTTTATTTTATTTTAACTTTAAAAAAATAAATAGAATTATTAAATTTTATTCCAGTCTAAAGAATAAACTCTTTACTAAGATCTTCAAATATTTAAAATTTTCATTTTAGTTAAAATTGGGCTTAACTTATAAAATATAAATTTTAAGTTTAAGACCTTGCCTAAACTAATTTAACTCCAATAATTCTGTTAACTTTAAAACTTTTGATACATCAAGGTCTTTTTGAGTTATTTATT
This sequence comes from Heliamphora exappendiculata, assembly GCA_034768845.1. Classification (NCBI taxonomy): domain Eukaryota; kingdom Viridiplantae; phylum Streptophyta; class Magnoliopsida; order Ericales; family Sarraceniaceae; genus Heliamphora; species Heliamphora exappendiculata. Next base: position 623,731 of record JAOTRH010000006.1, read on the forward strand.
TGAAATGCCTATTTTAATTAGTATTTTGGTTTAAAAGGTAAATAAAATTCTTGATTAAATATTCTAAATCTTAAAATCCTTACAAACATTTTATCATTTGTTTTTGTACAAAATTCTTTTAAATCAACTTTAACTTTTTAATTTAAATAATTAAAATTAATTGAACAAACAACCAATTTGCAAGACCAACATAATTTTAAACACAAATAAAATCATCACACAGGGTAAACTTAACACACACACGCACACCGAATACAACAAAACATACACACAGATTAACATTCAATGTCTGTGTCTTCCCATTTGCTTAATGCGTATGTACTCGAACAACGGGATGGCGGAGATGGACAGCCTCACGGGGGTGAGGGCTGATGCTGGTGATGGTGGTGCTCGGGTGCAGTGGTGGCGCGGTGAGAGAGAGTATATACATATTTACACACGCACATATTTATATATATATATATATATAGAGAGAGAGAGAGAGAGAGAGAGAGAGAGAGGATAAAGACAGTCCGGTGGCAATGGGCGGCGACAAAGGAAGTTGACGGCGGTGGTGGTAATGGCCACCAGCAGGGGCGACGGGTGTGGGCCAGGGGCGAGGTGCGCTGCACCCCTTTTCTTCTTTCACGTTTTTTCTTTTTTAAAAAAGTACTCAAAATTTTATTTTAAAAATAATTTGCATGATGTAAATTCATATTTAATAGATTGTGAATTCCCTCTAACTGAATCTTAATTATTTATTTTAAATTTTAGATAATTTTTTGAATAGTTATTCTAGATTCATAGTATTGCTATATATATATATATATAAATTTTATTTATCTAGAAAAAATATTTAAAATTTTATTCAAAAAGTGATTTATAAAGTATAAATTCATATTTAATAAAATGTAAAATATACTTTAAATGAATCTTAATTATTCATTTTAAATTTTAAATAATTTTTTAAATTCATAACATTACTGATAAATTAATGGATTAATAACCCAAACCGTCTAATATTATTAATACTCTCAATAAATTAGTATTTATATTGTAATGAGATATTATTATTATTATTATTATTATTATTATACACAGAACTTAAGGCTACCGGTTACAACATTAATTAACGATTAATGCACTTAACTAATCCACCGGTTACAAATTAATTTGATTCTCTTAATTAATTTGTATTTATATTATAATTAAATATTATTATTATCATTATACATATATATGTATATATGCATATTTTTATTAATGACTATAATTGAATATCATTATTTTTGTATTTAATTTTTAATTAATTAGTATAATTATGTATGTAACGATTGTAATCAAAAGTTTTTTAATGTAATTATTATTATTTTTAAATGAATACAATTAAGCCGTATTATTTTTTGCATTTAATTGTATAATTTTTTGTATGTAAGATGAAAAATTAATTAATATGTTAATTATTACAATAATTATTATTTATATTTTTTTTCTCTCCCAAATCTCAAAACTCCTTGAGGCTTATATCACAAAAAAAAAAAACCCTAATACTCCGCACCCTAATCTCCTAATCTTGAAGCAAAGAACCAAGCGTAACATCTAATATATAGATACGAATGGGCAGGACTCAGAATAAAGAATTAAGAATTTAATGGCAATTGTTTAAGGCTTTTAAACCCGATGGTTTTATTATATTAATATTATTATTAAATCTCCTAATTAAATTGGTATTTATATTGTGTTTAAATAAATACTATAATTATTTTTATTATACGTATATATATGTGTATAAGCAAATTTATATATAGGTATGTATTAATGACTGTAATTATTTTTGTATTAGATTTATTATTATTATCATTATTATTATTTTTAAAAAAATGAGCATCATAATTGTCTTATTTAATTGTAACGACAGTAACCGACAACTTATTAATGACATTATTATTATTATTATAATAATAATTTATTTAATTTAATTATTTTTTTACTCTTTTTTTGTGATATCACAAAAAAATTTATTCATAATTTATTTATTACCAATTTAAGCACATTATTAATATTATCAAAAAAAATTCAACGGATAAAACTTACACTATTCTAAATTTAAAATAAAAAAATAGAAATTATCCACAATTATTTAGAGTCCGTTTGGCAACTCTAGCTTTTTTAACTTTTAGTTAAAAATATAAAAAAAGCAAACATAGTTCTTTTGACAAAAAAAAATTAAAAAGTCAAATCAAAACACTAATTCTTGAAATATTCTATTTAAATTTTAATTATTTTTAAAATACAACAAAGATCCTGCCTTCATAACTTATTACTACCATTATCAACTACATATAATTATTAATATCAAACACATAAAAAAACAAAATTATTCAACTTGAACAAAAAAACAAAAAAGTTTAGTATTTTCCCAAATAACAATTTTTTTTAAAAAAAATAATTTAAAATCTAAATTACCAAATAATCATTTTAAACCAAATTTAACTTTTAACTATAAAAATAAAAAAATTAAAAAATAACTTTTAAACTAATTTCTAATAGGAGCCTTACAATAGAGTTTGAAATAGCAGCTTCTAATAAAAAATAAAATAAAGTTAAGAGAAATGCCATTAAAAAAAATGTTAAAGAGTAATGCCATTAAACTATAAAGCATTGTTAACATTATCAATGAGGGAAAAAAAAAACAATTGTAATATCAACAGACACTATATGGAGTTGTTAATGCATTTCAACCTGACATCGCTCTATATAATTAAATTCTAAATTTTTGGTCTGACGTCCCAATGTAGAATTAAATTTCTAATTTTTTATTTCAAAAACTATGTTAGTTTTTCAATTATGTCATGTTTGGATTTTGAATTTTATAAAAAAACCAAAAAAAATGTTAACTAAAAATACGGAAGAACAAAAGAGTCGATCATCCATTGAAAATTAAGAAATAAGATTTAGGTTTTGATTAGCAATTAGCTTATAAAATTTTTTTTTTACTTTTTAGCTAAAAAGTTAAATTTGATTCAAAGTAGGTTATTTGGTAACTTAACTTTTAAGTTAATTTTTTTTAAGTTGACTGTTTAGATAAAAGCTATTTTTTTGTTTTTTGTTTAAATTAGATAATTTTGTCATTCTATGTATTTGATATCAATAAGAGGTTTTCAGTCAAAGGTCCAAAAAAATAAGTTTTAACGCGTGAAATCCATCAATAAAAATTTTAACGTGCGAAATCAAATCGCCTACGACACAAATAAATTTGACACAAACAGATAAATTTATATGTAATGTATATAATTTATCTGTCGTCTTATTTTATATAAAATAGATAAATTTATTTGTATTCTTTATACATATAAATTTATCTGTATATTTTCAAAATATGTATCAAGTGCACAAATAAATTTATCTGTCTTGTATAAATAAGCAAACAGATAAATTTATCTGTATAAAGAATATTGTACATTTTCAAAATACGTATAAAGCACACAGTTTAATTTATTTATATGTTTATTTATGCAACACTGATAAATTTATATGTGTGCCTTTTCAAAACATATATAAAACACACAGATAAATTTATCTGTATACTTATTTATACAAGACAGATAAATTTATCTGTTATAGGGTCCAATTGAATCTCGCGCGTTAAAATTGGACAACACGCGTTAAAAATTTTATTGGTGGATAAAAAATAAAATCGCTGCTACTTTAAGGACTTACTTAGGACTAATTTTTCGTGTTAATAATTATATGTAATTGGTAGTGGTAGTGCTTATCTAAAAATAATAATATCTTCCGTCGAGATTAACATCGACAAGTTAAATACGATAGAGCAGAAATTCAATATCTGACTTCAAAACTTTATTGAAAATTTAAATGGCTGAACAAACCAAGATATTGTAGCAAAAAAAAAGATCAAAGACTAATAAAATAAAATTTTATTAATTTTCGCAAAATAAAAACAAAAATTACAAAAAGAAAATACCGCCACTCGCTTACAGTTGCTCGGCAAATGTTGAGTATCCTCCATTGAAGGTCCTTGAAGAACGAGAACCATCCACATTACGCTATTTCTAATGCAAAAATAAAAGATAAAAAAAATAAAAATCCATTATGAATTGATGATATTGGTGTCCAACAATAATTACAACATACCTATTTATTAAATAAATTTCATAACTACTAATAATTTTCATGATCCACAAATAACTAAATTAAAATAAGGCTCTCTTCCACTATATCAAGTGTTCATCCTTTAATTTTTATTAACCGTTGCTTTTTTTTAGTGCCACTTGTCATTCTTAACAATATTATATTTAGGTATTTTAAATATAACATTATCTTCCGTCAAACCTTAATAAAATATAATAGACCATTTAGATAATAAAATTATTTTTTATTTAGTATATAAATATTGACAGGCTTTTAAATAAAAAATATTATTTTCAACAGAAAAATATTAATTTTAGTGTAAACATGTAGTAAATAAATTATGAATAAAGAATATTATTGTATATTTTAAAAGTAGTTAAAATTTAAATAAAATACTTTAAAATTTTGTTTTTATTTAATTCTTTGACTTTTTAACTTATTTACTTTTTTGTTAAATGGATCATGTTTGTTTTATTATATTTTTAACTAAAAAACAAAAAAAATTAAAATTACCAAACAGGCCTGAATATCTATGCTGTTAATCGGGCTAATAGGACCGCAACGTTGGTTGGGCTAACTATACCATGTGGTTGGCCTCTATGGGATCAATTTTTAGTTCCACTACCATAATTTGAACAGTTTGTTCTGCAAATTTCAGTTTATAAATAATTCATGCAAAATAAATAAATTTCTTTTGAAATTATTAAATAATTGAACAAATTATATATATTTTAAATAATAATAATAAAACTAAATTAAATGCATTTATTGACATTTGGCTTCTCTTAGGTCCTAATTGACAATTTAATTTTGTCAAAAAATTTAAAAATCAGCATAACATATTTAGTAAAAAATGCAAAAAATTAAAAATTAAAAAGTAAAAAAACAAATTAAAATGGTAATTTTTATAATACACTATTTAAACTCTAATTTCATTTGAAAAAATAATAATATCCTTGCGTAATAATTTATGTACTTTTTATAGTAACTATATATAATTATTATAATCAACGAGGTAGAAAGATAATGCTATTCAATTTGAATAAAAAATAAAAAATTAATTTTTTACCTAATCAACTAATTAAAAAGGTTAATTTTAAAATTAATTTATAAAAAAAATCTGCTTTTAGGCCTCGTTTGGCAACCAACTTTGAGCCGAACTTTTTTTTTTTATTTTTTTTTATTTTTTGCTTTTAAGTTAAAAAAGCTAAAAAAATCTTGTTTGAAAACCTAAAGGTTTTATAGCCTTTTAGTCTTTTAGTCATTTTATTTTTTTATATAAAGTGTTTATATATATATTTAAAAATATTATAATTTTTATTATATTTATTTATTTATTATAAAAATTATATTTTTAAAATATATACTTATCAAAATTTATCAAACAAAATACATATTAAAGTTATATTTTTTTGACATATTGTCTTCTATCATCATCTTCAAAGTTATTTCTACAATTTACAAAACTATTTGTTTGACGGGAGCAGGGTGCTGCTGTGAGGGCACTTACAGTATCCCTGCTGCTGTGAGTGTTTTTTATATTTTAAGTGAATTTTTATAATTTAATTAGAATTATTTTTTATTTTTTATTTTATGAGTAGTTATTTTTGTAAAAAAATGGGACAATCGGATATTATTATTCGTATGATTGAAATATATTTGTGTTTAAATAAAATTAATTAATTTAAAAAATTTTAAAAATAAAATATAAGATAAATATATACCAATTATGCGAATAGGTTGTCAAATTAAGCTGATTTTTAACAAACAATAATTACTTAATAAATATAAAATAATGAACTGTTATAATTAAATTATAAAAAGTAACCTAAAAAAAACTCAGTGTTGTGACCTTCCCACACAGCAGAACACCCTTGCTTTCTCTTGGACGCTGCTGCAGAGTCTAACGCGTAGACTTAATAGATTTTAGTAGCTCACAGATTCCACGTTATATGTCGTCCGCCAGTAATAGGAAGGGTTAGGGTTCTCTACGGTCCATAACAGAATTGGAGAGGTCCAGTCGGTTTTTTTTTAGTTTGAAATAATGAAAAATTAGTGAATAATCTAATTTATAGAATATTTTTTATTTTTTATTTAGTATAAAAAATTTTAACGAGTATGGTCCATTCGCATAAAAATTTTAACGCGTAAAATTCTTTTAGAACAAAAATATTCTAAAACAAATAAATTTATTTGTATCTTTTCAAAATATATATAAAAAGCACAGATAAATTTATCTGTTTTTATTGAAAGCACAAGTAAAGAATACAGATAAATTTATTTGTCTTATTGAAAGTACGTATAAAGAATATAGAAAAATTTATTTGTGCATTTTCAAAATATGTATAAAGATATATATAAATTTATCTATTTTTTATTAAAAGTACACACAAAGAACACAAATAAATTTATTTGTGCCTTTTTAAAATATGTATAAAAAATACAGATAAATTTATCTGTATGCATATTTATGCGTAACAGATAAATTTATCTGTTTGCATATTAAACAGATGAATATCAAACAAATAAATTTATCTGTTTGTTATGTAAAATTTATTTGTTTGGAGGGTATTTTTAAAAAAAATCTCGTAATTGAAATCTTGCGTGTTTAAATTTTTATTGATGAACATTTGTGCATTAAAATTTATTTTCTTAGACATTTGGCTAAAAACTCTAAAAAAAATAAATATATTTTTTATTATTTAAATCATTTATTTTATTATTTTTAATTTATATATTATTACTGTAAAAAGTCAAATTAATTAGATATCGTTAATTGTTAAAATAAATCACATTTGTGTTAATAAAATTAATAATAAAATAATCATCATAGCTTATTTTTGTTAATGCAAATATAATTTATTAAACCAGTTAACAATATCTAATTAATTTAATTTTTTACAATAAATATATATAAATTTTATAAAATAAAATAAACAATTTAATCATAAAAATATATTTATTTTAAATTCAAAAAAAATTCAACTCAACCTCTCCGGTCCGCATAGAGAAGCCTCGCCCTAATAGGAATATAGCACAATGACAGAGAGACAGGTCATCTAAGCAAAGCAGCACTTGATGTCACCACCTATACGTCATCAACAACTAATAAGAACATTGAATACGTCACGCAAATGACACGATCATGACATGCGCAATTACGGTAACACCTCGAATAAATCTATCCCCCACAAGCAAACCAAAGCGGTATTATTGTCTTTCGGAGGGTATTTCCGTCTTCTCACTCTCACCGGCACAGGGCGGTAAGGTGGATTGGTGAGCCCTATAAATTCAGTTTCCTCGCGTCGGTGAATAAAATACGAATTTAGCGGTGTTCAACATTTGATTTTCATCCCTTTGTTGAAGAAACTGCCATGGAAAGTGAGATGAGCGAGAGGATACGGATCGAAGCTTTGAAGGAAGGAGATGATCGAGAGCCAGAGGAGGAAGAAGAGAAGATGGAGAAGTTCTTTGACCTAATAAAAAGTTTTCGGGACGCTCGCGATCGTAGAAGGAATGAATTGAAAGAACTGCAGATGAGGAAGAACGAGCAGAAGCAGGAGAAGAAGAGGAAGGCGGAGGATGAGGATCCGAGATCGAGTTCGGTTCCGTCGTTTCAATTTGAAGATTTCACCGACGAGGTTGAGTTCAGGAGAATTCCTCTGCAATTTCCTGCTTCCGGCAACAAGAAACGCGAACTAGACATGAACGGGGAAAGAGAGAAAGAATCTGATCTGGACCTTAAACTCTCGCTCTAAAATCAGAAAAAAGGGAACAAAAAAACTGTTTAATTTCGAATACAAATTCGGATACATTCCGATCTGATTGTGACACTCATCCCACAATAAGATCCATCCCATGTGAAATCCGAATTTTAGAAAAAAAAAATTTTAATGTTTGATCTTCGCTCTATAATTTGATTTATTTGATTAATTTGGCATGCCGTGAATGTACACCACAAAAGTGCCAATTAACGGATCAGGTAATTTAACATCTCGTTGGCTTAGGATGTGATTCGTAAGATATATTGATTATGAGTCAAGAAAAAATGAGATTTTTTTAATTACTACTTTTCAACGAGAATTCTGTGCACGGAATTAACTGTGTGTTTAAACTGAGAAGGTTACATGAGTCATAGAAAGCAAAGAAGTTATGTCAGTCACGGAAATAAAAAATTAGATATAGTTTACTAATTAGATCACGGAAATAAAAAATTAGATATAATTTACTAATTAGATATAGAATTTACTAGATTCAATTATTAGATGTGAAAGTTTATGTTGTAATTTGTTATTAAATAGTGATATTACATGTTAATAATAACGTATTGTATTGAGTATTTTTTGTTATCATCAATTGAATTTTTTAATGTAAGTCATTAATGAAGAAAAAAGATATAAGGAATTTTTAAAATAGTGCATATGTTTATTTATTTGATGCTTTTAGATAAAATAAATTAATAAATACGAGACTGTATTTGTCTTTATTTTTTTATTATTTTATTAAATAAGAATAACATGTAAATAAAAATATTGTTTTACTCTTTAATAGCCAATTACTTATTGAAAGCTGGAATTCGAATTCGAATTATGAATTTAGGGGTGTTTGTTTGAGAGTTGAGGAATGAGGAATTAAAACTGAATTATAAGAAAATAATTTTATATATTCTTATTTTGTTTTTTTCAGGGGGAGATAAATAGTCTTCTAACATTGCCTAATTTAGGAATAGCATTGAAACGGGATGGAGCGGCAGATTAATTCTCTTATTTCTATTTCTTATTTGATTATGACATAAACATGTGAGATATCTAGAAAGTAATTGAGAATAGGGTGAGAACGAAAATATTTTGAGAATAATTTAAATTTATTATATTTATAAAATATATATTTTATACATATATTGATATTTAAAAAATATTTATTTTATATAATTAAGAATAGAGTAAAAAAAATGGAATTGAAAAAGAAAATACTTTCCCATTCTATTTGTTATTAAAAGTAGAAAAAATCTAAACAAAACAAAACAGAAATATGTGGAGGTAAGGCGAAAAAAAATTAGCAATTCTAACCTAACTGTCGTAAACCTGTATAATAAAGTACACGGGACAAAAGATATCACTTTACAGGTGGATTACTTTGTGGGCAAATTGCCTAATGTTAGGAATGGACGGGGCGGAGCAATGGTGGAGATGCGGTGTTTTATTTCTGTTCCAATTTTTATCAAAGTGGGAACAAAGAGAGAGAGACGGGAAACAAATAGGGATATATCAGTATAGTTTGTAAATTTTAAGAATATAATATTAGTAAGAGTTAAAAATAATATAATAAATAAAAATAATAAATGCTGGATGATTAGCATTGAAAATGTTAAAAACAAGAAATAAAGATGAAAATAAAAAATAAAAAAACTAAAAATAATAATTTTATGTTTTAGTCAACTTATATTTTTAAAATTAAATTTTATCTATATTTTTTTTATGTATAAATTCATTTATTGTATATAATTTGTGACAGGACAAAAAAAACTTAAGGTGAGAAGTAAATACCATCTTTGCTCAAAAAATCAAGGTAAAGAAAAGTAAATACCATTCTTATCCTACATGTTACTAGGAATGAAAAAAAAAGAATTTTTAGTAAAAAATTTAAAAAAATAAATTTTAATGTACAAGATTCACAAATAAAATTTTTAACGCGCAAGGTTTAATCGCTTTCAATATAGATAAATTTAACACCAATAGATAAATTTATATGTAATGTATACAGATAAATTTATCTGTTCTTATTTTATGCAAGACAGATAAATTTATTTATGTTCTTTATACATATAAAAAGCACATATAAATTTATCTGTGCATTTTTAAAATATATATCAAGTACACAGATAAATTTATCTGTATAAATAATATTGTGTCTTTTCAAAACATATATAAAGTACATAAATAAATTTATCTGTATGCTTATTTATGCAAAATAGATAAATTTATTTGTGTGTCTTTTTAAAACACGCATAAAACATACAGATAAATTTATCTATATGCTAAATTTATCTGTGTGCTTTATACATATTTTAAAAATATACAGATAAATTTATCTGTTTTAGGGTTCAATTAGATCGCGCACGTTAAAATTTTTATTGATGGATGAAAAATAAAATTATCACTACTTTAAAGATCTAAATCTAATTTTTTGATAAAAAAACAATAAATAATAGAATAAAAATATGCCATGGAAGGGGGGAATTTATTCCCATTATCCATATTTTCCCTTTCTAATAGGAAAGTTTAAAGTTTTGTTCAATATAAATTATTATTTAAGGTAATATCATAATAAAAATTTACTTTTTTCAAAAGTATTCTAAAAAAAGTGTATGTGCATTTGGGCCTTGTTTGGTAAATGGTTTAAAATTATATTTTTTGTCTTTTTATTTAAAATTTAGAAAGTCGAAAAACTTCTTCTTTCAAGTCAAAAACTTTTAACATTTTTACTTTTTATATAATTTTTTATATTTTTTAAAAATATCATAACTTTTATTATACAAATTTATTTTTGTAAAAAATTATATTTTTAAAATATATTCGTCTAAATCTATTAAAATAAGACCTATATTAAATATAAAATTATATTTTAAAAAATTATAGAAATCGTAAATAAATTTTTTTGCTTTTTAACTTAATGTCACTTTAAATTTTTAACTTAAAATTATCTTATATTTTTTACAAATAAATTTTTAATTCTTTCAACTTAAAATTATTTTAAATAAAAAATTTAACTTAAAGCTAAATTACAAACGAGACCTTAGAAGGCCCCAACGTACGTAGTAGGTGAAATGGTATAATCAATAGACATTGAGTGGTTGGATGTTACATAAAGTAGAAATTGTATATGGTGGTTGTTAAGGGACTAATAGGTCCTGCCTGGTTGAATTTTTTTTTTTTAAGGATATTTTAAGTTGTTTGGGTAAAATTATGTGTATTTTGATTAATTTTGGGGAAATTAATTTTACCTTTCATTAATAGAGACTTAACTAAATTCGAAATAAAATCTTATATGAATTAAATTTTTTTAAATTAATAACATTTAAAATGTTTTAAACTTAAAATCTTAAAAGAGTAAACTCTTAAATTTTAAACACTAGGTGAAACCAGTTTCGTTGATATTGGCAAAGATTGCTCCAAGAGTTGTTCATTGGGTTATTGTTTACGTGAAGAAAAACGCAAAAGATATCAAACTTTGTGGCATTTAATTTATATACGCATAGTGATCATCTCTTGAATAGACACGATTGATAATTAGTTTTAAAATTAGTTTTTTTTTTTATTTTTTTAATTAAAAAATTAAATTGGTTTTAAAGTAAATTATTTGGTAATTTAACTTTCAAGATAGTTTTTTTTAAGTTGGTTTTTTTTAAGTTGGTTGTTTTGATAAAAAGTTAGATTTTTTGTTTTTTATTCAAAGTGAAGAATTTTACACTTTTATATATTTAATATGAACAATTATAAATAATTCGTAGTGGTAGTAAATGAATTATGAATAAAAAGTATTATTGTATTTTAAAAGTGGTAGAAGTTTAAATAGAATATTTTAGGAGTTTGTGTTTTTTATTTGACTTTCTAGCTTTTTAATTTTTTTGTTTTTTTTTTGCCAAATTAATAACTTTAGTTTTTTAGCATTTTTAATTAAAAAACCAAAATTACCAATCAAGACTTTATTATTTTGTTTTCCGATAGCTTTATGAAAAAAGACCCTATTGATGTTGGAATTACATTGAAACATGAACAAATTAGTGAATTTAGGCAGTGTTTGTCAAAAATTTCTACTACAGGTTTTAGTTACCTATTACTAATTTTAGTTATAAGTTATTATTTATTCTAAATATCTATAACTTATGCTACAAACTACAACTACTTATTTTTCTATTTCAAATATAAGTTATAATTTTTATCAAATACTCATAACGTTTGCTACAATTTATAATCTATAAGCTGTTAAAATCGAATTTAATAATCTTATTATTGGCAAGCTTTGGGCCAAAATAAATGTGGGACCCATCCATTTTCTGAGTTAGGCCTGGGGTGTTACGCGTTCTTCTCCCCAAGAAGATGAACGACGTATATTCATTTGCTCAAATTCGATAAGAGATGAATGAGAAATTGATGTTCAAAATCGTCGGTTGAACATGGGTTTAATGAAAGTATACAACTTTAATCACACACATTGAAAATTCTTGAAGAATTTAGTTGGTATATTTAAATTAGAGTTTGACTAAAAGGAGGGTGCCTTGGGAGTACCCAGTTTTGTGGACGGGAGAGTACCTACCTAACGGTAGTTTTGATCCATTTCACACAAACACGCACGCGCGCCGCTGCCGTTCGTTCAATCAGCCTGGCCTGGTTTGGTTCGTGGGTTGTGGGTCGACCCGATCCAAGTAACTTACATATTTTTAAAGAAAATTTATTTGAATTTTTATTTAAATAAATTTTTTAAAATTCGAGTTTAAAAATTTGTTATTGTTAACCCAACAGGTCAAATTTCCAGAGATCAAATTTTTAGAATGGAGCGCTCGAGGGTCTATGTGCGAAAACAAAACCAAAATAGTGCGTTCGCGGAGCGCTCGAGCGCCCCATTTCCAGTGTTGAGCGCTGGCTAAGCGCTCAACCACCAGAGGCCCCCCAGAACTCAAGAATAGGGCGCTCGCAAAGCGCTTGAGCGTATGAGCGCTGATGACGAAAAGTTGCACCTGTTTAGAACAGGTGTGCTGACTATTTCGGACAATCACTTCTGAGGCTATAAATATGCATCCATTTTGCACGAATTTGGCATCAAACATTCCTTTATACAATATATTCATTGTGTGTGCAAAGTTTAAGAGTGAGAGAGTACAAAACACTTAATGGTTCATCGTATTCGTAGATTAAAGTGCTTTCTCTTTGGATGTGATCGTTGCATCCTGAGAGATTGACGTCCGTGAAACATATCAGTACCTGTGTGAGGGACGAATTTATCTTAAGTAAATAGCCTCCAACGCTAGCCTCGATCATCTACTTTATTCCGATTTTTTTGCAATTATTTGTAAGAATTTATTTACAGTTCTCTATTTTTAGTTTTCTGTTTGATTGTTATAGTACAATATTAAATTTTTAATTTTTTTTAATTTTTTTTATCCAACAATCTTAAAATAGACTCAATTTTCCTAAAAAAACCTTTACTGTACTATTACTTTACAATTTTTATTTCTGATTCATTTATATTCAATTCTGTTCTAGTTTTTAAAACTGTGTTATTAGAGGTGAAAGTTTATGTTGGATTGAGTATTTCTTGTTATCATTAATCCAGTGTTTTAATGTAAGTCATTAATGAAGGTAAGATATAAGGGATTTTTAAAATAGTTCATATGTTTATTTATTCTATGCTTTTAAAAATTTAATTTTAGCGTTAATTAATAGAAACTTAACAAAATTTGAGATAAAATTTCGTATAAACTAATTCTTTTTAAATTGATAGCTCCTAAAATATTTTTAACTTCAAATCTTGAAAGAGTAAATTCTTAAATATTAAACCTTAATCACTATGTCAATCTAGTTTCGTTGATATTGGCAAATATTGCGCCAAGAGTAGGGGTATAATTTTAGCCTGAGACTCGTGGGCGGCCCGAGATCCAGTACTGTGTGAATCAAGCCCAAATTAAAAAAAGTTTAGCCTGACCTGAGTTTGGAGATAGACTTTTCGGGTTTGGGCCTACCCTCTCTGAGCCCGTGGGCCGAGCCGAGGCGGCAGTCTACCCCTTAGCCCACCTTTTGAATAATAATAAGTTATAAATTTATAATAATATAAACTATAAATTTATAAAGTAATGGTCCTGCTTGGAAATTTTGCTTATTTACTTATTCGCAAATAAGCTTATTTGCTAATAAGTCACTTCGTTTGGGTAGAATTGCTTATTTGCTTATTTGGTTATTTGGTTACCCAAACGAGTTTATTTATTTATTTGCTTATTTGCTTATTTGACTACCCAAATGAACTTATTTAGCTTATAAGACAGCTTAGTTGCTTATTTGACTACCCAAACAAACTTATTTACTTATTTTTTTATTTATTTTTAACTTATTTAGCTACCTAAACGACGTGATTTATTTTTTGACTTATAACCCAATAAGCAAATAAACAACTTTGCCCAAACGTGGCTAATAATAAAGTTATAATCAACTAATGAACTTCTAATAATTAATAATATAAACTATAAAGTATAAACTTATAAAGTAATAATAATAATAAACTTATAAAGTATAAATTATAAACTTAAAAATTTAAAAACAAATAAAATTTAAACTTATAAATATAATTAATAAGTAATAATTAATAAAAATAATAACAAACTATAAATTATAAAGTATAAACTATAAAACATAAAATGTAAACTATAAAAACTAATAAACTTATAATAATAATAATAAACTAACTTATAAACTTCTAATAAAATAATAAACTAATAACTTATAAACTTAATAATATTATTAATAGGTTATAAACTTATAAACTTTAAAACTTATAATTTATAATTTTAAAACTTATAAAAGTATTAAATTAATAAACTTATATTGTTATAAATAATAAATTAATTTATTAATTTATTATGAAATTTGACTAATAAATTAATAATAAACTAATATAATAACGGCTAATAACTAAAAAAATTTAAACTTATATTATATAAATTATAACAATAATTTAAAAAAAAAAACTAAGATTCCAAAAAAGCACGATTGATCCGCCCAAAAGTCCAGCCTGATCCCGAGCCCAAATCCTATAACTTTGAAACCTAAACTTACCCCTTAAAAAAAACAAAAAACTCAACCCAGCCCAACTTAATTTTTGGCAAGTGTCCGTGGGCTTCGGGCTAGGCTAAAGAGTAGTTCATTGGGTTATTGTTTAAGTGAAGAAAAACGCAAAAGATATCAAATTTTGAGGCATTTAATTTTCATGCACGTAGTGATCACCTCTAGAATAGATATTAGATTCCAATTCGTAAGTAGCTTAAAATTAATTTTTTTAATTTTTAATTAAAAAGTTAAATTAAGTTTAATGTAAATTATTTAGCAATTTAACGTTTAAGCTAATATTTTTTTAAGTTAGTTATTTGAGTAAAAAGTTAATTTTTTCTGTTTTTTATTCAAAGTAAATAATTTTATTATTTTATATATTTAATATTAGCAATTATATATAGTTGGTAGTGATAATAAATTAATTATGAATAAATGGTATTATTATATTTTAAAAGTAGTAGAAGTTTAAATAGAATATTTTAAAAATTTGTATTTTTTATTTGGCTTTCTACCTTTTTAGCTTTTTTGATTTTTTTGAAAAATAAATAACTTTGATTTTTTTTGTATTTTTAGTTAAAAAGTTATAGTTGTCAATCAAGACCTTAGTATTTTATTTTGGAATAGCTTTTTGAAAAAGGCCCTATTGATGTTGGAATTACATTAAAATATGAACAAATTAGTGAATTTAGACTGTGTATGGCAAAAATTCCTGCAACAGTTTTAGTTATTTGTTACTAATTTTAGTTATAATTTATAATTTATTCTAAACACCGATAATTTTTATTACAAATTACAACTATTTATTTTTTTATTTTAACTACAAGTTACAAGTTTTATTAAACACTCACAATTTCTATAACAATCTACAATTTATAAACTATTAATTTCAGTAATCTCAAACACTATCTTAACAACCTAAAAACCTTACACGTATAGATTTTTTTTCCCACGTGCCACCATCTCAGTACGCATGAATTTTTTTTTTCTCGGCAACAAGTGGCTCGTGGATGAAATTTATTTTTTTGTTCAGTATAATCTCGCCCGTTCCCCAATTATATTAAGTGCATTTTTATGTATGAGTACATTTATAACATTTGTTTTTAAAATTATAAAAATATAGAAAAAACAAAATATTTTAAAAATTTTTTACCACTGTTTTTTTTTTATTCTATTTAACTCTATGCACTTGTCAACTATTGTTCCTTTATTACATATGGTCGAACCATATCAATTCAAACTTTCTTTGGTAGATAAAGCCTTTTAGAATTGATAAGAAATAATTCATTATTATTAATAAAAATTACAAAAGTCATCTTTATATCTTTTGATTTCTAAGTCTAAACATCACTTTAGTGTATTTGAAATTCTATTTACAATCTCTCGCATCGGCAAAAACTTCTCTAGTATATACTTACATTGTATCTTATGTGTCTTAGAGTTTTTAATGCTTAATTTTTTTAAAAATAAAATTTAAAAAAATTTCAATTAAAATTTAAATCAATAAAGTTAATCTACCATAATCATATATGAGTTAATTCCAATACAAATTTAATATAAATTTAAATAAAAATATACATTGAATGCAAAACAATTCTTTAAAGGAAAACAAAAAAAAACTTTTAGGGAGAAGAAAACCCCCAACATGGAAAAAACCAAACTTTCACTTAGAAAGAATCATAAACCTTCACTCAGGATGTGATTCTTAAAACATACTAAAAAAAAATTAGAAAACGAAATATAAGAATCAATCATCACGACGCACACAACATTATCCTTCTATTATATGTAGTTAGCAAAAATAATATTATAATATTTACTCAAATCTACCAAAAAGATTTATTAAAGGTTGAAAATAGTTGTCTAATATTAAAATTAGCATCAATTTAAAATGATTAAATCTAAAAGTGCTACCATTAAAGAAAAGAGTGATGAATAAGGGATAATAAAATTAAAGAAAAGACAATAAAAATAAATTGAGACACAAAGTAGTGGAGTATTATTCTCCAATTCATGATCTGATTTGGTAGATTGTTTTGTATTTTGCCAAATATGCTAGCCTCAACTTGATCGTTTGATTGTTGATTGCTTGTTTGATTTTGACTGATTTGTGTTTAT
Source organism: Heliamphora exappendiculata (assembly GCA_034768845.1). NCBI lineage: Eukaryota > Viridiplantae > Streptophyta > Magnoliopsida > Ericales > Sarraceniaceae > Heliamphora > Heliamphora exappendiculata. The sequence continues at coordinate 640,797 of JAOTRH010000006.1, forward strand.
GATCACCACAACACAATACCAGACCACGTCCTTTGAACCAAAAACTATGGATTGGGATGCACTTCCGCAAGCATTGAAGCTCGAGATTGCGGAAAAGATCGAGTTTTACGATGATTTGGAGGCATTAGGCAGAGTCAAC